>BPTQ01000007.1:167190741-167394320 GCA_019973895.1 Chrysanthemum seticuspe
AAAGAGCTTTGTTAAGTACGGAATGTTAAAGTTGTAAATAGCATTTGACCCAAATGCTATAAGTTGTAACTTGTAGCTTTTATATACAATTGTGCATCTAAGGTAGTTTTTAGGTAAAAGTAATTGTTAATAGATCAAATTAAATTATAATGAGGTCATAAAAATTGTAAAAATGTATTTCTTGTAAAATTTGAGTGAATAAATATTTATCGGGTTGAATTTAAAGAAAAACGTCGTAATAATATAAATATAACGGTTTATATACAAAATAAATTTAGAACATTAGGTAAACTCAAAATATAGTTTTTATAAACTAAATGTAAGTATAAAAATATACCGGGATCATTTTTGAAATAACGGATTAAATATTCAAAATAAAAACTCACGCGATAACGTTTATTTAATATAAAATTCACGCGTTAAATGTGAAATGTAAAATCATGAATGAACTAATATGATGCAAATGATGCTAATGAAATGTAGACTAAACTTAGTCCATATGAAATGTTCGTGATGATATGATCATGAATTCGCCGCTAAACCATAAAGGTTACGCGAATTTGGAACACGTAAACCCAGTTTACGATAAATGTTGAAATTGTAAGGCATGAATTGTTTCGAGAAATGACCTGGAAGTACGGGTTGTCACAAAATCTCTAACACCAAGTCTCTAACAAACTTAAGTACAAGTCGCTAACTTTCACCAAGTCGCTACCCGTAGTGGAGACTCCACTAAGTGTACTGTTTGTCGGCTTGTCTCAATAGACAAGTCGCTAGCTCAACTCGCTAAGGCCTTCAACTACAACTCGCTACCAAATTACAAAGCAAGTCGCTAGCAAGAAAACTTATCCGTGGCTTAAGTCGCTAGCAAGAAAAACACATAAACACCACTTTTCAATCCAAAAACAACCCAACCACGATGATTCAAGCTTAAAAAATCAAAACCCAAGCACATACAATGATTCTAAACACAAAACTACACTCAAGTTTCAAACTTTAACACTAGAAATGATCCAAATGATGCAAAAACCACTAAACTTTTTCAAACTCTAAAACCACCTAAAAGTCACTAGAAATCCAAAGATATGTAAGAGATGATCAAACCATGGCTCTTGATACCATTTGTAACATATTGGATTTCATAAACACACTAAACCATAAGATCAAATAGGCGTACAAAGAGTTCTAGAGAGAGAAAGTTAGAGGTTTAGGGAACTTTAGTGAGAGAAAGAAAAGTCTTATTATGAGCTCCAACTCTCTACCTTGGGAGGTAGAGAGTATTTATAGTCATTACATAAAACGCCACCTAACGGGCTGTGGATCAGGCATACAATGGGTAAAGACCCGTCCGTCCTCCACGGTGTTACTTAACTAAATACTACTTAACAGTAAATAACTACAACTACGAGCTTTCTAACGATTACATATACTTGAGGTGAGCGACTCTTTAATACATGGATTTACTAAATCCTAACATATTACTTCAAAGAAAACACACACACATACACACTCAAGCACACACACCTCAAATGACCATTTGAGGGGTATTTATACTTCCTTACATAATTCCACATGGGCTTGGGCTTGGGTATGGATTGGACTTGGATTAGACAATAACTTACATAAGGCTAGCTTAACATAACTATTAGCCATTTAGCTTAGCCCAATCCACGAGCCCGTTGACTATTCTATTGTGATACCTAACACACGTTACAAAGCTCCTAAACGTGAATGACCATCACTTCTATTAATTATTATCAAGGCTAACAAAGGTTATTTTTGACTAAATTTTGATATCGAATATGTCCATTTCGAGTTTTGTGGGAAGATTATCACAAAGAACAATTTGTGAACAAAGTTTTAAGCAAATACTCCCCCTCAACAAGTGATGTTAACTTTTGAGGTTTTGAAAAATCATAAGGGAAAGTACTTGTTATTTTGAGCAAAACTTTGAAAGTGAAAGTTTTGATTAGTTTTACTCAAAAGTAAGAAGCTTTCGCTCCTTTTATAAGGATTGTAGCACTGATGCGTACCACAGGGTCCTTTCATGACAAGTACGGGTTGTACACTGTTATGTGTGCACAAGCCATTGTCAAATATAAATCACACATCCAAATAATGATAAGAGAAACAATTCAAGGAGAATCAGTAGTACCAGGAAGTCCGTCAATAACACCAGGAATGCGTTCTGGACGTTGGTAGCCTGTGAGAGATACGCTTGGACGACCACCTACGAAACTCTCCAACGTTCTTATTTGATCCCGTCTGAACAACCTTTCATCAATCCGAGTGATGATCTTCTTCACATCCCTCCTATCCCTCGAATTCCATCTCTTCGGTGACCCTATGCCGTCATGGATCTCCTTTAACCGATAAGCTAACCCATCCCGAACCTTTTTTAATGTGTGATCCCTAAACTTATGAAGCTCTTTGCACGCCATGAAGCAATTGTGGTGTAGTTCACTACGGCAAACTATCCCAAATGGTTTCTTGATAAGGGTGTACTGAGCAAGTTGGTTTATGTCGGGAAGGTCTAGCTGTGGTTTTGTGAGATTAACACGCTTCTGGTATGATTCCACGGCAAGTTGAATATCTTCTACATGTTCTTAGATCACGATGCTTCTTATGAATATTAGCAATGACTTGATGTACTCGCGTTGGATATTTGTAGATAATTGTCGCATTCGTCCTTGTACCTTGGCAAGATATATGTCTTCAATGTCATTGAGCGACAATCTTGGGAAATCTGCTTCTGTAAAGTCATAGTCCTGTTCATCTTGTCGTTTGACCACAATTTTCTTTAGGAATGTGTAGTCCCACTTCGACGACAGTGTAACATGCATAATTGCAACGATCCGTTTGTCACTGAACACTTCCTTTTTCGACCTGAGAACCTGGCAGCTTCTGTAGTAGATTCTTCTTCGTTCAGGCCAATGATGAATCCTATACAGTGCATCGAGGTCATACTTTTCCACTTTGTCAACAAACATGTGTGTGGCTTCTTCCTCGATGGCTATGCTGTTAGAGTATATTGCTGCCGGCAAAGGGAGGGTGAGTGATGTAGCGTATTTCTTGGTGACATCGCTACCGTGTAGAAGGAATTCCAAGTCGTTGTTGAAGAAATAGCGGTAGGGAATCTTAGGTTGATCCGGTCGGCCAATGGTAGGTAGTGGTTTGGTCCAGTCAGTGTAGTATGGAGCTTTGTCTGGTCTGGTGAAGTCGATATTTGCTTCAGGGTTGAGCCAATCGATGTTGTTGGACATGGCTCGTGCTATGTTGTCGAGATGATATTTGACTTCAATGGCACTGTCTGAGCTATCCTTAAGTAGTTGAAAAGCGTCGTTCTTGATTCGCCTCAACTCTGCTTTTGTCATCTTCTTCACCTTGAACTTTTCTTGTATAAGCTTCACATGCTCCATTGTTCGACCATCTACCGGTTCTTGACCTTCCGGTAACTGAGGGGTTGCATCAACAAGTTTAGAGAACCAGACATACTCTTCAGTGTCATCATCATCTAGCCATGACACGACTTCGATCTTTTTCTTCTTCTTAGGTTTTGGTGATGATGCTGGTTTCTTTGTTGATTTAGAAGAAGTAGGTTGTTGTTGGGGCTCAAGAATTTCTTCATCGTCACCACCAGTGTATTCAAAGTGATCACCGGTTTTCTCTTTTTGTGGTGGTGACTCAGAGTCCTGCGGTTTGTCTTTAGCAGGAGAACGTGGTGGAGATCTTCTAGCGGTGGGGGTCCTTTGGGGTGGTGGAGGCATAGAAGATGAATCATCATTTTTCTTCTTTTGTTTCGGCTCAGAATCTTTATCCGCATCATCATCGTCTCTTGGACGCTTGGCCTGTTCGGCTGCCACTTTGCATGATGTTTTGAGTTATATCCCAACAATGCCTCAAATAGTTTAGCTTCGTCAGAAGTAAACGTTGCGGATCGTTTAGACATTTGTAATACAAGCTTGGAGATCAATTCTGCATCGGAGACAGCCGTAGGTTCGATTGGATGGATTTGCATTCCTATCGGAGTAGATTGCATTGTTCTCTTGACTAATTGCATGAGATTTAGATAGAGTTGTCTGGTGAACATCTATCTTGTCACTCCAGGGACAGTGTCGAGGAGAAACTTGTGAGTGTATTCTCTGATCGTCTTATCCATTTCCCCTTGGATATCTCTGTTTAGAAACTGTTGAATCTGATCCCTTTCTTCCGAAACCTTGTTTATCACAGTCTGAAGAAGATTGATTCTGTCCACAAGTTGATTCAGTTTCTTATTGACTACGTCTTTCTTCCTTACTTGCCTGACAACTTTGACAATCTTTGTCTTTGCACACGATATCCAAGTATCGGTCGGTTTCTTTACCGATTTGGATGCGGATCTGGTGGTGGCTTTGGATGGTGGTGGTGATGAATGAGTGAGGAGGCTCAGGGTCCTTTGGTGGCTCAAAAGTTTGTTCCTTGCTACGTGCGGGACTATCTAGAAGATAATCATCGGCTTCCTCCTCAGCTTTAGCCTTTTCTTCCGCCTTAGCCCTAGCTTCTTCATCTGCTTGAGCTTGAGCTTCTTGTTATGCTTTTTCTTTAGCAGCAGCCTCAACATCTTCATCAGTAATTTTCTCAGTCTTCTCCTTCTTCTTTTCTGGTTACTCAAAGTCAAAGATAATCTTATCCTCTAGTTGATGTTGTTCTGATTCATGGGTGGTGGTACCAGTTTCCTTATCGGGTTGATTAACCGCATCAGAAACTGGTGTGGTTAGTGCACCACCACTTGACCCTCCAGGGCCACGAGTTTGTTGTAGGTTGAACTCCTTAGCAACATGTTGTAGTCGGAGATTCTTCAGTGTCTTTCTGTAATCTTTGGCTTCATCCTGTGGCTCTTCGTCTGAGCTATCTTCTTCTTCTTGCTCAGCAACTGGAGTTTTTCCCTTGTCAGTTTTGGGACTGAGAGGTTTTGCAACTATAAGTGTATCATCTGTTTCAGATTCAGAGTAGATAACCTCTTCTTCTGTTTCAGTGTCCTCCGAGTCCTCGTCCATCAGTTTTGGTTCTGGTTTGGGAATAGGGATGGCACCCTTTGATGGAATTCTCTTTTTGAGAACATGAGACCTCTTTGGATACTTACGTGTACTCTCAGTGCTTGCAACACTTCCAGCACTGCCTGATCTCCTTGTCTTCTTGACAGATACACCGGAAGATTTTTCATCGATGAACCCCACTTTGCCTGATGCAACTGCTTCCAGATAACGTTTGTACGATTGAAGTTCCTTGATCTCAGCAGTAAAAAGGCAATCTGGCAAAACAACGCCTTGTTTCTTCGTAGTTGATTCTTTGAACCTGACGAAATTGAGTGTAGGTTCAAACAACACGGAGTGATGGTTGGGGTCATCAAGTCACAAAGGAATATCAGGATTATTCCCGAGTATCCTCTGGATCAACAGTTTTGTGTATCTTATGTAAGGGATTTTGGTGCCAAGTTTCCTGAAATATGACATCATGTCATCCTAAATTAGATTTGCGAAATCGATGTGCATCATGTTAACCATGCCCCAAAATACTTGTAGTTCCACGAGCTTGGGATGCTCATAACCACTATCACGTCCAAAGACTGATTTGGTGATCATGATGTAGAGGGTTCTCCATGGCTGAGGAATATTCTTAAGATCTACTGACGAGTGTTTGGTAATAATCCTAGCAGCTTCATCATAGCCAATGTCGACCATGAACTGGAGAGAGACCTCTTCCGAAGGAAAAGCAACATAGTTGGCAGGCTGGATGGTAGGAAGAAGGAGAATAGCCCTTAAGTCTGCTGGAGTGATGGTAACTTGTTTGTCGTTGAGTGTTACAGTCACAACATCGTGACCTTTGACCTTCTGCATGGTGTGCCAGAATTGGTGAACATAAATCTCCGGCACAGTTGCAGAATTAGTGAGCATATTCTTGTAAGGATGAGTCTTCAGAATATCCACAGCAATTTGACAAGAAGACTCAGAACACGTGAAGTTATCAAAATCGACTCTGAGATTGTTCTTCCCAATCTTCATTATGTAACCATCTGGGAAGATGTCTTCCATTGTGAGAACAGTTGGTGCGTCAACGTTTTGCATTGTGACGTCCATATTGTGATCTGAAAGATATTGAGCCAAAAGAACCAACATATTGAAAGACATTACGTTAGTCAACAGTTGATTTTATTGTCGAATTATTGAATATGTTATGTTAATGAATGTTACGAATCCAACGTCAATTGTATGTCCAATAGTCCAAAGAAGTCATGATAAGTTTCGTGAGTTTATTAGTTTTGAATTGTAAAGTCCAAATTTTCACTCATTTTCACAACATATTAACCATTTTAGCTTATTAGTGACATTTTGGTTTTGTGACGTTATGATTTATTCATTTACAAGTATGTACGCGTAACAATTCATGATTAAGGTTAAGACAAGGCTTAAGCGTAGAAAGTAAGCTTATGCGTAAACAGTAATACCCATACGCGTAGGCATAAGCTTATGCGTAGGAACTTCTCTTACGCGTAAGAGATATTACGCGTAGGAAAAGAGCTTGGCATAAAGCTTACGTGTAAGCGAATGTTAGAGCTTATGCGTAAGGTTTACTCGTTAGAGTGAACCTTATGCATAAGACTCAAGTTTACACATATCCTTCACAGGATACGCGTAGTCCCCTTTGTAGAACCTTACGCGTAAAGGTTACGCGTAAGATTACTCTTCCGTGTAACATTCTACGCGTAAGATGATCCTTATGCGTAGGAATCCATGGTTAACCTTGAATATGAATTTATCAAGTGTAATAACCTGAAACAAATTCATCATAACACTTTCATTAACACATTATTCAATCCCTTTCATCCACACACGTTATCACAATCAAACATAGTTACGCGTAAGATTTGTTTATGCGTAAGACTAAAACCCTAAACATCCAAATTTTATGAGTAAGAAATTTAGCCATAGGATTTGCACCAAACGTTTTCAGGGATACCTTAGAAGCAATATGACTATGTTGCAACAAGTTTTAACATCAATAACATTATGGATCAAAAGTACCCAATTCGTATGATACTTAAACCCTAATTCTCAATTTATGCACAAATCATGTTTCTGGGAATGATTCAAGTGTGGTTTTGGTTAATTAACTATGTTCCAATCATCATACAACTATCTAATTACACAGAAACACTCCCAAATGAAAACGCACAAATCCACGTATAAACCCTAATTCTTGAAAAATGATTGAAAACATTTTCTGGGTGGATTTTGATGTTGAAAATGTTTATAACACTTGATTTTAAACGTTTAGACACAATAACTTTCATCATAAACATCCAATGATGATTTTGTGTTCATACGCATACGCGTAGAACACAAAAACATCCCAAACACAAAATCTAACCGTTGGATTTGTTTGAAAATCAAAACCAATGTTTAGAAATACATGAAAATCATTAAACCACTTACAAAGATGAAGATTAAAGGACGGATTAGAAGTTTAAATCTTATGCGTGGGATATGGTTGTTGGGTAATAAATGTTAGGAGTAAATGAATGAAAGAGGTAGTTGAGGTGGTTTTGTTATATTTAGTTTAAGCTTTTGACAAAAATAGTCCCTCCACCTCAACCATTTTCATCCTTAGCCCATAACTTCCATTTTGGTTACGTAAAGAATGATATTTGGAAAGAAACTTGACGAAACTCCCCCTTGACTTAAGAAATAATGAAATTTTATAAATTTGAGACCGGGGAGTGTCAATAAACCAGAAATGTGACCACCATAATCAAAGATACAACCGGAATAAGATAACATGCAAGTACAAGGTTTTATGAAACAGAAAATATTTACTTTCTCCTCCTCAACACTTAACCGTAAAAATACTGAATTTTGAAAGAGAAAAGTGTTGACGGAAGATTTGTACTTGCAATGTTGAAAGAAAATTAGATAGGAGAATATTTTTAAATTTTGTAAATTTTATATTTTTGAAAAATATTTACAAAAGAGGTTTTGGTGTTTGACTGGTTTTAAGAATGTTTCAAAAGTTCGTCTAGTTCCTCTGGAGTTAAACACCGCATACCAATCCGGTGGACCAACTCTTTAAACCTAGCAGGAGCTAAGGCTTTGGTGAGAAGATCTGCCAGTTGGTATTCAGTACCCACAAAGTATAATTCAACGGTACCCTTTTCCACATGCTCCTTGATGAAATGATATCGAAGATCGATGTGCTTTTATTTCGAATTTTGAACAGAGTTGCACGAGATTGCAATAGCACTTCGATTGTCGCAGTACATCGGGATTCTGTCAAATACATAACCATAGTCTTTGAGTTGTGTTCTCATCCAGATGACTTGAGCACAACACGCCGACATGGCTACATATTCTGCTTCTGTTGAGGACATCGATGTACAATCCTGCTTCTTCGATTGCCATGACACCAGTTTATCACCAAGAAATTGTAAAGCTCCTGAAGTACTTTTCCAAGAATCTAAGCAACCTGCGTGATCAGTGTCTGAAAAAGCTATTAGTTCAAAACCATAATCCTTCGGATACCAGATTCCCAAGTTAATGGTTCCCTTGATGTATTGGAGGATTCTTTTAGCCTCAGAGAGGTGAGTTTCAGTTGGTCGTGCCTGATAACGAGAGCAAAGATAAAAAGCAAAGACAATGTCAGGTCTACTGGCTGTTAGATACATGAGTGACCCAATGATACTTCGGTATTTGGTAGGGTCAACCAATTTCTCATGCAAATCAGCGTCCAGTTTCTTGGTATGTGCCATTGGTGTGGCATAGGTGTCACAACTTTGCATTCCATGTTTGTTTAAAATTTCAAGAGCATATTTGGACTGATTCAAGAAAATACCATGGGGTGATTGATGAACTTGCAGTCCTAGAAAGAACATAAGTTCACCCATCATGGACATTTCAAAATGTTTTTTCATAAGTTTTGAAAAAGCGTTTGAGTACTTTAGATATGTTGACCCAAAAATGATGTCATCCACATAAATTTGAACGATTAAAATGTGTTCCCCGTGATATTGTATGAAAAGTGTTGGGTCGACCGAACCTTTAATGAAATTATTGGCAATGAGAAAGGATAATAACTTATCATACCATGCCCGAGGAGCTTGTTTGAGACCGTAGAGAGCCTTGTTCAGTTTGTAGACGTGATTAGGGAACTCTGGATCAACAAATCCTTCCGGCTGACTAACAAAGACTGTTTCTTTCAGTTTACCATTCAGAAAAGCAGTTTTGACATCCATCTGAAAGACCGTGATGTTCATGTGAGCCGCGAATGCCAGAAAAATCCGAACAGCCTCAAGTCTAGCAACCGGTGCGAATGATTCCTCGTAATCAATCCCTTCTTCTTGTCGATAACCCTTAGCCACCAGACGTGACTTGTTTCTGATTACCGTACCTTCAGCATGTAGCTTGTTTTTCCAAATCCATTTGAGACCAATAACATAGACCCCCGTTGGGTTTTCAACCAATTCCCATACTTCAAGATGTTTAAACTGATTTAGTTCTTCTTGCATGGATTCAATCCAGTTGTCGTATGTCATGGCTTCTTTAATATTTTTGGGTTTAGCTTGACAGACGGTATGTGCATAAATTCAATGTTCACCGTCAGTCTGAAGGCATTGTCTAGTAATGACTGGTTGATTTGGGTTTCCAATAATGTTCACAAGAGGATGGTCTTTCGTCCAACGATGTGTGGAGGGTTGATGTTGATATACATTCTGCAGATTAGGAGGATTCAAATGACTTGTAGATGATTCCGCAATATCAGAAGTGGCAGAAGCATTTGCAAACGGGTTGAAGAACGCATTTGGATCATAATCTGTAGGTGGGGGTACTTCATTGTTCAGAAGATCATCATCTGGTTCAGCGTCATTGGATGCGGTTTGTTCTGCTGTTGTTGTAGAATCAATTAGTGGTGCTTCCTCAATAGTAGTTGTTGTGGCAGGTGTATCAGGTATTGGATTATTATCAGGTTGAGCAGCGGAAATAGTTGATACATCTGGAGCACGTTGATCAATATCATCACTAAACAGATGAGCAAATAGTTGTTCCATTTGTTGACGAGTAAGCTGGAGGCTTGGTTCAGCTGGTGATGGGGTTTGGGGAAAGTTTAGACGGTTATGTCCGGGTTCCAAGCTGTTATGCTCAGAAGCCATTTCTGTAAGCTCATCGAAATTTGCATGAATCGTTTCCATAATCTCCCTTGTACGACGATTCCAGATCCGGTAACCCTTAGAGTTTTCAGAATATCCAACAAAGACTCCAATGTTAGCTTTGGCTTTGAGCTTACCAAAGTCATCACGATCATTATTCGGGTAACAAAGGGATCCAAATACATGAAAGTGTTTAAGATTCGGTTTACGGTTGTGGATAAGCTCATAAGGTGTTTTGTTGTGGCATTTGGTAATCATTGAACGATTCTGAGTGTAGCATGCAGTTGACACAGCTTCAGCCCACAAGTAATCTGGGAGTTTTGCATTTATTAACATTGTTCTTGCAGCTTCCACTAACGTACGGTTTCGTCTTTCAACAACTCCGTTTTGTTCTGGTGTACGTGCAATGGATGTTTGATGCTCAATTCCCACTTTCTCATAAAATGCACGAAGAGTTTGATTCACAAATTCAGTTCCTTTGTCTGTTCTGATTTGTCTGACTGTGTTCCGGAGCTGAACTTGAATTTTCGTGAGAAAGGTGATTAAGTAAGGTCATGAGCTCAATATCTGGATTAGACAAAAGTTTAGCTTGTTCAACGTGAGTCGCAACATGATCATTATTCAGATCCTCAAGTATAACCACAGAGTCAACTTGATTATCAATAGAAACCATAAGGTCATCTTGATCGTCAAATATAACTACGGGATCTATTTGATTATCATTGGAATGAGATGTAGACGGCTCATGTTGAACACTCTGAGCCTCGTCGGATGTAGATGTTGGCGGAGATATCAGATCAGTAATGAATATAGTTTGATCCGGTACCTGAGACAAGCCGTCAGTGTCATACACTGGGCCTGTATCACTCATGTGGAGTTCGTGCATGTTAGCCATTAGCATCACTGCTGCATTAGCCTGCAAGTCCTCCATGTCATCATCAGAATCTGCATTTGCCATGAATCTATGTTCTTTGTTGGTAAGAGTTCCACCAGCTTCATCCTTAAGAGCCAAGAGTAAAGCCTCTTTGTGATAAGCGCTGCCTCTTGTCCTCGGCTTTGGGCAAGCATTAGCCAGATGACCCTTCTCATTACAGTTATAACAACAAAGACCATTAACCCCAGTCTGAGCATTTCCCTGTTCAACCACTTGAGCTCGTTGTTGTGGAGCACCCATGTTATTCCTTCCAATAGCATTAAACCCTTGACCACTGCCCATCTGACGAACATTACCATGATTCTGAACTTCAACACGTCCATTGTTAACAACAGCCTGATTCCTTGTGTTTGATGAGGTACGAATGCGATTGTTGGATTTGTTTGAATATCGGCCGAAGGCTCTAGCAATCATGACAAACCCTTGTTGCAATGCATCGAAAGCTTCTGTATCCTCATTAGATTCACTGTAAAGTGCTTGATCATTGTTGTTGTTGTATGGAACCAATTGAGTTTCTTGAGATTGGCGTTGTGACGGATCATATGGTGTAATTGTTGCAGTTGGTTGTGGAGGATTTGTGAAGACAGTTTGTAAAGTAGGGAATTGAGGATAACACGTTTGAGCCCACAAAGCTAAAGATTGATTATCCGGAAGTGAAGGTGAAACAGGTAGTCCACGGATAACCCTTTCTTTGTCAACTTCCTTTTGGTGGGGCTTCAAATAGTCGTACAACAATACGTATGTAGCATGATGAAGATTCTTCGCTTGACGGATGAAAATGACAAACTTTTCCCAATCAGGACCAAGACTACTCAGGAACTTAGTGTTGACTGAAATTCTTGGCATAATGATGTTATGTTTTTCCAAGTCATTGATGATGTCTGAGAATCGATGATGATATGACTCTAATGTCTCTCCTGGTTCAATCATGAAGTGTTCATAAGCCAAGTAGATTTTGGATTCCATATCTTCTTGATTGAGTTATGTGCCTTCCATGAGAAGATGAATATGCTCCCACATTGCTTTAGCAGTCTTTTGAGCATCAACACTTCGAATTATCGGATTGGGTAATCCCAAAAGGATATATTGCATTGCCAGTTCATCGGCTTCAAAGTGTAGAAGTTGATCAGTAGTAAGTTCATTAAGACCGACAATGTTGGTGAGATCATCTCTTGGTGGATTAGCATTAGGATCTCCGGGTACAGTGACAGTAGGCATCTGAAATGGACCTTCAAGGATGACCTTCTTTAAGAACTTTCCATGTGGCTTCTTTAGATCACAAAACCTAAATAACCTTATCACCCATTGATCGTAGTTACCGGGAGTGAGCATTGGAGGTCTGTCAAGTGATCCAGCTTCATGAATGGATTGTTGGCTACTTAAAGCTTCATACATCTTTACAAACCAAGACGGTTCCTTCATAGTATTCCTGGATGGATGTTGATTTTGAAATTTAGTGTAGGGTTGTACTTGAAGACTAGGGGGTGGTTGAATCATTTGTGGTTGAATTGCTCCTTGAGGAAATTGTTGTTGAAGTTGTTGTTGTTGTTGTTGTTGTTGTAGTTGTTGATAAAATTGTTGTTGTTGATGGAGTTGTTGTTGTTGTTGTTGTTGTTGAGGATACACATGAGGGAAGTAGCTAGAGTATGGTGGTTGAGACATCTTGAAATTTGTGTTGATGATGGATCTTTGTAGTCGAATGAAACTTTGTTGATGAAGATACTTATGCGTAGAAAACTAGCTTATGCAAAGGAAATAGCTTATGCGTAAAAACACCACCTTACGCGTAACAATATGGCTTACGCGTAAGAATAGCTTATGCGTAGACTTGGTGAAACCTTAGATTATGCGTAAACTAAAGACTTAGAAGTAAGAGCCTTATGCGTAATATTTTCTTAGGCGTAAGACTTGCTTATGCGTAGAAAAATGCTTAGGCGTAAGATTTTTACTCGTAAGCTTTTTATACTTAGGCGTAAAACTAGGGTTTTAACCCAAAAATCCGTTACACTTATCCAGTGTAAAAGATATCCAAAGTCGAAGTGTTTTCAGACTTATCCAAGCAAGAAAACACTGAGTAAACCAATAGCACTGAAGATCAAACCTTGAAGAAGCTTACGCGTAAAACTAGGGTTTTACTTATGCGTAAGAATTACCAACTTTTGCCAAAACTGAATTTTCTGTCCAAAGGTGTTTCAAAACAAGATTTTTATGATGAAAAAGCTTCAATATCACCAAAATAACACAAAAGTGTGAAACTTGATGATTCAACACTTGTTTTCACCTTACGCGTAGAAAAGACCACGCGAATAAAACCAAGCTCAAAAACAAAGAAATACACGTAAAGTTTCAAACTTTTTGCCAAAAACTTAAACTTTAACACCAAATAACCTTGAAAGTACAAGAATCTTGAGTTTTAAAGTGTAAAAACTAAGTTTTTAAGCGTATGAATGTTATAACAACGAGACTTACGCGTATATTCTAAAAACTTCAAAACAAAAATCGTTTCACCCAACTATTTGGCGAATGATACCATTGTTAGGTCACCATGTTTGTAACACAAGCATCAATATAAGAAATGAGATGAAGGAAGGATCGGTTGAACAAAACACACACAAAACACACGTATGACTAATAACCTTTAGGCGTAGGATTTGAAGTGAAATGAACAACCAACCTTCAAGTGAAGGTTTACAAGATTATTCATAGGGGAAGGAGCTAGGGCAACAAACTAGTTCCATTCCTTTCCTTATTGGGCTTGGGCCAAGGCTTATGGGCTTTCTACATAAGCCTTGCCATAGTTACTAACATAAAAGCCTAATTAAGCTAACTATTACATATTAATTACTAACACTTGTAATCAGGTTTAGGAGTGATTCCAACACGTGCGTTGTTGATCAAATGACGGACGAACAATATGCCCACACCGAACTCTCTTAGAGATGCTTTAAATACAATTGTTGTTTATGAGACTTGATCTTACAACCTCAACACTAAAAACATCTCACATAATACTAGTATGCTATTAAATTTCAGTAGAGGTGTAAACAAGCTGAGTTTAACTCGAGTCTCAACAAAGCCCAAACTTGGCTCGTTTAGCATTAGAGGAGCTTGAGCCCGACTCGTTTATTAACTTTTTGACTAGTGATATGCACATCAGAAAACTATACATAAAAACATGACTAATTATTTCATCAATTGACACATGTTATTCACATTCTCTTTCTTTATCCCTACTTCTGATTATACCACATATCGTAATCTTATGCTTAAGCATATCTTTAGGCATATGCAGTTGCAACGATTAGCAAGTGCAAGTGAGTCCACCGCCCATGGCCACGGTTTGTAAGGGGTCTTCAATTTAGTATGTCTATTAGTATTTATACATGTCAAAGTATATTTATACATGCATAACTTAAATTTTTATAGCTCTTTTTAAATATTATGTGAGAGGTCCTCCAATTTAGTATATATCAATTAATATTTATACATGTCTAAGTATAGAGAAATGATACATGGACCTAAACTTAGATCTAAAACCACTTGACATCATCCTGATGGGCTGTAAAATAAGTGGGTCCGTGTCTGCAGCCATCAAGATGCTGACACTTGGTTTTAGGTCTAAGTTTAGGCTTAAGTTTAGGTCTATGTATCATTTCCCCTAAGGATATTATGTTTTGAATTTTTAATAATAGTTAAGATTTTTGTGATTTAAGGGGTCTCATTTATAGTTTCGCATAGGGTCACCCAAATCAATGGAACGGCTCTAGGCATATGGTTTAGGCATATAAATCATTTCCGTAATTGTTTTTAGCCTTTAAAGAATCAAAATTAGAAAATTGTGTTGCTGAGATTTTAGTTAATCTACTTTTATTAAAAAAAATATATATATTATTTGATTTAAAAGTGAATTAATTGCATTTTATTTTATTTTAAAGAATCAAAATTAGAAAATTGTGTTGCCGAGATTTTATTTAATTTACTTTTATTAAAAAAAGAAAGAAAAAAAAACCATTATTTGATTTAAAAGTGAATTAATTGCATTTTATTTTATTTAAAATTTATGTGATTTATAATTATACTATATTTATATATGTAATATGTTATACAGATAAAAGCTCGTTTAAGCTCGCAAGCCTACTCGAGCCTAGGGGTGTAAACGAGACGAGACAACTCGTGACTTATTCGAGATCGACTCGTAGACTACTCGAAATCGACTCGATTTAAACGAGTCGAGCTCGAGTTCGAGCTACTCGATTACATTTCCGAGTCGAGTTCGAGCTTCAAAATACTCGACTCGTGAAGCTCGCGAGCCTTATCGAGCTTCGATTAAATTACACATTTACCCTTTTATATAAATGCATTTACTTAATTTTCATAAAAATCGAGTCGAGCCGAGCTTGATATACCGAGTATTTATCGAGTTCTAGCATCAATGTAGAAATAATCGAGCTCGAGTCGAGTTTCGAGCTCGAGTTTTATATCCCGAGTCGAGCTCGAGCTCGAAATATAAAGCTCGAACGAGCTCGAGTCGAGTTTTGGTATTCGAGTCGAACTCGAGCTTGATAGTACTCGGCTCGACTCGGCTTGTTTACACCCCTACAATCGAGCCGATGTTTGAAGCTCGGGCTCAAACACGTTTAATAAACGAGCTTTATGTTAAGCTTAAGCTCACGAATGCTCGACTCGCTTTGAGCTTTTATCAAACTAATCTCAAATAGATCGGCTCGTTTACTGATGACGTATAGTCTATATCCGGGTCATGGACCCGACTAAAGTCCAATACTAACTTGGCCCGGTACGAACGGGGCTAAGCCAACTAGACGTTTGGGCTCATGAAGGCCCAAACCCGAATCTATTGATGGAATAGATATCCGATATCTTCTAAATAGGAAGATAATCATCCCCAATCGATTAAGGCGGGATACGCCGAAGGTTGAGGAACACGGAACCAACAAGGATTCCGTGCGTATATAAAGGGAATTACATCGCTCGTTTAAGGTACGATCTGAAACCCTAATTCTCCTTGAACCCTAAACCGATTACTTACTCTCACGCCGGAGGATAATCGTGGGAGACAATCCCACGGTAAGCCTAACGGTGTCTTTTGTCTTTTAGTGCGCATGTCTCAAGCAACGATTCTCAATTGGTGCGGGAACCGGAGCTCCAAACAAGGAACGTCCAACTTTTGCATCAACAAGTGACGCCATCCATGGGACCATTCACTAAGAACCAAGAACTAGAATGACGAAGCGATCGCAATCAGACTTTACTGGAAAGAAGACGCACAGCGGGTCAACTCCCAAGCAGACCTCTGGGACAACCAGTGCTGCTAAAAATCAGGGATCAGGCCAGGATTCGGCCTTCCCTCTGGTGGAACCGCTCTCGGGGACAACCCAGGCAACAACTACCACCACCAGTGCCAGAGATCCGCTGCGCACTCCTTTTACTCCACTCCAATCGGTGCTAGAAGCTAACTTCACAAAAGCACCCGACGCACCCGATAAGAACAAGGGCGTGTTGATAGAAACAGATACCCCTGTCCTTGAGGGGGTCGTTCCGGAATTAGAGCCAAGTAGTTTTGTCTCTCAAAACTACGAAGCCCTAGCTATCCTCATGCAAGAGGAAGCAAAGAAAAGACCAGGTCGGAGTCTGCATGCTCGGCTCGACTTTGGCCCGGAGTTTGAGACATCTCCACCGCGTCGTCAGAAGGAGAAACGCGGGAGGGATAATCGCCGACCCCCAGTGTTCAATAGAATCAGAAGGAGAGTAGAGGAAGATGACACATCTGACTCACAACCTAGGGACGAAAGTGAGGAAGATGAGAGGCGCACCAATGTCCACACTAGACTTGGTAGCCGCAGAGTGCAAGATAGACTGGGGGAGCGATATTCCCCAAGTGAGAGTCCCCCAAGCACAAATTCTGGAGACAGTCGGCGCAAACGCCGAAGGAGAGAAGAACTATCCTCTAGTAATTCCTCGGACAACGAGGACAGTGAGACTGGACATTGGAAATCCAGAAGAAAAAACCGTGACCAAGAAGAGGAGGATATGTCTCTCCCATGGCGCCGTCAGAAGGTAGATGCGTTCACTAGACGCATCAGTGATTTCTCAGAGAACAAAAAGAGGCGCATGCCTACTAATGTTAAAACCTATGATGGAGCAGGTGACCCTGACGATCACTTAAAAATTTCGAATCAGCCGCAACCATTGAAAACTGGCCACAACCTGTATGGTGCCACATGTTCAATTCCACACTGGTGGAAAATGCGCGAAACTGGTTCAACAAGCTTCCACGCAGAAGCATCAATGGCTTTGAAGAGTTGAGGAAGGCATTCCGCCTAAACTTTACTCAACGAAAAAAGTGTGCTAAAAACCCCATTGAACTCGCTAGAGTCAAACAGCGCCAAGGGGAATCCATAAGCGCTTTTATGGAGCGCTTCAAGGATGAGTGCATGCAAGTCAAAGCATGTCCCGAAGTACTCAAAATTTCAGGGTTCATGAATGGGATCAGCAACCCAGAACTTATTAAAAGATTGAATGACAGGATTCCCCAATCCTTCGATGAGGTTATGAAGCGCGCACGGTCCTTTGTACAAGGAGAAGCTGATGCGGCGGATAGCAAGAGAAGCTATTCAAACTACCGGTCACAGGAACAACCTGGGAGACAATCCACAGACCGGAATAGTAACCGTAACAGGAACTATCGCAACCAAGGGAATGGTCGCGACAATGACAAATACACCCCGCTTACCAAATCGTCGAAGGAAATACTCGCAACAGAGGGTGCTAACTTCCCGAGACCACCACAAATGCGCACTCCAGAGGATCGGCGTGTAGGGAGTGGATACTGTGATTATCACGCACAAAAGGGCCACACTACTAACGAATGTGTCCAATTGCGTCAGCTCATTGACAAAATGGTTAAAGATAGCAGATTAGACCATTTAGTCAAAAATATCAAGGAAGGGAAAGATATGTCAAAAAGCGGAAACAAGAAGGAGACACCCAAGGAGAAGGCCGACACCATTTACATGATACAATCATGGCAGCGGGTCACCCGACAGAAGGTCAGCCAGGAGTTTTCTCGAGGAAGTGAAATATCATTCCCAGCCTTAACTGCGGACAACGCAGTGATCGAGCCACTCACTATCGAGATTAGTGCGGGGGGTCACGACATCCATCGCATGTATGTTGATGGTGGGGCGTCGGCAGACATCATGTATGAGCGCTGCTTCAAGCAACTGCGGCCGGAAATACGCAGTCGGCTAACCCCAGTCAGAACGGCACTGACTGGTTTCACGGGGGAAAAAATATGGCCTATGGGGCAAATACGATTACCAGTCAGCATCGGAAACGAACAGCACTCCGCAACGGCTTGGATGGAGTTCATGGTGATCAAATCTCCCTCGCTATACAACGGCATTATCGGGAGACCCGGGATCTCAGCTATGCGCGCAGTGCCATCAACGGCGCACGGGATGCTTAAATTCCCAGTGGAAGGAGGTATAGTTACTCTTTACAATGCCACCGTGCCGCAGAGAGAATGTAACACGATTACATGCGAAACGGAATCAATCCCAGGACAACATGCAACCAAAGTTCCAAATCTGAAGGTTGCGATTCACCCAGAATACCCAGAACAGGAAATAGCCATCGGAGGGTCACTATCGGACAACGGCAAATCAGCTGTGTGTGCGCTCCTGCAAAAGAACTTAGACATTTTTGCATGGGAGCCAAAACACATGACTGGGGTACCGCGCTCAATCACAGAACACAAACTGCGAATCCGACAAGGGTACTCGCCTATCCGCCAGAAGAAGCGCGGCCAAGCCCCAGAGCGCGCGCAAGCGATCCTGGCAGAAGTACACAAGCTGGTCGATGCGGGAATTATGCGTGAAGTCTACTACCACGACTGGCTTTCTAACCCAGTAATGGTCAAAAAGAGCGACGGTAGCTGGCGAATGTGTGTTGACTTTACTGATCTTAACAAAGCGTGCCCACAAGACTGCTATCCATTACCAGAGATAGACTGGGAGTCTCTGTGCGGGTACCCATTGAAGTGTTTCCTATATGCGTACAAAGGGTACCATCAAATTCAGATGGCTAAAGAGGATGAAGAAAAGACGGCCTTCCACACAGGCCAAGGCGTTTACTGTTACACAAAAATGCCCTTTGGCTTGAAGAACGCGGGTGCCACCTATCAGCGGTTGGTGGATAACGCTTTCGAAAAACAGGTGGGCCGCAACCTAGAAGTCTATGTCGATGATCTAGTCATCAAGAGCCATACTGAAGATGAGCTAATACGCGACATTGAGGAGACGTTTAAAACTCTACGAGAGATCAACATGAAGCTGAATCCCAAAAAGTGCACATTCGGCGCTACTGAAGGCATGTTCCTTGGATACCTGATTGAACCCGATGGTATAAAACCGTGTCCAGAAAAGACAAAAGCGGTCATCGAACTTCCTTCACCGCGCACGTTGAGGGAAGTCCAATCTCTCAACGGAAAGTTGGCCGGCCTAAACAGGTTCCTATCCAAATCAGCAGAAAAATCATTACCACTTTTCAAAACACTCAAGAAGTGTATAAAGAAGGGTGATTTCAAGTGGACTACGGAGGCAGAAGAAGCCTTCACTCAGCTTAAACAGCATCTGGCAACGCTCCCAACACTCGTCGCACCCCGAACAGGGGAAGAACTGATCATGTACTTGTCCGCAACTGATGGAGCAATCAGCGCAGTGCTACTAACAAATAGGGATTCAGTACAAACCCCTATCTACTTTGTAAGAAAAGCGCTAAAGAAGACGGAGATGAACTACACCGCCATGGAAAAATTAGTTCTTGCATTGGTGTTTGCTGCTAAGCGGCTACGCAGGTATTTCCAGGCGCACCCGATTGCAGTAATCACCGATCAACCAATCAAGCAGATTATCTCTAAACCTGATGCATCATGCCGACTCCAGAAGTGGAGTGTATTGCTGGGCGAACACAACATCTCTTACAGACCACGCACGGCAATCAAAGGACAGATTCTGGCAGACTTCATCATCGAAAAGCCAGACACCGACGAGGTACCCACACCAAATAAGACGAAACGGCATGATCCATGGATCTTGTTTACAGATGGATCCTCATGCATTGATGGTTCAGGAGCAGGCCTTATCCTTACAAATCCAGAGGGAATGGAATTCACTTACGCACTGCGCTTTGAATTTACAGCGACAAACAACGAGGCAGAGTACGAAGCTCTACTTGCTGGACTACGCATTGCAGCTCGAATGGGTGTACATAACCTAGAAGCAAACGTGGATTCCCGGCTAGTGGCCAACCACGTGTTGGGCGAATACGTGGCTAAGGAAGATAATATGATCCAGTATCTCGACAAGACCAAGACACTGATCAAAGGTTTTGACAGGTTCACCATCAAGCAGGTTCCTAGAGGGGAAAACCGCAAGGCAGATGTACTAAGCAAGATTGCCTCGACAAGCTTTGCACACCTCTCAAAGCAAGTTCTAGTGGAAACACTAAAAAGCAAGTCAATCTCAAAGATGGAAGTCTCCACGATCATAGAGGAGGAAGGTCCTACATGGATGACACCAATAACGGACTTCCTAAACAAAGGAATGTTACCCCAGGAGCAGAAGGAAGCTCGCAGGATACGGCGCACAGCGCAGAGATTTGAAATCCGAGACAACATACTGTACCGACGCTCCTTCCTGCAACCATGGCTCCGATGTGTAGGTGATGAGTGTCTAAATACTCATCATTTTTGTACCATCTAGACTGCAAAAACATCTGAAAACACTCAGAAATGCATCAAAATGATAAAAATATCACAAATAAGTGTTTTATGTGTTTTAAATGCAAAAATATCAAAATCAGATGAAAAACGTATCAAGTTTGCATAATTGGCAGTTTTAGTCCCCCAAGTTTCAAAAGTTGTCAAATTTAGTCCCTGGTAAATCAAAATAAAGCAAAATATCATTCAAGGTCCCTGAAATATTCTAAGTTGTCAAAAATGGTCCTTGAATGAATCTTTGGGCAAATGGCAGAAAAGGTCCCTCAAGTTTGAAAAATGTCAATAATGGTCCTTGGTTAATTTAAAAAGTGAAAATTATCAAATATTAGCCTTGTACTATTCATAAATGGCAAAATTGGTCCTTATGGTGAACTTTTGGAGAATTTACATGTTTGGTCCCTCAAGTTTCAAAGTTTGGCAGATTTAGTCCCTAGAAGTGTAAAAATGGAAATTATCAATTGAGGTCCTTGTACTATTGAAGCTTGGCAAGTTTAACCCTTGTGATAACTTTGGAAAGTTTACAGGTTCAGTCCTTCATTTTCACCAAATTACAAATATGGTCCTTATATTAATACAAAACCAAACCGGACCCCTTTTATTAATATCCAACCCAGCCAAGCCCAAAATTCCAACCCGGCCCATATTTTAAAATTAGAAATACCGCCACCACTGTTCCTTCTCCTCTCCCCCCACTGCAAACCAGAAACCAGGTGGTTTCACCACCTCACCACCATTTTCCACCTTTCCACCTTATCCCCCCACCTGTATACCAACCCCCCTCCACCTCCACATACACCAAACTGCATTAATTGCATAAACCCACCCAAAACCACTTTTCCCGCCAAAAGTGCCAAGTGCACGAATAAGATGATTTGGAATGATCCAACGGTTCAAGTGAGGTGGGATATTCCCAGAGGTCGACAAAGAATGAAAAGAGATCAATATAAAGAAGAAAAGAAGCAGTTTGGATATCTATGTAGTGTAATTTAATTTTATGTATGTCGTATTAAATATTTTAAGTCTTCCAGTGTATGTTCAAGCTTTTTAATACTTTGTAATCATATTCCAGTGTTTTTCAAACTCATTTACAGTGTCAATTTCAGTTTATACATATGAACTCAGTTTGTGTGATTTTCAAGATTAAAAATCTCAAGTCTATTTGAATGTGATTGTAGTGGTTATTAAGAACTTATAAACCGGGGTGACAAAGGACCAGGTACTTCCCTCTGATAATGGAGGTGCTAAATACGTCCAACCTACGGTTATCCAAAGATCTAACCCCTCGATTGCTCCTAAGCCGTCTAAAATTGATCCTAAACTTTCACAATTTACGGTTAAAAGCAAACATGTAGAATTTAGACCGGTGACTAGCAAGAATGACTTGCCTAATCTTCACGTTTCTCAAGAACCAGAACCGGAGACCATAACGGAAGTGGTGGAAATTGCTAGCTCTCAGAGCACACCACTTATCCCACCTCCGGATTTTTCAAAATGTTCTTCGAGTCTTAATAGTCATTCGGATCACCATGTTGGTTTTGTTGATTCTTTGAATGAACCGATTCCTTCTCATAACTCTCAAATGGAATCGTTTATTCCTTGTGTCGGTTGTGGTGAGCCTCTTTTTGGTTCACCATGTCGCTGGTGTACGTGTGTACAGTGTGGTAATGATATTCGTAACTGGAGTTGTTTGTTTTGTGGTTCGAGGAATTCATTTGATTATGATCCTAATCCGAACTCATTTAACGACCCCTCAAATTTTTCCAATTACCCACCACAGCCCGACTTATCTTCATATAATCAACATAACTGCTGTGAATTTTGTGGAGGTCCTCACCAAGGATTTGAGTGTCAATCCGGAAACACGTTTGTCTATGAACAGTTTTCCGGTGATGCTCAGAACTTTGGTTATGACCAATATCCATATGATTCACCAGTCCAGACTCAACAGTTTTACTGTTGTGAGAACTGTGGAGGTCCCCATTTCAGCTCTGATTGTCAAACAGGGAATCCATTTCCTTGTAACAATTACGACTATCCATATCACGACCAACCTCCACAGTGCCAAATGACTCAAACTCCTCAGCAAACCCAACAAGACACTTATCTAGAGCTTCTGGAGTCAGTGAAAAGAACTGAGGAGTTGAGTAAAACAGCATTTCATAATGTTCCCAGTTTTTCTTGTGTATATTGTGGGGGTCCTCATGATGATTATCAATGTCAACCTTCCGGTTTTGACAAATCTCCACTCCCACAATGTCCTGTCATTCAAAATTCACATGAGAAATCCATGGAAGAATTGCTAGCTGAAGAGCAGGCTGCTAAAATAAATTCCCAAATTGCCTTTGAAAAATCTATTAGGGAATCAATTGCAAAAGAAAAAGCAGCCAGATCTAGCTCTCAATTTCATTTTATTCCTGATGACAGTGATGATGAGGATGCACTTGGTATCCTACAATTTTATAAAGATTCATCAAGTTCATCAGTTGATATCCCAGCAGTTGAGATTCATTCTCAAACAACTGCTATCACACCCGAAGCTCCCACTCACTCTCTGAACATGGGGGACGAGCATCTTGACACTGTTCCTGAAAAGGAATCGGACGAATTCATAAAGTCTAGTGTTGAGGACCTTGTCCCAATCCCGAGAGAGTCACAGGGAACTTTTGACCATATGTGTAATATCCCTTCCCCTCTTGAGTGTTCAAAAGATCATTTTGAGACTTTCTCCGATTTTAGCGATGATTGTAAATCTTATGGAGACATTGAGAATGTTGAGGCATCACTTTCACATTTTGATGTTGATCCTCTTCTTGAGGAGTTCACCGATGAACTCACTCACATCATTCCACTTTCATCGAAAAGTGATGATGATCTCTTTGATTTCAAAGCCAACCTAGGAGAAATTGAAAGTCTCCTTTATAATGATCGTTCACTCACTTCTCACCCTAACAGTCCAATAGAGAATGTTTATCACCTTGTTCCCGAAGCATTCAAAGCTACTTTCACCAATCCTCTATTTGAATTCGAATCTGAATTCACTTGGATTTCTAACAATCCAATCTTTGACGAGGATAGTGATGAGCCCACAATGGAACAAGAGTTCACAAATTCACTTCATGTGAATGATTCTCTTTACGAGGAGTTCTCCTTTGAACTCACTCATATCATATCTCCACCGGAGTATGATAACTTCCACTTTGATCTAGACATAAATGATCTTTGTGTTCCGGAGGGAAATGTTCTCAACCATGAGAACTTGCTTGATATCAAAATCCCATCCCTCCCACCCAGAATATGTCTTGATCAAATGAGCTTAAATGATGACATTCATGATCCAGAAATCATGAATTCCCCTTCTGATAATATTGAGTTAGTCATGATTTTTATCATGATTTTCTTTCTTTTCTTCACTTATGGTGTGACTTCTCGTTCCCTTTTCTCCTTCAGGAATGAGGACACTATTTTTGATCCCGGCATTTTCATTTATCATTTTTGAGCCGGTTCTATGTATATCTCATCGGTGTGGAACTTTCACGTACTTCAATGTTTATACAAACATTTTGAATGAAAGTCCGATGGAGATTGTTCTTCCACTCTGCTTCCCCATGAACAAATTAATTCGGGGTCGAGTCAAGCTAGCGACTCGGTAATCAAAAACAGTAGTTAAGCATGGGTTTTCACCCGTGTATACCACCTTAGTGTGCGGGAGATGCCCCACATGTTGTATATATATCTAAAAAATGAATGAAAGTTGTAAATATTAAAAAAGAGAATAATTGTTGTGTTTCTACACTTAGCTAGTAATGTTATCTTTTTACGTTCTAAGTTTCGGCATAACAGCCGGTACTTTGAATATTGAGGACAATATTCATTTCTAAGTGTGGGGGGGAAATTCTGGCGAATTTGATCATAAATGTACCCTTTTAGTCCCTTTTTCCCTCAAAATGGCCAAATTTTAAATTTTTTTTAGTGGAAGTACTATGTACTAAACACAACAAATGGTAATCAGTCCACCATGTCTAACCCACATAAGGACTGGCTAATCCAGGAGCAAACGGCTCTTGGTAAAGATATGTCAAATCCGTTAACGGCTTGCAATTTGCCCAAAATTGTATGGTGTTCAACTCACCATATCTTTAATTAGTGAAGAGTTGGCTAGCCCGCAAGTTTATGGCTTGTGGTAAAGGCAGTTGGAAAACCATAATTGGTAATCGACTCACCAAAGATATTTTATCTAAGATTTGGCTAGTCCAGAAGCAAACGGCTTCTGGTAAAGACAAATCAAAACCGTTGAAAGCTGGTGATTTGCTCAAAATCATTTGGTTATCATTGTACCAAGGTTCTTACTTGAACTTAAATAATTGGCTACTCCAGAAGTAATGGCTTTTGGTAAAGAGATGAAATCCATTAATTTTTCTCAAAACATTGCTAGGGACTAGCAATATCTTAGTGTGGGGGATTGATGAGTGTCTAAATACTCATCATTTTTGTACCATCTAGACTGCAAAAACATCTGAAAACACTCAGAAATGCATCAAAATGATAAAAATATCACAAATAAGTGTTTTATGTGTTTTAAATGCAAAAATATCAAAATCAGATGAAAAACGTATCAAGTTTGCATAATTGGCAGTTTTAGTCCCCCAAGTTTCAAAAGTTGTCAAATTTAGTCCCTGGTAAATCAAAATAAAGCAAAATATCATTCAAGGTCCCTGAAATATTCTAAGTTGTCAAAAATGGTCCTTGAATGAATCTTTGGGCAAATGGCAGAAAAGGTCCCTCAAGTTTGAAAAATGTCAATAATGGTCCTGGGTTAATTTAAAAAGTGAAAATTATCAAATATTAGCCTTGTACTATTCATAAATGGAAAAATTGGTCCTTATGGTGAACTTTTGGAGAATTTACATGTTTGGTCCCTCAAGTTTCAAAGTTTGGCAGATTTAGTCCCTAGAAGTGTAAAAATGGAAATTATCAATTAAGGTCCTTGTACTATTGAAGCTTGGCAAGTTTAACCCTTGTGATAACTTTGGAAAGTTTACAGGTTCAGTCCTTCATTTTCACCAAATTACAAATATGGTCCTTATATTAATACAAAACCAAACCGGACCCCTTTTATTAATATCCAACCCAGCCAAGCCCAAAATTCCAACCCGGCCCATATTTTAAAATTAGAAATACCGCCACCACTGTTCCTTCTCCTCTCCCCCCACTGCAAACCAGAAACCAGGTGGTTTCACCACCTCACCACCACTTTCCACCTTTCCACCTTATCCCCCCACCTGTATACCAACCCCCCTCCACCTCCACATACACCAAACTGCATTAATTGCATAAACCCACCCAAAACCACTTTTCCCGCCAAAAGTGCCAAGTGCACGAATAAGATGATTTGGAATGATCCAACGGTTCAAGTGAGGTGGGATATTCCCAGAGGTCGACAAAGAATGAAAAGAGATCAATATAAAGAAGAAAAGAAGCAGTTTGGATATCTATGTAGTGTAATTTAATTTTATGTATGTCGTATTAAATATTTTAAGTCTTCCAGTGTATGTTCAAGCTTTTTAATACTTTGTAATCATATTCCAGTGTTTTTCAAACTCATTTACAGTGTCAATTTCAGTTTATACATATGAACTCAGTTTGTGTGATTTTCAAGATTAAAAATCTCAAGTCTATTTGAATGTGATTGTAGTGGTTATTAAGAACTTATAAACTCATATAAGCTCTTATTAAAGCTTTTCTAAGCCTTTAGAACCATTTAAATTCAGTTTAGTTTCAAGAAAGATAAATTCCCAAAAATACCAATAAATTAGTTAAAAATTCAAAAATCATTGAATATAGTTATGGAAGCTGAAGCAGGGTAAAACATGGATTGTTATTGGTTTAGAGGCTTAGTGGTAAGCCTATAGGAGTGGTTATCAGTTCTCAGCTCTTAGTTTTGAGCACAAACATAATTGTAAGCCATTTCTTTGAAATTTACATTTTCTAGTTTTAGTAATTAAACCTTGTTAATTCTAGTTTAATACTGTTTAAATATAATCATTATCAGTTAATCAATAGGTTACTTAGTTTAAAAATCTATTTTAGAGCTAAAAAGCTCATAACAGCCTACTAAAGTGGTGTTTGGATCCACTGTATAAACCATGTTAGAGTTTGTTCAAGCTCTTGTTCTTGTTTGCTATAAGTCATATTAGGTCTTAATAGCTCAATTAAACCATAAAAACTAGTCCTTGTTCAGTTAAAAGTCAAAATCATTTTGTATCTGCTCTAGTTTCCATTTCTGTTTGAATCAGTTAGTGTAATCTTGCATATAGGTTTAAAAGTTAGTAATATAGCTTGCATCAGTGTTATTTTATCACAAGTTATCATAATCAGTTCACAAATTTGATTCAAATCTCATAAAAGTCAAACCTTTCATTTCTGTCTTTAAAAGTCAAAGTTGAAAAAGCCAGTTTTTGCAAAACTTTGTGTGATCTTCATGAGCTCATTTCTACATAAAAATCTCTGAGACTTGGACATTTGCAAGTTCAGTTGGTCTAGTTTAATAATCTCAGTTTTGTTTTCCTTTTATCAAGCTCCTATAAGCTCTTAATCAGCTTCCAATAAGCCCTGATTTGCCCTGTGCACACACTCAGCATACACTGAGTGTGCACAGGAAACTTGTAGGCTTTGCACAAGCTTCAAATAAGCTCATTAGGAGCTGAGAATTGGTCCATTTATAGTCTGCTAGGTGGTCTTGAGTTCTCAACATCTGTTTTTCTATTTGGTTTATTAGATCAGCTGTTGCACTAGCTTGAAGTAGCTAGTCAAGGCTGCTTGGTTTCCTAGTAAGTCATTAAAATCAAATCATGGTAATCATAGTTTTAGATGATTAGGTTAGTTGAAACTAGTTAGTTTTAAGTTGTTTTAGCATATTATAGCTTCTGCTCTCAGTTGGGTCTCATTTCTAGCTTATAGCTTATTACAAGTGCTTATTCATAAGCAGTTTGCAATGCAGCCTCATAATCTCATACATAAGCATATGTTTTTATATTTTTTATAGACTTAGAATAATATTTTAGTATTTTCCTGAATTTTTCATATTTTTCCAGCACTGTTTGATATTTTTCTTATTTTAAACTAGTTTTTAATCCTTTTTAAATAGCTTTTAATATAAATAAATCAGAAAAGCTTCATAAAAATAATTTTTAATTTTTCCTAGATTAAGAATAATATTTTAGATTTTCCTGTAAAGTTTCATTATTTTTACTGTTCATTTGTTATTTTTCTTAATTTTAATTAGTTTTAAATAGTTTTTAATTAATAATAAATACATATAAAGTGTAAAAAATATATTTTCGGTTTTAAAATTAGTTTTATAATATTTTAGATTTTTCTAAGTCATAATTTCACTTTTCTAGCTTTAATTCATATTTTCTTATATTTTAGGGTATTATATAATAGTTAAAAATAGTTTTTATTTAATAATAATTAAATAAATAGTTTTAAAAATAATTTTCTTTTTCTAATAATTTTCTTTTATTATTAGGATTGTAAAAATATCATTTTCATATTTGTAGGCCTTTTATTTCTTAAAACTCACGTTTTATTTTGTACGTTTACGTAATTTTATTTAAACGTACGTTTTAGGTTTTAAACGTTAATCAATTTTAAAAATAGTGATAGCATTTATTTAATATATTTTAGCTTTTTAATTTTCTTTAATTTGCATTTAAGCCCCTGTAATTTACAAACTTTTTCTTTAGGTATAAATATTCCAAAATCCTTATTGATCACTATCCTTAGTGATTATTCGACATCTGAATTTGTTTAAACACCATTAAGTCTCCGTGGGACTTAACGACCCAGGAATCCACTATATTCCTCTGATCTTAATTGTATTGCTTTCTGAGCTGTTTTAAGTTTATTACGGTTGACCATTCACAAGTGGTTAGCTTGTGTGATTAAACTTGACTGTTCAGGAGCCAATCAAATTTTGGCGCCGCTGCCGGGGAGGCTGTAAGCGTGTTTTAAGCATTTCCAGATCCATTCTTGCACATATACCACCTTTGGTAAACAGTTTTTTGTAAAGTTAATCAAACTCAAAAAAGTTCATTAACACTTTTCCTAAAGTGTTATCAACACCAAAAATATTTTCATTCTTTGTTTTTATAACATGTTTTTCAAAAATCCAAAAATATTCATCTTTACCCTCTTACCCTTTTTGATTCTTTATCCCTTTACCCTCTATCCATTTGATTCTAACTTCTTCTATTCTCATGGAATCTCTCGACTACGACGAATTCTGGAACGAAGTTGAAAAACTTCATACTTTATCACAAATGTCAAGAATTCGTGTTGTTCGTAATGATCCATTAATTCTGCGTAGGGAAATGGAACGAGAAACCGGGGTGACAAAGGACCAGGTACTTCCCTCTGATAATGGAGGTGCTAAATACGTCCAACCTACGGTTATCCAAAGATCTAACCCCTCGATTGCTCCTAAGCCGTCTAAAATTGATCCTAAACTTTCACAATTTACGGTTAAAAGCAAACATGTAGAATTTAGACCGGTGACTAGCAAGAATGACTTGCCTAATCTTCACGTTTCTCAAGAACCAGAACCGGAGACCATAACGGAAGTGGTGGAAATTGCTAGCTCTCAGAGCACACCACTTATCCCACCTCCGGATTTTTCAAAATGTTCTTCGAGTCTTAATAGTCATTCGGATCACCATGTTGGTTTTGTTGATTCTTTGAATGAACCGATTCCTTCTCATAACTCTCAAATGGAATCGTTTATTCCTTGTGTCGGTTGTGGTGAGCCTCTTTTTGGTTCACCATGTCGCTGGTGTACGTGTGTACAGTGTGGTAATGATATTCGTAACTGGAGTTGTTTGTTTTGTGGTTCGAGGAATTCATTTGATTATGATCCTAATCCGAACTCATTTAACGACCCCTCAAATTTTTCCAATTACCCACCACAGCCCGACTTATCTTCATATAATCAACATAACTGCTGTGAATTTTGTGGAGGTCCTCACCAAGGATTTGAGTGTCAATCCGGAAACACGTTTGTCTATGAACAGTTTTCCGGTGATGCTCAGAACTTTGGTTATGACCAATATCCATATGATTCACCAGTCCAGACTCAACAGTTTTACTGTTGTGAGAACTGTGGAGGTCCCCATTTCAGCTCTGATTGTCAAACAGGGAATCCATTTCCTTGTAACAATTACGACTATCCATATCACGACCAACCTCCACAGTGCCAAATGACTCAAACTCCTCAGCAAACCCAACAAGACACTTATCTAGAGCTTCTGGAGTCAGTGAAAAGAACTGAGGAGTTGAGTAAAACAGCATTTCATAATGTTCCCAGTTTTTCTTGTGTATATTGTGGGGGTCCTCATGATGATTATCAATGTCAACCTTCCGGTTTTGACAAATCTCCACTCCCACAATGTCCTGTCATTCAAAATTCACATGAGAAATCCATGGAAGAATTGCTAGCTGAAGAGCAGGCTGCTAAAATAAATTCCCAAATTGCCTTTGAAAAATCTATTAGGGAATCAATTGCAAAAGAAAAAGCAGCCAGATCTAGCTCTCAATTTCATTTTATTCCTGATGATAGTGATGATGAGGATGCACTTGGTATCCTACAATTTTATAAAGATTCATCAAGTTCATCAGTTGATATCCCAGCAGTTGAGATTCATTCTCAAACAACTGCTATCACACCCGAAGCTCCCACTCACTCTCTGAACATGGGGGACGAGCATCTTGACACTGTTCCTGAAAAGGAATCGGACGAATTCATAAAGTCTAGTGTTGAGGACCTTGTCCCAATCCCGAGAGAGTCACAGGGAACTTTTGACCATATGTGTAATATCCCTTCCCCTCTTGAGTGTTCAAAAGATCATTTTGAGACTTTCTCCGATTTTAGCGATGATTGTAAATCTTATGGAGACATTGAGAATGTTGAGGCATCACTTTCACATTTTGATGTTGATCCTCTTCTTGAGGAGTTCACCGATGAACTCACTCACATCATTCCACTTTCATCGAAAAGTGATGATGATCTCTTTGATTTCAAAGCCAACCTAGGAGAAATTGAAAGTCTCCTTTATAATGATCGTTCACTCACTTCTCACCCTAACAGTCCAATAGAGAATGTTTATCACCTTGTTCCCGAAGCATTCAAAGCTACTTTCACCAATCCTCTATTTGAATTCGAATCTGAATTCACTTGGATTTCTAACAATCCAATCTTTGACGAGGATAGTGATGAGCCCACAATGGAACAAGAGTTCACAAATTCACTTCATGTGAATGATTCTCTTTACGAGGAGTTCTCCTTTGAACTCACTCATATCATATCTCCACCGGAGTATGATAACTTCCACTTTGATCTAGACATAAATGATCTTTGTGTTCCGGAGGGAAATGTTCTCAACCATGAGAACTTGCTTGATATCAAAATCCCATCCCTCCCACCCAGAATATGTCTTGATCAAATGAGCTTAAATGATGACATTCATGATCCAGAAATCATGAATTCCCCTTCTGATAATATTGAGTTAGTCATGATTTTTATCATGATTTTCTTTCTTTTCTTCACTTATGGTGTGACTTCTCGTTCCCTTTTCTCCTTCAGGAATGAGGACACTATTTTTGATCCCGGCATTTTCATTTATCATTTTTGAGCCGGTTCTATGTATATCTCATCGGTGTGGAACTTTCACGTACTTCAATGTTTATACAAACATTTTGAATGAAAGTCCGATGGAGATTGTTCTTCCACTCTGCTTCCCCATGAACAAATTAATTCGGGGTCGAGTCAAGCTAGCGACTCGGTAATCAAAAACAGTAGTTAAGCATGGGTTTTCACCCGTGTATACCACCTTAGTGTGCGGGAGATGCCCCACATGTTGTATATATATCTAAAAAATGAATGAAAGTTGTAAATATTAAAAAAGAGAATAATTGTTGTGTTTCTACACTTAGCTAGTAATGTTATCTTTTTACGTTCTAAGTTTCGGCATAACAGCCGGTACTTTGAATATTGAGGACAATATTCATTTCTAAGTGTGGGGGGGAAATTCTGGCGAATTTGATCATAAATGTACCCTTTTAGTCCCTTTTTCCCTCAAAATGGCCAAATTTTAAATTTTTTTTAGTGGAAGTACTATGTACTAAACACAACAAATGGTAATCAGTCCACCATGTCTAACCCACATAAGGACTGGCTAATCCAGGAGCAAACGGCTCTTGGTAAAGATATGTCAAATCCGTTAACGGCTTGCAATTTGCCCAAAATTGTATGGTGTTCAACTCACCATATCTTTAATTAGTGAAGAGTTGGCTAGCCCGCAAGTTTATGGCTTGTGGTAAAGGCAGTTGGAAAACCATAATTGGTAATCGACTCACCAAAGATATTTTATCTAAGATTTGGCTAGTCCAGAAGCAAACGGCTTCTGGTAAAGACAAATCAAAACCGTTGAAAGCTGGTGATTTGCTCAAAATCATTTGGTTATCATTGTACCAAGGTTCTTACTTGAACTTAAATAATTGGCTACTCCAGAAGTAATGGCTTTTGGTAAAGAGATGAAATCCATTAATTTTTCTCAAAACATTGCTAGGGACTAGCAATATCTTAGTGTGGGGGATTGATGAGTGTCTAAATACTCATCATTTTTGTACCATCTAGACTGCAAAAACATCTGAAAACACTCAGAAATGCATCAAAATGATAAAAATATCACAAATAAGTGTTTTATGTGTTTTAAATGCAAAAATATCAAAATCAGATGAAAAACGTATCAAGTTTGCATAATTGGCAGTTTTAGTCCCCCAAGTTTCAAAAGTTGTCAAATTTAGTCCCTGGTAAATCAAAATAAAGCAAAATATCATTCAAGGTCCCTGAAATATTCTAAGTTGTCAAAAATGGTCCTTGAATGAATCTTTGGGCAAATGGCAGAAAAGGTCCCTCAAGTTTGAAAAATGTCAATAATGGTCCTGGGTTAATTTAAAAAGTGAAAATTATCAAATATTAGCCTTGTACTATTCATAAATGGAAAAATTGGTCCTTATGGTGAACTTTTGGAGAATTTACATGTTTGGTCCCTCAAGTTTCAAAGTTTGGCAGATTTAGTCCCTAGAAGTGTAAAAATGGAAATTATCAATTAAGGTCCTTGTACTATTGAAGCTTGGCAAGTTTAACCCTTGTGATAACTTTGGAAAGTTTACAGGTTCAGTCCTTCATTTTCACCAAATTACAAATATGGTCCTTATATTAATACAAAACCAAACCGGACCCCTTTTATTAATATCCAACCCAGCCAAGCCCAAAATTCCAACCCGGCCCATATTTTAAAATTAGAAATACCGCCACCACTGTTCCTTCTCCTCTCCCCCCACTGCAAACCAGAAACCAGGTGGTTTCACCACCTCACCACCACTTTCCACCTTTCCACCTTATCCCCCCACCTGTATACCAACCCCCCTCCACCTCCACATACACCAAACTGCATTAATTGCATAAACCCACCCAAAACCACTTTTCCCGCCAAAAGTGCCAAGTGCACGAATAAGATGATTTGGAATGATCCAACGGTTCAAGTGAGGTGGGATATTCCCAGAGGTCGACAAAGAATGAAAAGAGATCAATATAAAGAAGAAAAGAAGCAGTTTGGATATCTATGTAGTGTAATTTAATTTTATGTATGTCGTATTAAATATTTTAAGTCTTCCAGTGTATGTTCAAGCTTTTTAATACTTTGTAATCATATTCCAGTGTTTTTCAAACTCATTTACAGTGTCAATTTCAGTTTATACATATGAACTCAGTTTGTGTGATTTTCAAGATTAAAAATCTCAAGTCTATTTGAATGTGATTGTAGTGGTTATTAAGAACTTATAAACTCATATAAGCTCTTATTAAAGCTTTTCTAAGCCTTTAGAACCATTTAAATTCAGTTTAGTTTCAAGAAAGATAAATTCCCAAAAATACCAATAAATTAGTTAAAAATTCAAAAATCATTGAATATAGTTATGGAAGCTGAAGCAGGGTAAAACATGGATTGTTATTGGTTTAGAGGCTTAGTGGTAAGCCTATAGGAGTGGTTATCAGTTCTCAGCTCTTAGTTTTGAGCACAAACATAATTGTAAGCCATTTCTTTGAAATTTACATTTTCTAGTTTTAGTAATTAAACCTTGTTAATTCTAGTTTAATACTGTTTAAATATAATCATTATCAGTTAATCAATAGGTTACTTAGTTTAAAAATCTATTTTAGAGCTAAAAAGCTCATAACAGCCTACTAAAGTGGTGTTTGGATCCACTGTATAAACCATGTTAGAGTTTGTTCAAGCTCTTGTTCTTGTTTGCTATAAGTCATATTAGGTCTTAATAGCTCAATTAAACCATAAAAACTAGTCCTTGTTCAGTTAAAAGTCAAAATCATTTTGTATCTGCTCTAGTTTCCATTTCTGTTTGAATCAGTTAGTGTAATCTTGCATATAGGTTTAAAAGTTAGTAATATAGCTTGCATCAGTGTTATTTTATCACAAGTTATCATAATCAGTTCACAAATTTGATTCAAATCTCATAAAAGTCAAACCTTTCATTTCTGTCTTTAAAAGTCAAAGTTGAAAAAGCCAGTTTTTGCAAAACTTTGTGTGATCTTCATGAGCTCATTTCTACATAAAAATCTCTGAGACTTGGACATTTGCAAGTTCAGTTGGTCTAGTTTAATAATCTCAGTTTTGTTTTCCTTTTATCAAGCTCCTATAAGCTCTTAATCAGCTTCCAATAAGCCCTGATTTGCCCTGTGCACACACTCAGCATACACTGAGTGTGCACAGGAAACTTGTAGGCTTTGCACAAGCTTCAAATAAGCTCATTAGGAGCTGAGAATTGGTCCATTTATAGTCTGCTAGGTGGTCTTGAGTTCTCAACATCTGTTTTTCTATTTGGTTTATTAGATCAGCTGTTGCACTAGCTTGAAGTAGCTAGTCAAGGCTGCTTGGTTTCCTAGTAAGTCATTAAAATCAAATCATGGTAATCATAGTTTTAGATGATTAGGTTAGTTGAAACTAGTTAGTTTTAAGTTGTTTTAGCATATTATAGCTTCTGCTCTCAGTTGGGTCTCATTTCTAGCTTATAGCTTATTACAAGTGCTTATTCATAAGCAGTTTGCAATGCAGCCTCATAATCTCATACATAAGCATATGTTTTTATATTTTTTATAGACTTAGAATAATATTTTAGTATTTTCCTGAATTTTTCATATTTTTCCAGCACTGTTTGATATTTTTCTTATTTTAAACTAGTTTTTAATCCTTTTTAAATAGCTTTTAATATAAATAAATCAGAAAAGCTTCATAAAAATAATTTTTAATTTTTCCTAGATTAAGAATAATATTTTAGATTTTCCTGTAAAGTTTCATTATTTTTACTGTTCATTTGTTATTTTTCTTAATTTTAATTAGTTTTAAATAGTTTTTAATTAATAATAAATACATATAAAGTGTAAAAAATATATTTTCAGTTTTAAAATTAGTTTTATAATATTTTAGATTTTTCTAAGTCATAATTTCACTTTTCTAGCTTTAATTCATATTTTCTTATATTTTAGGGTATTATATAATAGTTAAAAACAGTTTTTATTTAATAATAATTAAATAAATAGTTTTAAAAATAATTTTCTTTTTCTAATAATTTTCTTTTATTATTAGGATTGTAAAAATATCATTTTCATATTTGTAGGCCTTTTATTTCTTAAAACTCACGTTTTATTTTGTACGTTTACGTAATTTTATTTAAACGTACGTTTTAGGTTTTAAACGTTAATCAATTTTAAAAATAGTGATAGCATTTATTTAATATATTTTAGCTTTTTAATTTTCTTTAATTTGCATTTAAGCCCCTGTAATTTACAAACTTTTTCTTTAGGTATAAATATTCCAAAATCCTTATTGATCACTATCCTTAGTGATTATTCGACATCTGAATTTGTTTAAACACCATTAAGTCTCCGTGGGACTTAACGACCCAGGAATCCACTATATTCCTCTGATCTTAATTGTATTGCTTTCTGAGCTGTTTTAAGTTTATTACGGTTGACCATTCACAAGTGGTTAGCTTGTGTGATTAAACTTGACTGTTCAGGAGCCAATCAAATTTTGGCGCCGCTGCCGGGGAGGCTGTAAGCGTGTTTTAAGCATTTCCAGATCCATTCTTGCACATATACCACCTTTAGTAAACAGTTTTTTGTAAAGTTAATCAAACTCAAAAAAGTTCATTAACACTTTTCCTAAAGTGTTATCAACACCAAAAATATTTTCATTCTTTGTTTTTATAACATGTTTTTCAAAAATCCAAAAATATTCATCTTTACCCTCTTACCCTTTTTGATTCTTTATCCCTTTACCCTCTATCCATTTGATTCTAACTTCTTCTATTCTCATGGAATCTCTCGACTACGACGAATTCTGGAACGAAGTTGAAAAACTTCATACTTTATCACAAATGTCAAGAATTCGTGTTGTTCGTAATGATCCATTAATTCTGCGTAGGGAAATGGAACGAGAAACCGGGGTGACAAAGGACCAGGTACTTCCCTCTGATAATGGAGGTGCTAAATACGTCCAACCTACGGTTATCCAAAGATCTAACCCCTCGATTGCTCCTAAGCCGTCTAAAATTGATCCTAAACTTTCACAATTTACGGTTAAAAGCAAACATGTAGAATTTAGACCGGTGACTAGCAAGAATGACTTGCCTAATCTTCACGTTTCTCAAGAACCAGAACCGGAGACCATAACGGAAGTGGTGGAAATTGCTAGCTCTCAGAGCACACCACTTATCCCACCTCCGGATTTTTCAAAATGTTCTTCGAGTCTTAATAGTCATTCGGATCACCATGTTGGTTTTGTTGATTCTTTGAATGAACCGATTCCTTCTCATAACTCTCAAATGGAATCGTTTATTCCTTGTGTCGGTTGTGGTGAGCCTCTTTTTGGTTCACCATGTCGCTGGTGTACGTGTGTACAGTGTGGTAATGATATTCGTAACTGGAGTTGTTTGTTTTGTGGTTCGAGGAATTCATTTGATTATGATCCTAATCCGAACTCATTTAACGACCCCTCAAATTTTTCCAATTACCCACCACAGCCCGACTTATCTTCATATAATCAACATAACTGCTGTGAATTTTGTGGAGGTCCTCACCAAGGATTTGAGTGTCAATCCGGAAACACGTTTGTCTATGAACAGTTTTCCGGTGATGCTCAGAACTTTGGTTATGACCAATATCCATATGATTCACCAGTCCAGACTCAACAGTTTTACTGTTGTGAGAACTGTGGAGGTCCCCATTTCAGCTCTGATTGTCAAACAGGGAATCCATTTCCTTGTAACAATTACGACTATCCATATCACGACCAACCTCCACAGTGCCAAATGACTCAAACTCCTCAGCAAACCCAACAAGACACTTATCTAGAGCTTCTGGAGTCAGTGAAAAGAACTGAGGAGTTGAGTAAAACAGCATTTCATAATGTTCCCAGTTTTTCTTGTGTATATTGTGGGGGTCCTCATGATGATTATCAATGTCAACCTTCCGGTTTTGACAAATCTCCACTCCCACAATGTCCTGTCATTCAAAATTCACATGAGAAATCCATGGAAGAATTGCTAGCTGAAGAGCAGGCTGCTAAAATAAATTCCCAAATTGCCTTTGAAAAATCTATTAGGGAATCAATTGCAAAAGAAAAAGCAGCCAGATCTAGCTCTCAATTTCATTTTATTCCTGATGACAGTGATGATGAGGATGCACTTGGTATCCTACAATTTTATAAGGGGCATAAGATGATATTATCTAAACTACGGGAAAAGGAAAGCAAATGGAACATAAAATCTACGGGAAATCCTAAGAATAAAGGCAAACTACTCAAATCTACACTAAAACGTAAAAACGGAATTAAACGAAACGCGAATAAAAAACAAGTAACGACTAATCTACATCCTAAAAATAACCTAAAACTACTTTTACGCTAAAAGTGATATTAGAAAACTAAATATGAATTAAAACTATTTTTTAGGAATTTTCTTGATTTTATTTTAATTAAAAACTAATTATTAATTTTAAAAATAAGACTAATTATCTAAAAATTATGAAAGAGAGAGGGAAAAATATGGAATTACTTTCTAAAAATCTAAAATAACATAAGAGACTTTTCAAAACTATTTTTTGTAATTTTCTGATTATTATTCTATTTTCTATGAATTTAATTCTATTTAAATCTAATTTAAATTATTAAAAATACCAAATAAAAGGAGAAAAATAAGGAAAAATATTTTTTATGCTTTTTATATTTATCTTAAACTGAGAAAATTGAAAAATTATTTTTTTGAACTTTTTCTCAATTAATTGCAATTAAAGCTAATTAAAAATGATTAAAAACTGAATTAAATCTAGAAAAATAGCAAACAGTGTCTAAAAATTATGAAAATTTCAGGAAAATTCTAAAATATTATTCTAAAGCTGAGAAAAATGTAAAAACTGATGCTTATGTGGAAGAATAGAGAGCTGATATGTAAACTACTATGAAATAAGCACTTTATAAAAAGCAAATAAGCACTAAATGATACCAACTGATTATATAAGCTAGGCAATACAAAAGCTACTCTAAAGCAACTATCTACATCTAATCCTAACACCTAAAGAGCAGTTTAACAATGATTTAAGCAAACTGATATATAAGCAAAACTGATTCTGACCCTATGTTTAAGCACTTGCAACTGCTTATCCAATAAGCTAGAGTGAAAACATAAAGTATGGATCTCAAGACAACCAACTAGATATTGCATATCCAAAGTTTCAGATCATAAAGACTAGTGATGAAGAAGGTAGAGGCAAAAACAAAAGTGGCTAATAAGGACTGTAGGCTGATGTGCAGCAGACAGTGAAACAGGTGGGGCACAAAATGCTTATGCAGATCTGAATAAAACTACTTCTACAAAACTCCTAAAGCGAAACCAACTAATTCTACTTCCTACATCTAATGAGCAACCTAAATGAACTGAATCAGGTGTAAATAAGTACTAGAATGCTGCTGAAACAGCAGCCTATAGGGACAGATAAGATGAACCTTTCAAAACAAGCTAAAATGTAAAACTTTTAAGAAATTTAACTGCAAAAACTTAGACTACTAGCACTCAACACAGAACAATCTTAAATTAAATGACTAAAACCTTTTTAGACCATGAAATCAACTTAACCAAACACCCCTTTCAAATGAAACAAATGCATACAATCAATAAATTTTCTGCAAATCCTATCTCAACTGATTTTCTTTTACTCAAATCAATCTAAAACCATATTTAAAACACAATGAAACAAGAATTCAATCAAGGACAGGTTTGACTTTAAAGTTTGACCCGTTTTGACTTTTATTAACTTTTTGCAAAACTGAGTTTTAGAGAAACTTTTAAGAAACCAAGAACTCACAAAAGCTTATAGGAGCTTTTGTGAGTTAGATGAAGCAGAAACAAGCACTTGATTAACAGTAGTTTGAATTAAATGACAATTAATCAAATTCAAGAAGGAAACTTGCATTAATGAAAAACGATTACAAACTTGAATTTAAAGGTTTACACTAAATTAAAACATGTAAATGACAGGTAAATAAAGTGGCCAAAATTCCTCTAATGCCTAAGGAATTGGACCCGAAATACATTGTGACTAGAGGTCTATATATATCCGAGCTTGAGCCTTGCTTGGATTCCATTCAGAAGGTCCTAGAATGCTAATAGCAGCCACACATTCCTCCATAGTCATCAGCTCCAATCACAAAGCTCCATTTGCTTGGATGAGGTGTCGTGGCCAATAGGATAGCTTGGTTTGTCCACTGTGGCAGTCCTTGACAGGTCAGAGGTTCTAGAAATCTTGGGATAGATTCTTAGTACCAAGTTGGGTGTTTGGGAGGGTAAAAATGGTGGGTGTTTGGGTGTGGGGAAGAAAGGCTCACTGTAGAGCGCGTTTGTTTATTTTATTATAACTCAAAAACTTTGACCGGGTGTGGGGTTTAGTTGACCGGGTAAAATAAGGGTATTCGGGTTATTTGGTATCAACCGGGTCTGGTGTATAGCTGGGTGTAGGATTGGTTTGTAGATTGGGCCGAGAGAGGGTTTGATAGAGATTGGGCCATGGGTAGTTTGTATTGGATTGGACAAATGGATTATTTAATGGACTAGTATTAAACCAAAGGTAACCATAGGGACCAATGTTGTACTTTCTGAAACTTCAGGGGCTGAACATGTAACTTCTGAAATTATCTTCAAGGACCACTCTTGTCAACCATAAATAATCCAGGGACTGATTTTGCAACTTTCTGAATCTTCAAGGGCCATTTCTGCCAATTCTCAAAGTTGAGGGACTATTTCTGACATTTCTTCAAACTTTGATCAAATCTTCACAAATCATCCTCAGAGATTAGAAATCTTCATAAATGCATAATTCTGACCTTCCGGCTCAGCTTAAGCTCTCTTAATCTCTCGTGCTCGGATTTACATCTGATTTGGATCCTTTTTGCGTGTTTTTACATATCCATACCTGCACAAGCACAAACTCAAGAAAACCACAAATATTAGCAATAAACGGCTCTTTCTTGGTTATTTTGGGTCTATTTTGATAAAGAAAAGGTATGTGTTTTAGCACATACCAAAATACCCCAGACGAAACCATTGCCGTGTCCTCACGCAATGCAATCAACTCACGCTTCTAAAACCAAGGATTTCAATCTCTTTCTACTAAACCTATGAAGAAGTAGCAAAGATTCCTCAAAAGAGATTAAGAACCCTTAATCCTAAAAACGCCCCGTTTACCTTTTAATTCACATGTAGATATTACGATTAAGCACATTCTGATTATGAATGACGGTTTGTTGAACTTTCATGTCGATCAATAACTCCAACATTTTTCAAACGACACGTTAGGATCACAGAGTAGAAAACACAACACAGCGTGAAGTGACCATACGGATAGAATACATCGTCCCTGATTTTTCACAAGTCCCAAACTAAGCGTAAAACCGAAATCATTGTTACATACGACTCTAGATGCTAACACTACCCATGGAAGTTACTTGTGTAATTACCTTTTGTTCCCATTTTCCTATTTTCCTCTAGATTTTTTATTTTTGTGAGAAATGAATTTCTTCAAATTCTCGTTTCGATAAGAATTATTCCGATAAAGATATAAAGCTAAGTCGATAATTAGTTATCCGTCTTCTCTCAAGAACCATTGTCGTAAAAATGAGGTCCACATCAAGGAATTTTTATTCACTAATATTTTTGCTTTTTTCACTTTTCAACATTTTTCAATTTTTTTTTTTTTTTTTTTTTTTTTATATTGCACTTATACCTTTACTTTTATTGAGCTGTGAACCACGGAGCTTCACGGGGTAATTCCAAGACTATAGGCTTCATGAAATGAGGATCCCGGCTGGCTAGGCTAAGACCTCACTCAATCCCGGCTAAAGATTCAAGGGTCCGATCTCGACACCGCAGCTCACAACTTAACTTATTACATTTCACATATCACTGATTACTCATTTATTTATTACGGATCCTTGATGTGTACCCAATTTTTAAAACAAAGATTCTTTTAAGAAGATAAAGAACTAACTATCGCCAAAAACTCGACATCTCTAATTATTTAGACAGAAATGGGGTGAAACAATTTTGTGGGAACAAAAAGCCATAAGTACCTTCGATGGGCTCTAAAGAGAACCAACTACTCCACGCTTAGCATCTAAACTCATAAGTAACTCTATCATTTCTCGATCTCTGCAAATTTAAAATCCCAAATAATGAGATCCGCAGATGCTTAGCCGATAATTTTTAGATTATCTATGGTTAAGGGAACAAGCTAGGGCTCAACACGCCCGATCAAGTCAGAATTCTATTCCTACTCTCACCAGCGGAAAGCTAACAAGGTGTCAAAACATATATTAACTTAGCAAATGCTTCGTCTAATGAAATCAAGTCATGCATATTTAAAGTCACTCAGGGAAACTTGCAAAATCTTGGCCTTGTGAGCTAGAATTCGCATTTTATAGCTTCTTATCTAAGAGACTAGCAAAACTTTTCAATCAAAAAGACTTAACAAAAGCTTACAAAAATTTTTAAATTTTTCTCATTTTTGCACAATTTTTTTTCATTTTCTAAGGAAAAACGGGGTTACGAGAGAAACACGACAGAAATAAGCAAGTGCGGTCAAATCAAATCGAAGATTACCCTACCCCAGACTAGAACGAAACATTGTCCTCAATGTTTAAAGCAAGGGTATCAACGAAAATCTAAAAGCCGTTTATTAAGTATGCTAGAAGATAAACGTTAGTCGATAAGATTAGGATATCGGATTTCCATCAGCATCGATCATGAGACTCGAGTGGAGAAAATGACAAACTTCGAGCACGAGAGTCTTCATATCGGGAACATCCTACACACAATATCACAAACAACCAAACACGAGAAATCGAAGAGGCAGACCTCTTCATGTCACTTATTAGAAAATAGAAAGAAGAGAAGGATAAGCATGGGGTGCCTCCCACGAAGCGCTACTGTTTTTGATCACCGAGTCGCTAGCCTGACTCGTCCCCGAATTCATTTGTCCTTGGGGAAGAAAGTGGTAGAGATACCAGGGTCAAAAACGGTGTCCTCATTCTTGAAAGAATGAGACTGGGTGGTGGGGAAGAAAATGTCGGGCATCAGCATATAAGGGATAACATGAAAGAATGATCCATCATCCGGTGGTTTTGGAGGTGGACGAAAGAATGACGGATCAGAATGAGAAAACTCCAAGAGAGATGGGAGCTCATGGTAAAAGATAAGAGGTGTAGGCTCACAAATGAAGGCATCCAAGAGAGGATCCTTATCACGAATAATGGTCATAACATGAAACTTATCAATGAATATCCCGGGTTTAAAGATCTTGTCTTCACATGTCGGCTCAACGGGATAAAGGATGGTGGACTCGTTAGAGAAAGGAGAGTCAAGAAAACCATCTAGAACAACCATATCCCCATCGGGATCATCATCAGTATCCTCAATACCCGGTGGTATCAAGTCATCAATGGGTAAGTCGATTTCTTCCATATTAGAATCACTTGGCGGCTTATCAAGAATATCGTCTTCAACCACTTTAACCAATTCATCAATCTCCATAATATCTTCCGTGTCGGATTCAATACTTTCTTCAACATCACATGACGGGAGAGAAAGGTCGGAACACAGAGATGGGACAAGTGGTGTGCTCTGAGAGCTAGCAATATCCACCACTTCCGTTGTGGTCTCTGAATCGGACTCAAAATCTTTGTCAAAAAGAGGATTAACTTCACAAAAGGTGTAATCGTCCTTAAATTCAAAGAGTGGATTTGAGAAAATCCCGGAAGTAACCTCGGAGATGTCAAGAGAATCACATAAAAGCGAATCACAATCACTATCAGATATATCCTCGGACTCACTTGGGATTGGGTCAAGGCTCTCGACACAAGACGATTCCGTTTCCGGAATAGTGCTAAGAGGCTCGTCCCCCATTATGAGAGAGTCAACGGGATCAACAATGTTTGAAGAAATAGAATCATCGACCTCTTCCAATACGATATCACTTCTCTCATCCGGTGTGAGTGAAGGGGAAGGGTCGGAAATGGAAGGCTCAGAAACGGGAGGGGATTCATCTGACAAACTTGCATAGTATTCTTTCATTTGGATGGAATCCTCATCATCATCGTCGATGTAAGTCGCGAGCCATCGGGCACGTCTTGCAAGTGCTTGCTCCTCAATTCGTATTTCTTCAAGGCATTTTTCAATCTGAGCTGCTCGTTCTTCTTCTTCGAGTAATTCTATCATAGATCTTTCGTTGCGAGATGCTCGATCTTCGTCATGTTTATTAACAAATTCTTCGAGTATATTAAGACATCTTTGAATTTCTGGAGAAATTATCGGAGGTTGTGGTTGAATTTCTTGGTATTGTGGAGGTGGGTCATAAGAATAGTCATAATTATCACAAGGAACTTGCTCGTAAACAAGCGGGTTCTGCATTTGACAATCGGAATTGACATGCGGACCTCCACAATACTCACAACAATATGATTGTTGTGACGGGTTTGGTGAAGTATATGGATAAGGTTCATAACCATAGGTCTGATTGTTATATTGAGTTTGGCATTGAAAACCTTGGTGAGGACCTCCACAGTACTCACAAGAATATGACTCCGTCTCATGGTATGGGGATTTGTTAAGGAAATCAGTCGTATCATTGTAGGGATATTGGTCGTAGACAAACTCGTTTCCCGTATTCACAATGCTACAACCGGGACAATTCCCACCATTTTGAGGTCCCCCACACCATTGACAACCATAATGGTAAGACGAAGACATCGAGAAGAATTATACGAATAAGAGGGTAAAGAGATAAAGAATTGACGGTTCAGAGGATAAAGAAGAATATTTTTGGGTTTTTAGAAAACATAAAATGAAAAGGAAAATCTTTTTGGGTTTTTATAAAAGGGATATGTACAAATATCAACGATTCAAATGCACACGACACGAGACGGAATACGAAAACTCGCTACAAGCCTTCCCCGGCAGCGGCGCCAAAAATTGATTTCAAAAATAAAAATCAATAATAAGAAGATGTGTAGTATATGGGTAACTCAAACGTGTCAGGTTTGAGCACCGAGATCGTTACGAACGAGGGTTGAATGGAATTTCCAACTCACGTCTCAATAATCGGGATTTGAATAATATAAGGGGCATAAGATGATATTATCTAAACTACGGGAAAAGGAAAGCAAATGGAACATAAAATCTACGGGAAATCCTAAGAATAAAGGCAAACTACTCAAATCTACACTAAAACGTAAAAACGGAATTAAACGAAACGCGAATAAAAAACAAGTAACGACTAATCTACATCCTAAAAATAACCTAAAACTACTTTTACGCTAAAAGTGATATTAGAAAACTAAATATGAATTAAAACTATTTTTTAGGAATTTTCTTGATTTTATTTTAATTAAAAACTAATTATTAATTTTAAAAATAAGACTAATTATCTAAAAATTATGAAAGAGAGAGGGAAAAATATGGAATTACTTTCTAAAAATCTAAAATAACATAAGAGACTTTTCAAAACTATTTTTTGTAATTTTCTGATTATTATTCTATTTTCTATGAATTTAATTCTATTTAAATCTAATTTAAATTATTAAAAATACCAAATAAAAGGAGAAAAATAAGGAAAAATATTTTTTATGCTTTTTATATTTATCTTAAACTGAGAAAATTGAAAAATTATTTTTTTGAACTTTTTCTCAATTAATTGCAATTAAAGCTAATTAAAAATGATTAAAAACTGAATTAAATCTAGAAAAATAGCAAACAGTGTCTAAAAATTATGAAAATTTCAGGAAAATTCTAAAATATTATTCTAAAGCTGAGAAAAATGTAAAAACTGATGCTTATGTGGAAGAATAGAGAGCTGATATGTAAACTACTATGAAATAAGCACTTTATAAAAAGCAAATAAGCACTAAATGATACCAACTGATTATATAAGCTAGGCAATACAAAAGCTACTCTAAAGCAACTATCTACATCTAATCCTAACACCTAAAGAGCAGTTTAACAATGATTTAAGCAAACTGATATATAAGCAAAACTGATTCTGACCCTATGTTTAAGCACTTGCAACTGCTTATCCAATAAGCTAGAGTGAAAACATAAAGTATGGATCTCAAGACAACCAACTAGATATTGCATATCCAAAGTTTCAGATCATAAAGACTAGTGATGAAGAAGGTAGAGGCAAAAACAAAAGTGGCTAATAAGGACTGTAGGCTGATGTGCAGCAGACAGTGAAACAGGTGGGGCACAAAATGCTTATGCAGATCTGAATAAAACTACTTCTACAAAACTCCTAAAGCGAAACCAACTAATTCTACTTCCTACATCTAATGAGCAACCTAAATGAACTGAATCAGGTGTAAATAAGTACTAGAATGCTGCTGAAACAGCAGCCTATAGGGACAGATAAGATGAACCTTTCAAAACAAGCTAAAATGTAAAACTTTTAAGAAATTTAACTGCAAAAACTTAGACTACTAGCACTCAACACAGAACAATCTTAAATTAAATGACTAAAACCTTTTTAGACCATGAAATCAACTTAACCAAACACCCCTTTCAAATGAAACAAATGCATACAATCAATAAATTTTCTGCAAATCCTATCTCAACTGATTTTCTTTTACTCAAATCAATCTAAAACCATATTTAAAACACAATGAAACAAGAATTCAATCAAGGACAGGTTTGACTTTAAAGTTTGACCCGTTTTGACTTTTATTAACTTTTTGCAAAACTGAGTTTTAGAGAAACTTTTAAGAAACCAAGAACTCACAAAAGCTTATAGGAGCTTTTGTGAGTTAGATGAAGCAGAAACAAGCACTTGATTAACAGTAGTTTGAATTAAATGACAATTAATCAAATTCAAGAAGGAAACTTGCATTAATGAAAAACGATTACAAACTTGAATTTAAAGGTTTACACTAAATTAAAACATGTAAATGACAGGTAAATAAAGTGGCCAAAATTCCTCTAATGCCTAAGGAATTGGACCCGAAATACATTGTGACTAGAGGTCTATATATATCCGAGCTTGAGCCTTGCTTGGATTCCATTCAGAAGGTCCTAGAATGCTAATAGCAGCCACACATTCCTCCATAGTCATCAGCTCCAATCACAAAGCTCCATTTGCTTGGATGAGGTGTCGTGGCCAATAGGATAGCTTGGTTTGTCCACTATGGCAGTCCTTGACAGGTCAGAGGTTCTAGAAATCTTGGGATAGATTCTTAGTACCAAGTTGGGTGTTTGGGAGGGTAAAAATGGTGGGTGTTTGGGTGTGGGGAAGAAAGGCTCACTGTAGAGCGCGTTTGTTTATTTTATTATAACTCAAAAACTTTGACCGGGTGTGGGGTTTAGTTGACCGGGTAAAATAAGGGTATTCGGGTTATTTGGTATCAATCGGGTCTGGTGTATAGCTGGGTGTAGGATTGGTTTGTAGATTGGGCCGAGAGAGGGTTTGATAGAGATTGGGCCATGGGTAGTTTGTATTGGATTGGACAAATGGATTATTTAATGGACTAGTATTAAACCAAAGGTAACCATAGGGACCAATGTTGTACTTTCTGAAACTTCAGGGGCTGAACATGTAACTTCTGAAATTATCTTCAAGGACCACTCTTGTCAACCATAAATAATCCAGGGACTGATTTTGCAACTTTCTGAATCTTCAAGGGCCATTTCTGCCAATTCTCAAAGTTGAGGGACTATTTCTGACATTTCTTCAAACTTTGATCAAATCTTCACAAATCATCCTCAGAGATTAGAAATCTTCATAAATGCATAATTCTGACCTTCCGGCTCAGCTTAAGCTCTCTTAATCTCTCGTGCTCGGATTTACATCTGATTTGGATCCTTTTTGCGTGTTTTTACATATCCATACCTGCACAAGCACAAACTCAAGAAAACCACAAATATTAGCAATAAACGGCTCTTTCTTGGTTATTTTGGGTCTATTTTGATAAAGAAAAGGTATGTGTTTTAGCACATACCAAACACCATTAAGTCTCCGTGGGACTTAACGACCCAGGAATCCACTATATTCCTCTGATCTTAATTGTATTGCTTTCTGAGCTGTTTTAAGTTTATTACGGTTGACCATTCACAAGTGGTTAGCTTGTGTGATTAAACTTGACTGTTCAGGAGCCAATCAGTAGGCCCTTTACAGGCGAATTATGTGTTGCGAGAGATCCATGAAGGTTCATGCAGTATGCACTCAGGACCACGATCCGTTGTGGCACGCGCCATGAGATCAGGATACTACTGGCCTACCATGCACCGTGATGCGCGGGACTTAATAAGGAAGTGTAACGATTGCCAAGTGCATAGGCCCGTCCCGCGCCAACCACAGCATGAGCTAACACCAATAACAACACCATGGCCATTCTACAAGTGGGGTATTGACATCGCAGGCCCTTTTCCTGTCGCAGCTGGGGGATTAAAATTCCTCATAGTCGCCATAGACTACTTCACCAAGTGGATCGAAGCAAAGGCGGTGGTAACAATCACTGGCAACCAGGTGAAGCGCTTCGTATGGGATAACATTGTATGCCGTTTTGGTCTTCCTGGGGAAATCATCTCAGATAACGGGAAACAATTCTGTGACAACCCCTTCAAGGACTGGTGCGAGAAGCTAAGCATCACACAGCACTTCGCGTCAGTTAAACACCCACAAACCAACGGCCTAGTGGAACGGGCGAATCGAAGCTTAGGCGAAGGAATTAAAACACGCCTGGACAAGCACAAAGGGAGATGGGTGGAAGAGCTATCACATGTTTTGTGGGCGCATCGCACCTCAATCAAAACCAGCACAGGAGATACCCCCTTTTCTCTAGTCTACGGGACAGAAGCCGTCATACCAGCCGAGATCGGTATGTGATTCGCTCCCAGACGGTCAAGTTTTCTCACGCAAGCTAGCCACTTGTGAATGGCTAACCGTAAGAAACTTAAAACAGTCCGGAAACAAATGCAATGAAGATCAGGAGAGTATAGTGTTTCCCCGGGTCGTTATGTCCCAACGAGCTGTGCGATGAATCACCAAACGAATAGTGATCGAGAGAATTGAACGGAAAAGAGTTTGATTTGATTATAACTAAAGAAAAAGTATACAAATTACAGGGGCTTAAATGCAAATTAAAGGAAATTAAAAAGATAAAAAATATTAAATAAACGCTATCACTATTTGCAAAATGATGTTTTTGATTTTTAAAACAAAAATAACTTAAATAAACTATTTTAATTAAAACGTAAACTTAAATTATCTAAAAACGTAACTTAAAATGAAAACGTACGTTAAGTATAAAAATTACGCGAGTGCGCAAGTAAAAACGTAAAATTTATGAAATAAAAGTCCTACGAATGTAAAAACAATTTTCTTACATACTATATGATAAAAGAAAATTTTAGAAAAAAGAATTATATTTTTTTGACTTTTAAATTATTTATTATGAATTAAAAATTAATTTAATCTATTTTAATTATAAAAAATACTAAACTAATCTATAAAAATCTGAGGAAATTACAGAAAATACTTTAAAGATTACTGGTCCTAAGAAAAATCTAAAAAGGTGGTACTGCTTTAGGAAATAAGCTACTAAAAAGCCAAATAAGCTATTAATACTAAAACTGTTTTTGTGTTTAAAGTTTAAATAGTGCAAGAATATAAACGAAAAGACCCTAGGGCAGTTGGTGAAGAGCGTGTGTGGTGAGCTGGGTGGCCAGAGATCAAATCCTAGCAATGGTGTTTTTTTTCAAACATTTTTTTTTCAATTTTTTCTTTTGAAACTTGTAAATAAGATGAAAGTGAGACTTTTTTGTAAAAACACTTTTTACCAAACCTTGGAAATAAGCAGTTGGAGACTGCTTATTCACCTCAGTCTCACACAAAACCAAATAAGCAACATTTTTGACAGGTTCTTTGGCACAACAAAGAAATAAGCACTTAGATAAGCTATTGAAATTAAGAAAATGACAATTAAGAAACTCAAATAAGCTAGAAATAAGGGAAATGGACTACTCTAATGGAGAAAATAAGCAGTTTTTAAGCAAATGAGATATTAAGCTAACAAGGAGCATAAGCATTCAAGTGGTACAAAAAGCTAAAAAAAAAGCACTAAATAAGTTGGAAACTAACTAATCTGATCTACTTAATCTAAAAAGCTTCTAAAACACCTAAATAAGCTGAAGATAATCTGAAATAAGCTAAAAATGAGCTAAATGACCAGGCTGCAGTTGCAGCAAACAGTCCTATGGGGCTCTGATTTTGCTTAAAAATAAGCTACTAGATCTAATCCTAATCCTACAGGGGACCTAAACATGCAAACTAGGGATAGTGGGGTACCTAAAAATCTACTTGGGAGATAAGAATAAGCTGCAAACAGCTTACAAATAAGCTGTGAACAAGCAGTTAAGGGACTGCTGTAACAAAACTCAGTGGCCAAGTGCAGGTTTTAAAATGAAATTTAAGCTATGCTAAAGCTAAACTAAGTGCAAAATAAGCTATGCTATATCTAGGTGGGTAAGTAAAGATACAAGAAAAATGATTTGGAAGAGTTTTTGATTAAAAATAAGCTGGGAAAAAGCTCATGAAATAGCAGCTATAGCTGCTGTTCCGTGTGCGAGACAATGGACAAAAATGGTTTTTGTCTTTTTTTTTTTTTTTTTTTTTTTGGTTATCTAAAACTTGCAAACTTTGTCAAAACAGATTATACCTTGCAAAAACTAATTAAAAAACTTAAAAAGGATTTTGACTATACAAGTCAAAACGGGTAAACTGCTTTTTAGACCCTCAAAATAAGCTAAAGCCAAACACCCCTTAAGGGGGTATTAACCTTTGAAAATTGATTTTTTTTGAAAACAGACTTGGATTTTTACTTATAAAACTTGCTTAATGGCTTAAAATAGAACTTTTTAAGACTGATAATAAAGGCAATAAGCTAATAAGCACTAAAGTTCTTATTAGTAAAATAAGCAGTAAGGCAGGAAACTTTTTTTTTCATTAATTAAAAAGACAAGTTACATTAATAAAAACAGAAAACTAAGATTTAAAACTACTAAAATCCTAATGCCTCCCAAGGCTTACAAGAGCTTGCTATTTATACTAGGTCTTGGAATGGTCTTCATTCTCTTTTTCTTGGTCTCTCTCCCTTCCTCTTTTTTTTATTAACAAAAGTACTCCCACTTGCTTCCTGAGCATTTCCCATCAAGAATCTAAGCCATTGGATCACTTGGGTTCTTTCTAGCCTTTGATGGATTTTTTGGCGGGAAAACGTTTTTAACAACTTGGGGTGGATTGAGTGAGAGGAAGGAGAAGCATTAAATGCTTCTTGTTTTGTTGTTGAGGTGGAGTGATAAGGTTGGTGAAGATGAGCTGGAGGAGGGGGGTTGAGTGTAAGCAGGTGTTTGCAGAGGCAGGTAAGGAGGAAGAAGAAAAGGAGGGAAGGTGGGGTTTGACCAGGGATGTTTGACCGATTTTAATATATTGAAGGGGGTCCAAAATAGATATTGACAGGGGGGTCAAATGGTTTATGACAAGGGTCCAATGGGTTTAAGGGTTTTAATAATCAAGGACCTCTTTTGTAATTTCTGAAAAATACAAGGACCAATTCTGTCATTTTGAAAAGTTGCTCCAAGGGACTAAAAGTGACAAGCTCCAATAGTACAAGGACCAAACTTGACATTTTCAAATTTCCAAGGACCATTTTTGCCAATTTTTAAACTTGAAGGACCAAATTTGTAATTTCTCAAAACTTTTGATATTTTTCACCAAAGGACTAATTTTGACAACTTGTGATTTTAAAAGGACCTTTGGTGATTTTTCTTTTGAAATTAGGTGCTCAGGGACTATTTCTGACAACTTTTGAAACTTGGGGACTGAAACTGCCAATTATGCAAACTTAGCTCATTTTTCATCTGATTTTAAACATTTTGCATCTGAAACATATAAAATGCAATTTTGAGATATTTTCAGTATTTTGATGCATTTCTGAGCATTTTTAAACGTTATGCAGTTCATATTTAACCAAAAATGATGAGTATTTATACACTCATCAATCCCCCACACTAAACTATTGCTAGTCCCTAGCAATCTTTTGAGAAAAACTTAATGGATTTGATTCTCTTTACCAAAAGCCATTACTTCTGGAGTAGCCAAATGTTTCAGTTCAAGTAAGAACTATGGTACACTGATAACCATGTGATTTTGAGCAAACCACCAGCTTCCAACGGATTTGATTTGTCTTTACCAGAAGCCGTTTGCTCTGGACTAGCCAACTCTTAGATAAATTATCAATATTATCTTTGGTGAGCTGATTACCAATTATGGTTTTTCCACTGCCTTTACCACAAGCCATAAACTTGCGGGCTAGCCAACTCTTCACTAATTAAAGATATGGTGAGCTGAATACCATACAATTTTGGGCAAATTGCAAGCCGTCAACGGATTTGAGATATCTTTACCAAGAGCCGTTTGCTCCTGGATTAGCCAATCCTTTTGTTTATTAGACATGGCGGACTGATAACCATAAGCTGAGTAAGTGTAAAACACTTACTCAAAAAAAAAATTTGGCCAAAAATGGGGGAATTGGGCGGTATAATTACATGATAAAATTCGTGAGAATTCCCCCCCACACTTAGAAATGAATATTGCCCTCAATATTCAAAGTACCGGCTGTTATGCCGAAACTGAGAACGTAAAAGGGAAATATTACGGCCATTATTTGAAAGGTTTTTTTTTTTTTGATGAAACTTATGTATATACAAAACATGTGGGGAAACTCCCCCACACTAGGGTGGGACACACGGGTGAAAACCCATGTTTAACTACTGTTTTTGATTACCGAGTCGCTAGCTTGACTCGACCCCGCATTAATTGGTTCATGGGGAAGCAAAGTGGAAGAAACAATCTCCATCGGACTTTCATTCAAGATGTTTGGACAAACATTTGAAGCACGTGAAAGATCCACACCGATGAGATATACATAGAACCGGCTCAAAAATGATAAATGAAAATGCCGGGGTCAAAGATAGTGTCTTCATTCCCGAAGGAGTGAAGATGAAGAGAAATCACAAGATATTTGAGGAAAGGAAGAAAGATTTTGATAACAATCAAGATCCATTCTTCATCCTCAAATGTAGACATATCAGGAGGAAGGGTGAGGGTAGTATCATTAATAGGCAAACTCATATGATAGAGTACACCTTCCTCCGAGCCAATATCATCCTCAAGATCAAAATAGAAATGATCATGTTCCGGAGGAGATATGTCATGAGAGAGTTCACCGGAGAACTCTTCATGGAGAGAATCATTCACATGAAGTGAAATTGTGAACTCTTGTTCCATTGTGGGCTCATCACTATCCTCAATCTGAGTATCAAAGAGTGGATTCTCAGAAATTAAAGTGAATTCAGAGTCGAATTCAAATAGAGGATTAGTGAGAGTTGTTTTGAATGCTTCAGGAACAAAGTGATTAATATTCTCTATTGGACTGTTGGGATAAGAAGTGAGTGAACAATCATTATCAATGAGACTTTCAGTCTCTCCCAGATCGGCTTCGAAATCAAAGAGAACATCGTTACTTTCTGATGAAAGTGGATTGATGTGAGTGAGTTCATCAGTGAACTCCTCAAGAAGATGATCAGCATCAGATTGTGGAAGTGATGCCTCAACATACTCGATGTTTCCATAGGAAGCACAATCGACGCTAAGATCAGAGAAAGTTTCAAAATGATCTTTTGAACACTCAAGAGGGGAAAGAGAATCACACATATGATCAGAAGTTCCCTGTGACTCTCTCGGGATTGGGACAAGGTTCTCAACACTAGACTTTATGAATTCGTCCGATTCCTTTTCAGGAACAGTGTCAAGATGCTCGTCCCCCATGTTCAGAGAATGAGTGGGAGCTTCGGGTGTGATAGCAGTTGTTTGAGATGGAATCTCAACTGCTGGGATATCAACTGACTGAGGGAGTTGAGAAATAATATTAAAAGGATAAAAACTCTCCTCGTCATCATCATATAGAGCTGCCTTAAGAAATTGGGAGCGCCTTAGAGCTGCTTGCTCTAGGACTAATAATTCTTCCCTAGATTGGCGGGCCTCTCGTTCTTCGGCTAGCAATTCTCCCATGGTCTTTTCACCACTCACTTGATTCTTAAAGTTACTAATCATATCATCAAGTGTTTTCATTGCGGTTTCAAAATTTTTGGAGATTTCTTGAGACAACGGCTCAGGTGGAGTTTGAACCGTATGGTGTTGTGGAGGTTGGAAATTGTCAAACCTGTAAGAGTCATGATTGTTACAAGGAAATGGATTCCCTATTTGACAATCAGAGCTGAAATGGGGACCTCCACAGTACTCACAACAGTAAAACTGTTGAGTCTGGGCTGATGAATTGTATGGATATTGGTCATAACCAAAGTTCTGAGCATTACCGGAAAACTGTTCATAGACAAATGTGTTTCCGGATTGACACTCAAATCCTTGGTGAGGACCTCCACAAAATTCACAGCAGTTATGTTGATTATATGAAGATAAGTCGGGCTGTGGTGGGTAATTGGAAAAGTTTGAGAGGTGGTTAAATGAGTTCGGATTAGGATCATAATCAAATGAATTCCTCGAACCACAAAACAAACAACTCCCGTTATGAATATCATTACCACATTGTACACACGTACACCAACGACATGGTGAACCAAAAAGAGGCTCACCACAACCGACACAAGGAATAAACGATTTCATTTGAGAGTTATGAGAAGGAATCAGTTTATTCAAAGAATCAACAAAACCAACATGGTGATCCGAATGACTATTAAGACTCGAAGAACATTTTGAAAAATCCGGAGGTGGGACAAGTGGTGTGCTCTGAGAGCTAGCAATTTCCACCACTTTCGTTATGGTCTCTGGTTCTGGTTCTTGAGAAACGTGAATATTAGGCAAGTCATTCTTGCTAGTCACCGGTCTCAATTCTGCATGTTTGCTTTTAACCGTAAATCGTGAAAGTTTAGGATCAATTTTAGACGGCTTAGGAGCAATTGAGGGGTTAGATCTTTGGATAACCGTAGGTTGGACGTATTTAGCACCTCCATTATCAGAGGGAAGTACCTGGTCCTTTGTCACCCCGGTTTCTCGTTCCATTTCCCTACGCAGAATTAATGGATCATCACGAACAACACGAATTCTTGACATTTGTGATGAAGTATGACGTTTTTCAACTTCGTCCCAGAATTCGTCGTAGTCGAGAGATTCCATGAGAATGGAAGAAGTTAGAATCAAATGGATAGAGGGTAAAGGGATAAAGAATCAAAAAGGGTAAGAGGGTAAAGATGAATATTTTTGGGTTTTTGGATAAACATTTTGTAAAAACAAAGAATGGAAATCTTTTTGGGTTTTTGATTTTTATAAGAAAATGTAAATACATATAGATGGTATAAACAAGGAGTGAATATTCAAATTACTAATCTGCTAAACGGAAGATAATCAGCACAGCTCCCCGGCAGCGGCGCCAAAAATTTGATTCGCTCCCAGACGGTCAAGTTTTCTCACACAAGCTGGCCACTTGTGAATGGCCAACCGTAAGAAACTTAAAACAGTCCGGAACCAAATGCAATGAAGATCAGGAGAGTATAGTGTTTCCCCGGGTCGTTATGTCCTAACGAGCTGTGCGATGAATCACCAAACGAATAGTGATCGAGAGAATTGAACGGAAAAGAGTTTGATTTGATTATAACTAAAGAAAAAGTATACAAATTACAGGGGCTTAAATGCAAATTAAAGGAAATTAAAAAGATAAAAAATATTAAATAAACGCTATCACTATTTGCAAAATGATGTTTTTGATTTTTAAAACAAAAATAACTTAAATAAACTATTTTAATTAAAACGTAAACTTAAATTATCTAAAAACGTAACTTAAAATGAAAACGTACGTTAAATATAAAAATTACGCGAGTGCGCAAGTAAAAACGTAAAATTTATGAAATAAAAGTCCTACGAATGTAAAAACAATTTTCTTACGTACTATATGATAAAAGAAAATTTTAGAAAAAAGAATTATATTTTTTTGACTTTTAAATTATTTATTATGAATTAAAAATTAATTTAATCTAATTTAATTATAAAAAATACTAAACTAATCTATAAAAATATGAGGAAATTACAGAAAATACTTTAAAGATTACTGGTCCTAAGAAAAATCTAAAAAGGTGGTACTGCTTTAGGAAATAAGCTACTAAAAAGCCAAATAAGCTATTAATACTAAAACTGTTTTTGTGTTTAAAGTTTAAATAGTGCAAGAATATAAACGAAAAGACCCTAGGGCAGTTGGTGAAGAGCGTGTGTGGTGAGCTGGGTGGCCAGAGATCAAATCCCAGCAATGGCGTTTTTTTCAAACATTTTTTTTTCAATTTTTTCTTTTGAAACTTGTAAATAAGATGAAAGTGAGACTTTTTTGTAAAAACACTTTTTACCAAACCTTGGAAATAAGCAGTTGGAGACTGCTTATTCACCTCAGTCTCACACAAAACCAAATAAGCAACATTTTTGACAGGTTCTTTGGCACAACAAAGAAATAAGCACTTAGATAAGCTATTGAAATTAAGAAAATGACAATTAAGAAACTCAAATAAGCTAGAAATAAGGGAAATGGACTACTCTAATGGAGAAAATAAGCAGTTTTTAAGCAAATGCGATCTTAAGCTAACAAGGAGCATAAGCATTCAAGTGGTACAAAAAGCTAAAAAAAAGCACTAAATAAGTTGGAAACTAACTAATCTGATCTACTTAATCTAAAAAGCTTCTAAAACACCTAAATAAGCTGAAGATAATCTGAAATAAGCTAAAAATGAGCTAAATGACCAGGCTGCAGTTGCAGCAAACAGTCCTATGGGGCTCTGATTTTGCTTAAAAATAAGCTACTAGATCTAATCCTAATCCTACAGGGGACCTAAACATGCAAGCTAGGGATAGTGGGGTACCTAAAAATCTACTTGGGAGATAAGAATAAGCTGCAAACAGCTTACAAATAAGCTGTGAACAAGCAGTTAAGGGACTGCTGTAACAAAACTCAGTGGCCAAGTGCAGGTTTTAAAATGAAATTTAAGCTATGCTAAAGCTAAACTAAGTGCAAAATAAGCTATGCTATATCTAGGTGGGTAAGTAAAGATACAAGAAAGATGATTTGGAAGAGTTTTTGATTAAAAATAAGCTGGGAAAAAGCTCATGAAACAGCAGCTATAGCTGCTGTTCCGTGTGCGAGACAGTGGACAGAAATGGTTTTTGTCTTTTTTTTTTTTTTGGTTATCTAAAACTTGCAAACTTTGTCAAAACAGATTATACCTTGCAAAAACTAATTAAAAAACTTAAAAAGGATTTTGACTATACAAGTCAAAACGGGTAAACTGCTTTTTAGACCCTCAAAATAAGCTAAAGCCAAACACCCCTTAAGGGGGTATTAACCTTTGAAAATTGATTTTTTTTGAAAACAGACTTGGATTTTTACTTATAAAACTTGCTTAATGGCTTAAAATAGAACTTTTTAAGACTGATAATAAAGGCAATAAGCTAATAAGCACTAAAGTGCTTATTAGTAAAATAAGCAGTAAGGCAGGAAACTTTTTTTTTTCATTAATTAAAAAGACAAGTTACATTAATAAAAACAGAAAACTAAGATTTAAAACTACTAAAATCCTAATGCCTCCCAAGGCTTACAAGAGCTTGCTATTTATACTAGGTCTTGGAATGGTCTTCATTCTCTTTTTCTTGGTCTCTCTCCCTTCCTCTTTTTTTTATTAACAAAAGTACTCCCACTTGCTTCCTGAGCATTTCCCATCAAGAATCTAAGCCATTGGATCACTTGGGTTCTTTCTAGCCTTTGATGGATTTTTTGGCGGGAAAACGTTTTTAACAACTTGGGGTGGATTGAGTGAGAGGAAGGAGAAGCATTAAATGCTTCTTGTTTTGTTGTTGAGGTGGAGTGATAAGGTTGGTGAAGATGAGCTGGAGGAGGGGGGTTGAGTGTAAGCAGGTGTTTGCAGAGGCAGGTAAGGAGGAAGAAGAAAAGGAGGGAAGGTGGGGTTTGACCAGGGATGTTTGACCGAGCTTAATATATTGAAGGGGGTCCAAAATAGATATTGACAGGGGGGTCAAATGGTTTATGACAAGGGTCCAATGGGTTTAAGGGTTTTAATAATCAAGGACCTCTTTTGTAATTTCTGAAAAATACAAGGACCAATTCTGTCATTTTGCAAAGTTGCTCCAAGGGACTAAAAGTGACAAGCTCCAATAGTACAAGGACCAAACTTGACATTTTCAAATTTCCAAGGACCATTTTTGCCAATTTTTAAACTTGAAGGACCAAATTTGTAATTTCTCAAAACTTTTGATATTTTTCACCAAAGGACTAATTTTGACAACTTGTGATTTTAAAAGGACCTTTGGTGATTTTTCTTTTGAAATTAGGTGCTCAGGGACTATTTCTGACAACTTTTGAAACTTGGGGGACTGAAACTGCCAATTATGCAAACTTAGCTCATTTTTCATCTGATTTTAAACATTTTGCATCTGAAACATATAAAATGCAATTTTTGAGATATTTTCAGTATTTTGATGCATTTCTGAGCATTTTTAAACGTTTTGCAGTTCATATTTAACCAAAATGATGAGTATTTACACACTCATCAGTATGCCAACCATCCGCACTGCTGAAATAAATGTGGCAACTAATGACGACGATCGACGTATTGACCTAGATCTGCTGGAAGAAAGGCGTGAATGCGCAGCTATACGTGAAGAAAAATCGAAGTCAAGAATGAAGGGATACTATGACGCTAAGGTGAGAGGTGTCTCATTCAGACCAGGTGACTTCGTCTATCGCGCTAATGATGCAAGCCACGCAGAAGACACAGGTAAGCTTGGACCGAAGTGGGAGGGACCCTATGAGGTTACTGAAGCACTAGGAACAGGCGCGTACAAGCTACGGGGCTTGGATGGTCGTGAATTGCCACGCACATGGAACATCTGCAACCTCAAGAGATGCTACCTATAGGAATGGCTACGGCCAAGCGCACAGACGCTCAGGCATTTTACTAGAGTACTCAATAGACAACTATGTATTTCTTTTTTTTATTTCCTTAGTATTATGTCTTATTTTCCCAAAAACACTTGCAAGTATTAATAAAGCGTTGCGGTTTCTAGCTAACTCCGTGACACATTTCAATTTGTTACTTCCATATATTGTATGTCTTAACAACTTTTTTATTTTTGCCTACATGGCGTGCATGCAATACATAAACCCACGATGGTAAAAGGATAAGTTAACCTAATAAACAACTTGTTGAGTAAGAGGGTTGCAAACCCATCAACGCCGGATCACGTATCCTTGTTAAACACCTTGTTCTCAAGACGTTGGAATAAGCTTTGTGCGCACCCCACGACGGATGCGCAACAACGCACATGTGCACGTTTAACAACTTTGGAACCAAGACACTTGATTCCTTAATTTGGTATTTACAGTACGCTGCATATCATTAACATACACGATTATGATGATACTTGACAATTTTTTTAGTATCTTAGGATCTTCATACATGATTATGGATTTCTTGTATTATTCACACTTGCATATATACTTCTTTTACGCAAAGACAAACAGATAAGTATGCACATCACGAATTGCAAAATATATGCACAAACACTTAACAAAAGGAGATTTATTTCATAACTACGCGTTATTTCCCAAAGATAGTTACAACACAAGAGACAATCTAAAAACTATGACTACGCTTCAAGGATGCACTACCCACGTGGCTAGTAGCATTCCCAGCCCTATTAAGCTCCTGCAACAAATCCGCGTCTCGACGAGCCACAGTGGCAACACTCACGGGCACCCCGTCAGACCGAGGGAGGTGCGCCGCGCCGACGCCACACATAACAGCCTTGCCCTTAATACCTTTCTTTTGAGCAAGCCTCGTCGCATGCGCTTCCAAAACTTGCTTCAAGGGGACCTCCCTTTCCAGGACAAAAGGATTCAGGACATCCCTGGGGCGCGCGAATATAGGAACGTGCAGTTGGGATGCATCAGGTCTAAGATAATAGTCTGGCTGCGCAACGGCTTCTCCACCGAGATGACGGACTAGAGTCAGACCTGCAAAAATTACATTTATCGGATAGTCCTGATCACGCTCCAGTTCAGCAATCTTGGGGAGTTCCAAGTCCCTCATCTTCTTCATGGCAGCGACCAGATTATCATAAACCTTCGCATCATAATTAGGTACCTGCTCAACGGGTACCTTTAGAAGCTCGGCCTCATGCAGCTTCTCAATGGCTTCTGCTTTCCCACGCTCCAGCGCGCACTTAACTACATTCCCGAAGGAGTCAACAACCTCTTGCGACTCTAGGGTACTTAACGCAGCAAGACGGAGCCCATGGCTTATGAGCCATCTGCGCTCAGCAATGGTCGATAGAAGTTGAGGATATAACTCCTCGTCATATTCCAGGCTTAACTTGCGCAACTTCTCCTCCTGAGTTTCAAGGGCGCTTTTCACAGTAGCGCCGAAGTCTTCAAGCTGGGAGGTCAGCGCGTCTTTACCATTCTCCAAATATTTCATGGCCCAATGACAGGAAGACTTATATCCCGCGGCCTCTGCACGTTCTTGATTTATTTGGCACATCAGTGCCAATTTCTCTTCGGCGAGTTTTTTAGCGTACAACCCCATAGTCTCTGCTTCACCCCTAGCACTAGCCAATTGCGCCTCCAGCAGCGCAATTCGTTGGTCTTTTTCAGCACCTTGGCTAGTCTCTCCTGAATACTTTACCTTTAGCCGCGAAGCAAGTAAGACCAGATCATCGACCAGTTGCCCCATGGGCGCATCCCCAGAGGTCCCAGGCTCAGCGCTTTGGTTCTTCAGCCCATATGATTCAGCACGAATTGGACTTGATTGGGGGGGGTGACTCTGCGGATTGTTCAAACCTACAAACATAACGAGAAATTCACAGTTATTCAATAATATCATGAGGCATTTCGGTACATAATCTTGTAAGGATACTTACGCAGGGATAGATGTGTCAGGTGATGGTGGACGCGACGCCACATCACTAAAGGATGACTCCACACTAAACACCACCGGGCGCTTCTTCCGAGAGGTGGCAGCACCATCGCCACTGCGCTTCCTTTTGCGCTCCAATCCTTGACTTTCTTCTTCCTCTTCCACTTCCTCCATATGCTCCGCCGCTACGGGCGCAGTTTGCACTGGAGATGAAGGGACTGTCGAACTGGGCACACTCTGTAAAGGTGTTGCTTGTAGCGCAACGGATGAACTTTCCCCCGCCTCGCCTAGGTCCAACACTAGGGTACGCCCTGCCGCTGCAACAAGCACGGGCTCTTCTCCCTCTTTCAGTGGTCGGGTTCCCACCTTTACTTCGATTGGCTTCGTCAGTTGCACAACGCTGAACAGGTCCATCTCTGCGCAACAACAAAGAAATACACACAGTTCACGACAAGTACGAAGAACAAACAGTGAATAACTTACAGTAATGTAATTCAACGGGGTACGAAAGCATGAGCACCCACCCTGACCATCGGCGCCTAAGAAGATAGGAACTTCTTCTGAGCTGCCAAAATAGTTGCGGCTCAGGCCAATATGCACCAAGAAATCCTCGGGGTAGGAGCTTATAGGGATGCGGTTCGCATTTATTGTTTTCGCATCTTCCGCATTATATGATCCAGGGAGGGGGCGCTCATCCTTTGGCAGTGTCCCCTTAGAGTAAAAATCAAAATGAGACGGAAAGCATGCGTCGTCAATCCAGAAAAAGGTTTCCCTCAAATTTCTGAGCGCGTCTAACTTTTCCGTATAACATTGGAGTGACCCAGGGCGCTTCGCGAAGGAAACCCACCCGTTTGACCACGTGGTGTGGTAAAACGCCCGGAACAGGTGGATTGTGGGGTTAATGGCCAATAAGTGGCAGTTCACCTCGAAATTAATTAGTTTTGCCGCACCTATACAGTGCAGCTGGGACAAGTGAATGCGGTAATAATTTAATACATCACTTAAGAATAACGATAGGGGTATGCGCTGATTTGCGAATTCAAAGAATCGCGTATATACCCCAATCTTCCCATCGGGGAAATCCGCTATCGACGCATTCGCAGCCGGAACTTCCGGATGTACTGCGCTGGGGATATAATAATCTGATGTAAACTGTTGAAGCTCCTCCTCCGTTATGTCTGATGTAAAATCCGATAACTCCTTAACCATGGTATTGTTTATAATAAAAAACAAAGGCGCAGGCGCAGTTACCTAGGGGATATTTCGGTATGAAGGCTTGGAAGTGTTTGAAGCTATGATAATGGCGGATAGCGTTTTTTTTTTACTATGTGTAGACACGGTGAAAATGAAGTGAAGGGGTTATATAATCTTCTTCCTCCACGCGATGATCGACACGTGGATCGCACTAACCCTAAATATGTGGTTGGGATTGTTTGATGGGACACGGGTGCAGTAACCTTTCCCCCGATTTACGAGGTGCCCGTTTTTCTTTATTACGGCTAGATATAATGTATCAAGAGGATATTTCTTTAGCTTCTTTGCTACGCTTTGTTTATTTTTCATGGACTACGATAATTAGTCTAGCATCCGTAGTGACGCATTGCGCATACTAGACTGGGGGGACATGATGACGTATAGTCTATATCCGGGTCATGGACCCGACTAAAGTCCAATACTAACTTGGCCCGGTACGAACGGGGCTAAGCCAACTAGACGTTTGGGCTCATGAAGGCCCAAACCCGAATCTATTGATGGAATAGATATCCGATATCTTCTAAATAGGAAGATAATCATCCCCAACCGATTAAGGCGGGATACGCCGAAGGTTGAGGAACACGGAACCAACAAGGATTCCGTGCGTATATAAAGGGAATTACATCGCTCGTTTAAGGTACGATCTGAAACCCTAATTCTCCTTGAACCCTAAACCGATTACTTACTCTCACGCCGGAGGATAATCGTGGGAGACAATCCCACGGTAAGCCTAACGGAGTCTTTTGTCTTTTAGTGCGCAGGTCTCAAGCAACGATTCTCAATTGGTGCGGAAACCGGAGCTCCAAACAAAGAACGTCCAACTTTTGCATCAACATTTACACCATGAAATTCTCGGTAAAAATCTGAAAAACAACAAATAATATTTTTTATATTTCGTTAGACATCCCCACAATGCTTTATTTTCATTTCAGTTTTACAGGCCATTATTCTGAAAAAGAAAAAGAACATTGCTTTATTAAATATCCAACAAACATTTTTTTAATAACAATAAAAAAACATAGATCCAACAATACAAAATGTTAAAAAGACCAAACTCAGTCTTGTCTAATTGTTTTCCCGGGAGAAGTTCTTCCAATCAAACATCATTTACCCAGATAAGTTTTCCTAAATTTCATAGTTTTATACAATTCTTTGTTACATTTCTAGTCTTGGTTTTGAGCTATTAAAATAAGGATTTACACATAGCATTGGTGTTATATCTGAAATTTGTTTGTGGGTTTGCTGATTTATAGTCAAAGGAAGTTAGTTTACTCATCTTTGATAGAAATTGATATTTGTCATCTTTAAGGTTTACTGAATTTAGCTGCCTTAGATTTTAGATCGAAATTTTCTACTATTTAATTTGGCTCTAAAGGGATTTGAAGGGAAATATTTGTATTATTTAATTAAGGTTATACAATGGGAAAACAGTCAAAAAAGAGCAAGAAAATAGGGTCGAAAATGACGGATAGTGTTAATGTGAAGCAAAAAAAAGTTGATGATGATGATGATGAGAATAACGCCAAGGTATATGATAAGGACACTATGGTTTTCATTTCAATGGCGCAAGAACTTAAAGAAGAAGGGAATAAGTTGTTTCAAACTAAAGATTACGAAGGAGGGATATTAAAGTACCAAAAAGCGCTTAAATTGCTTCCAGGAAACCATTTAGATGTTTCTTATCTGCATAGTAACATTGCAGCGTGTTATATGCAAATGGGTATTAGTGATTTTCCTAGGGCTATTCACGAGTGTAATTTGGCCCTTGAAGTTACGCCTAAGTATATCAAAGCACTCTTGAAACGAGCTAGGTGTTATGAAGCTTTAAACCGGCTTGATTTGGCTTTAAGAGATGTTAATATGGTGTTGGATACAGAACCGAAAAATCTCATGGCAGCCGAGATTTTAGAGCGAGTGAAATCTCGTATGGGGGATAAGTTGATTGTAGATAGGCCAAATGATGTGATTGCATCGAAGATTGTGGATACAATGAAAATGGAACCTAACAACAATATGTCAACAGATGATATTACGGATAAGGAGAAGGTGCATAAAAAGAAAAAGAAAAAAGGGGACAAGAAAAGCAAAAAAAGTGATAGGATTGACGAAAAAAAGAATGAGTTGAAAGATTTTGAGAGAGAAGAAAAAAAGCCTGAAGATAAGTTGGTTGTTGAGGAAAAAATCAGCGCGGATACTAGCATAGAAGAAGAGCCAAAAAGGGTTGTTAAACTCGTATACGGGGAAGATATCAGATGGGCGAAAATTCCTTCTAATTGTGATATTCTAATGCTTAGAGAGATCATTGGTGATCGGTTTCCAGTGTCAAAAGCGGTTCTTATAAAATATAAAGATGAAGAGGGAGATATGGTGACTATTACCACAAATGAAGAACTAAAATGGGCCGAATCTTCAACTTGTGATCGAGGAGGTGCATTTAGGCTCTACATTGTTGAAGTCAACCCTGAGCTTGATCCGTTCTTTGACCATATTAGAAGGCGAGAACAAAAACAAAAGCTTTTAAATTCATCCATTTGTATTGATGATTGGATTCTAGAGTTTGCTCAGCTTTTCAAGAACTATGTTGGGTTCAACACAGACGCATATATGGATCTTCATGAACTTGGTATGAAGCTATACTCTGAAGCTATGGAGGATACTGTCACAAGTAATGAAGCTCAAGAGATTTTTCAAATTGCAGCTGATAAATTTCAAGAGATGGTAGCTATAGCCTACTTTAATTGGGGAAATGTTCATATGTCAAGAGCGCGAAAACGGGTATATTATACAGAAAACGCTTCAAGAGAATCTGTATTTTCACAGGTTAAAGATTCATACGAGTGGGCACAAATGGAGTATTCAAAAGCTGGTGAACAATATAAAGAAGCCATTAAAGTTAAACCCGATTTCTATGAAGGCTTTTTAGCTTTAGGACAACAACAATTTGAACAGGCGAAACTTTCATGGTATTATTCACTTAGCACTCTGATTAATCTTGAAACATGGGATTCAACAAAGACGGTTGCTTTATACAACGAGGCTGAAGATAATATGGAAAAGGGTATGAAAATATGGGAGGATATGGAGACTAAACGTGTGAATGATGTTTTGAGGTCCAATAAAGTGAAATTAGAGTTACAAAAGACGGAATTGGGTTCATTTGTGAGAGATATAACACAAGATGAAGCCGCTGAACAGGCTGCAAACATGAGGTCTCGAATGAATGTTTTGTGGGGTACGATGCTTTATGAAAGATCGATTATGGAGTATGAGCTTGGGGTGCCTGCTTGGCATGAATGTTTGGAGATTGCTGTTGAAAAGTTCGAACTTGCTGGAGCTTCTCAAACGCATATAGCTGTCATGATAAAGAATCATTGTTCGAATGATACTGCACCAGAAGGTTATACTAATTCTTGATTGTTTTATTTTTCTTTAAGAAGGAAGTTTATTAATCTGGGGATCCTGCGTTCATTTTTCATAAAAAGGATACAGGCAAAGAATTGTATTTGTGTTTTCTAGAATTCGAAACATGGGCGGGTCAGGTTGGCTGGTTGGGTAAAGGGGTAAACTGCTTGTCAAGTACCGTCGGAAGTAAAATGGGTCAGGTTGAGTTGACCCAAAAACCGTGTTTGTCCATTGCTAAGCTTCTATAGTTAAGTTACTTGTTAAACACGTAGGTCAACTCCTTTTAACATTAAATTAGTTTTTCTTTTTTTTCAATTGGTCGGATCTTGTTTTTAAATGGTGTGAAAGAATGAACTTTGTGACCTAATTGTTGTAGATGAGAAGAAGAGAAGATTAAATATATCAGTATATATTTTAATTTATTAATATACATATAATTTTAATATTTATATATAGAAAAGTCCAATCCGCCTAGGCCCCTCCTCAGTCGATTACTAGCTAGGGGTGGTCGACTGTCCAACTGGTGCCTAGCGCTTTTTGCAACCGTGGTTACAAAAACCATATTATTACAATAGTAGTTTAGTTTTTTTTTTTTTTTTTTTTTTTTTTTTTTTTTTTTTTTTTTTTTTAATTAATTGATTAATTTATTTATTTATTTTTTAATAAATCGATTCAGGAGCTTTTATGCATTAAAATCCACCTTTTAGCAACTTATAACCCATTTGACCTGCACCTTTTTTAGTTAAACAAATTATTGTACCCACATAACCTGTCTGTTATAAATCGTTACCCAAATCGACCCATTCATTAGTTAACAGGTCAACATTGACACCTCCATTATTTTCTATCGACCTAATTTCTCGAAATTTTGAAAGCTAGTTCCATATGTTAGCAATTTCTATGCTGGTTTAGTTTTGTGACGAAAGTACACATATTTTAATACCATCTCTGACAGATGAACTACCAAATTGATGAACTACCAAAACTCGTGCTTCGTTTTTTCTTTTAACATACTTCAAGATATCTTGTGATCAAATTTTGCTTTTAGGTGTGGGATTCAATATAGACGAGATCGTACAAGCATGGAATGACATGTATGAAGCAAAACTGTGGCAGACTGGTGTTCCTTCTTTCAGATTAGAGCCATTGCTTCGGAGGCGAGTTTCAAAGATTTTTCAGGCCTTGGAACATGCATAAAACTTCTGTTTCGGGATGAAGTCGGAAACAGAACTTCCGGTTCCGGCTCCGTATGCTCTTTGGTTCTTGATGGGTAAGTAAGAAGTCGATATCTAAATGTTACTTGATCTAGGAATCACATGGTTTACAATTGGCAAATAGGAAATTTTGACATATGGTCCGTCCACTTTATTAGAAGTAAAACTGAGATGCCACACTGTAAAAAGACTGCGTTTCCACTTTTTGGAAGCTTTGAGGTCATAATCACCTATTTGCTTATTAACAGCATTGATTAGACCAACAGGCCCAAATTTTATTGTTTTAGTCTTTCTGTGTTAAGGGTGGCCTAGTGGTAAAATGGTTTGTGACATTCTAATTAATTCCTGTACCTCAATCTTACTATGTCAATTGTGCATGTATAGTAAACAATTCTAAGAGGGTGTTGGGATTGCTTAGTTGACATAAATGTATGATTACTATGAGACATCCCAGAATGATGTGTTTTTTCATGGGACAGGTTGTTGCAGCTTCAAAAGTCACCGTTAGACTTGTAGAAAAGTAGAAGACTTGTACCAAAGCTGTTCAATAGTTAGAAGATTATACTGGATAGCTACTCCGATATATTACAAAGATGAAACAGAAAAACTTCCTTCTTCGTACATTAATTTTCACACAGCTGAGGAATCTTGGTGCATCTGATTCCTCCTTGTTGCTTTTACAAGCGTATATCGTTTTCCATCATTGAGTGCAGTAAAGTGTGCCTTTTTTCTCATGTTAAACTGAGTAGTGTAACTTGTTTGTATTCTTTGGTTCTTTGTTTGCGTTCTGTTGATTTGGACACTGAAGATAATTGAACAAAAAAATACTATAAATATATGTTCTTTCATTGTTCACCAATACTCAACTTTACTTGTTGACTAGTTTTATCGTATTTCCGTTGCTCCAATAGATTGTATAATGAGAAATATTTTTCTGAATGTTCGGTACTAGGAACGAACTCTTTTGTTAAGTTATGAACATCCACTGTCCCTCACACGAAACCAGCTCGTGTGGCTCGTCAGTTTTACCAAAAACTCAGTTCCGTTTATTCACTAATCAACATTTGTAGTATTGAGACCCCCTCTACATGCATGTTTGAATTTGAAGGCTTCATGTACTCTTTTATAATCACAAAAGATATTACATTGAAAATTAATGTATTTGTATCTGGAAATATCTTAAACTAGTATGATCCTAAGAAACAATTGTCCAGCTAACTATTACTACACTGATAAACAAAGTTAACAAACAAAATAATTTCGAAGTAAAAGAAACCGATGTAATTTTAAATTTGACTGTAAAAATCAATCTGATATCTATACAAATAATACCTTATACAAAAATGATGTATAAAACAAGTTAAAGCAAGGTATAAGTAGGAACAGAAGCCAACAACCTACAAAACTTGGACTGTAGATTATAAACACATAAAAAAATAAATGATACAACATGTGATGTCTTCCAACCATGCTGGAGCCAGGCTAATATGTAAACCTGACCCAACCCTAATGGAGCAGAATCGGGTATTATTTTACCTTTGATTCCCATGGCTACAACTTGAAGAATGAACATGATTGGCATGCGTTTTGGAGTTGTTATTTACATCAATAGCATGGCTGTTTCCATTCGGTTGGTGAGAGTGACCACCATTGCCATTTTGCTGGTTCAAGCTCATTGTCATAGGCATCATATCTATCTCCTCTGATTGAGCTGCTACTTCAATTAACTCTATGTCTTCATTGTAACCGTTTATAAACAAATCTGAGCAGTTTTTCTTACACCCGTGGTCATATGGGTTTCTGAAACGGCCTCCGGGCCCTCTTAAGTAGCTATATCTCATTGAATTCGCCATTTCGTTTGTAGTGATATTACGACCAACCTGCACCAAGAAAGATAAGGGAATTACGATGCTGATATGTTATTTAAGCACCCAGTATACTAATTTTGCTAAAATGAGGAATTAAACATTCAGATGTACCTGAGAAATTTGCATAGAAGTTAAGGCTGCCACACCCATGAACAGGAAACCATCGGAAATTATAAATAACAGGGCACCAACGTGTTGGTTACCGGCATGGTTCAACCATGCCCCAAAAGAGGATGGAGCGGATGGGTCATTTAAAATTCCTGCATAAAGATGCTCTTTCAGAACAGAAAGTCAACCAAGTGGGAATCAAAGAAGCTTTAGACGAAAGAGTAATACTTGTAACGGCAACTATCCCAGTTATCAGCATGGCAAAAACTTCGAGAACAAGGAACCCCACGAAATCCCTTTTATTCCTCTGCATTATGATTTTTAAAGGTGTTAGATGAAGGTTGATAAGATCATAATGATTTGCATAATTCGCACTAAAAATGGATTTTATTAGGGATAATGACTTGTAAATGTATCTAACTAGTCAATTTTTGTTGTTCCGTGTATGTATATATGTATGTATATATATATATATATATATATATATATATATATATATATATATATATATATATAGAGTTAGGATCAAATAAGAAGATTAATAAAAATAAGAAGGATAGGAAGTAACCACAACCACTCATTCTAGATGCACCTACAAAAATGGATGCATCTTCATTCAAATTTTCCCTCCCATATTAAAATGTGTGGCTAGAATTACTTCTTACCCTTCTCATTTTAATTATTCTTCTTATTGGATCCTAACTCTATATATATATATATATATATATATATATATATATATATAGTGTTGTATTCTATGCAGTACTAATATTAGATACAGTACTTTACAGTACCCTTAAAATGAATCTAGACCATTGAATGAGTTTGATCAAAGGTTAGGATTAAAAGTGCCAAAATTGTAATTAAACAAAAAATGAAGGTTTCTTTTTTAATTAAACAAAAAGCTGAAAGGATAATAATGGAATTTCACATCCAAACTTTTTAATAACTGATCCTAGCCTATTATTTGGTCAGATGTAAAAAAAGAAAACACAGATCTCTCTCTATTTCTTTTACATCCGCCTCTCTTCATCTTCATAACTTTTATTATTGATCTAATTTAAGTAGAGATCGCAATCACGAACCATCGCCTAATCGACACCTTCGATTTGTGTAAGTGGTGTAACCGATCCCCAAACCCTTATTCTATCAAGTTGTGGTGGTTCGTTTTCATGCATCCGTGATATAGAAAAGGGGCTCCATATGTCTTTGGTGCCGTCTTTCATGGTGGATCCGGATCAGAAATTAAAAAAGCAGGTTTACTATTTTTTTTAATTATTTCGAAATGGGTCTTATAGGTTCTTAGTTATTATTGTAGTGGTTATTTTTGTGGTGGCGTTCGGTTATTGTTGCTACAGGGGTATGGAGTGAGATTGGTAGATGAGTGGTGATGAAGAATATGGAGAAGGATTTAGAGATGGATTGGTAAAGTGGATGAAATTAAAAATGTGTCAAACACTGAAATGTGATCTCTTATCATTTAGTGATTTTTTAGATTTAATATTTCTTGTGTTTACTTTATTTAATGATTTACAAGCTCATATTTCATGAAAAAATGTGTTACGTATTTCATGAAAAAAATATTTCTCTTGGTTACTTTTTCATATTTCATGAAAAAATCTTTTTAGTTTGAGATGGTGTTGCTTTGATGATGTTTTTGTTTGAAATGTGTTAAGTATACATAGGATACCGATATTCTTTTGTCCAGATTTTTTTGCTTGATTGAATGAGTGTGTGCTGATATAATATGAACATGTTTAAGTGTTTTAGTTTTGATTGTGTTATTAGAGCATATGTGTTATCTAGTTGTGTTTAAAAAATTAGTTGACGTATAATCATGTATGTTTTTCTCAATATGCAGTTAAAGCAAGATTCGAGTAGCGTGCACATATGTTTTTGGAAAGCATGCACATATGTTCTAATAAATTTGACGAGAAAGCGCAACGTGGACACCGCAAACATACATGTTTTTGGAAGGCGTGCATATATGTTTTAATAAATTTGATGAGAAAGCCCCGCGTGCACATGTATTCTTGGAAAGCGTGCACATATGTTCAAATGAATTTGATGAGAAATTGAAGAGTGCACATATGTTTTTAAATAGCTTCCACACTTATATTTGACAAGAGACTTGTATTTTATTTGAAATTGAATTTTGTATATACTATTTATGTTCTCGGTTTGTTATTAAATTTTTAGAGTTACATGTATATGTTTTTGTTTTTTGTCATAAATATCAAAATATCAAAGATCAAAGAATGTACACTAGAAAAATATGTGCAATTGTCATTTTAAGCAAAATAAGTTTGACGTCGAAACAATTAAACGCAAGAAATATATGAAAGTATACAATATTTTAAAAAAACACACATGCACTTGATTTTTTGAAACACGTTTTCGAAAAAAAAAAATATAAAACTCAAAAAAAATTAATTCCGAAAATTAAGGGGCTTATAAAAACGTTTTTTAATTAAAAAAATACAAAAAAAGCAAAAATGTATTTTACTATTTTACCCTTTTGAATTAATTAAAAAGATTTAATATTACTTAATTCTTATTGGTCTAAATGAGTACTGTAAGGTACTGTATCTAATATTGGTACTGCATAGAACGCGCCCCTATATATATATATATATATATATATATATATATATATATATATATATATATATATAGGGTGAAGTTAAAATAAAAAGACAAATATCCGTAAAAAGAATAAAAAGATTTTTTTTTCAAAAAAAGTTCACGAAAAATTCCCAAAAAATCCCACAAGATCGGGTATGTTGGTGCATAAAACTTTTGTGAAAACATTTTTTATAATTTTGAGTTTTGATACGTTTTTTTTAATGCACAAAAAACGAATTTTGATGCGCAAAAAAATTTTGATGCACAAAATTTTTAACTTGTTTTAGTTTGATGCGCAATGTTATTTTGATGAAAAAAGTCAAAAGAAGTTGGGTGCAAAAACCAATTTTTGATGCACAAAAAAAAGATTTAATGCGCAAACGTATATATTCATAATTTTTTTTCGGAAAAAATATCCACTTTTAGAAAAAAGTTTTTCACAACTTTTTCATGCACCATCATACCCGATCTTGTGGGATTTTTTGGGAATTTTTTGTGAACTTTTTTTTAAAAAAAAATCTTTTTATCTTTTTACGGATATTTGTCTTTTTATTTGATCTTTATCCTCTATATATATATATATTTTTTGTCATTAAAACACAAACCATTCAAAATTCAAATTTCAATCTTTCCATGTAAGGGTGTGCATGGTCCAAAAACCGGACCGGACCGGACCGGCCAAGACCGGACCGGACCGAAAACCGATTTCGGCATAAACCCTAGACCGAGACCGGACCGAATGTGGTCGGTCCGGTCTCGGTCCGGACCGGTCCTTCGGTCGGTCCGGTCCTTCGGTCGGTCCGGTCCAACAAGGCCAAATTCGTCGGACCGGACCGGACCGGACCGAGGACCAATTAGCCCAAAAGCCGAGACCGCGGACCGGACCGAATGTGGTCGGTCCGTGTCGGTCCGGTCGGTCCTTCGGTCGGTCTGGTCCGTTCGGGTCATATGCTCACCCTTATTTCCATGTACTCGGTGACCTGCTTGACCCTTAACCGGTTGCATATCCAAGTTATTAAAAAAACACTTATGCCACATAGATATACAAGTCCACCACCTCACTTTATCACCAAACATCACTTTATCAGTTCACTGCCACACACCATTAACATACTCCCCTAAATTCACCAAGAACTGATCATCGCCCACCGTGCTCATGTAAATCCACAAAAGACTCATTATCATACTCATCAAGATTCAGGGTTTCGACTTAGGGTTTCACAGTAGGGGTTTGGGTCGGTTTGAAATTCGACTCAGGGGTTTGGTTTGGTTTGGTTTGAAATTCGACGATTCAGGGGTTTGGTTCGGTATTTTAGGTTTGGATTTAGCGTTTAGGTTTGAATTTCGATTTTAGTTTAAGGTTTATGTATGGATTTAAGCTTGATTTAGGGATCTGAGCTGCAATTTTCATTCTGATTTTAGGGATTCAATTTGGATCTCGATTTTGATTATGGGTTTTTGTTTGAATTATGCTTTTGAAGATGATGATGATGATGATGATGATGATGATGATCATCATGGTCATGAACAAGAAGCAGGAGGTGTGGTGGTGTGTTGTGAGAAAGAAGATGGTGTTGAACATGGTTTGATTTATCATTCTTCACAATTTTTAATGTTGTTAGATCATAACATTCACAATCTTTAATAATTGTTAAGAGTTGTTTGGACTTTGAATCATCAACAAAGTTTTATGATAATACTTGGTGTTTTCCCTAGCTACCATTTCATTGCTAGTTTTTTATATGATTTCTTTAGTTCTTCATTGGTGAATATGCGACTGTGTTAGGGGTCGCATTTGTATGTAGTCTTTTGGTTTGATTTGCCCAGGTTTTTGGTGACTGGTTGGGTACTTTGGTATCAAGAAAAATGATGTTCTGGGAAAGAGATTCGGTGGAGGGGGTTGGTTTATTGAATAAAAAATCCATTAGGAAATAACCGGCTCCACGTAGGACTAGCAGGTTCAGCAGACCACCGAGTACATGGGGTGTGTTTTGCACGAAGCATTTAGGCGCGGTGGGTGTTGTGATCTTGAATGCTCGTTTGGCAAGCACGCAGTAGCTTTATTTATTTTTTCGGAATGATCATTTTTCAACGCTCCATGAAGTAGCATTTAGGAGCGTTGATCATTTAAGAGTTGTTTTACACATTATGATTACACCTACAGCTACGTTACCAAAAGTTTTTATTAAAAAAGAATAATAATAAATTAAAAAAAAATAACCCGCTCGCTACTACTGCTATTTTTGTCAAACACACCCATGGAAAGGTCGAAATTTGAATGGTTTGTGTTTTAATAGCAACAAAAAATGACCACACGGAACAACAAAAATTGACAAGTTAGATACATTTACAAGTCATTATCCCATTTTATTAATATGAACCACGAAAGGGGACATGGAAACAAACCTTGCCAATGCAATTAGACACCCATGGGCAATGATGATCAAATTGTTCAACACATCGATCACACGTGGAGCAATGCTTTGAGCGAATAGGTCGAACAATCTAATGCAGATAGTCAAAGAAGTAGAAAAAGGTTAGATCATAATAGAAAATTATGGTAAATCTGGATATGTCTTAACATAATTATTACCAACACAGAATATGACCAGTCTAATTGTAACTTTACCTTACAAGTTGGACAAAGTTGAGACCAATTACCAGCTAGCAATGCAGGATCATTTATCTCAATCTTCATTAGAGGCTCCTAAACAATAATAGAAAAAGATTTACAGATATTAATTCTTCGAGAACAAGCCCTCTTTTTGTACGTTCAAAGCCGTTGATTGTAACAATAGTGAGCATTAAATTTGATAAAGAGAAAGGCAAAATATGACTTACATCATCTTTCATATTTTGCAAATCATGTCTGTTGGTATTAACATAACCTGGATCCTTGCTACAAAAACCAAAAGAGCACCCATGAGTCGAAATACCATACATTCCCAAAAATACCATTGAATAAAGGGTCAACATACCGGCTACACCGGTAGAATAGCACCAATCCCGAGCTTGCCAACAATACACCAATCCATGCAAAAACCGCAGCACCAGCTGTCATCTTTGGCAAATTCGAAGCTGTGGCCACAAAGAAATACAGTTGAAATAATTTGGTCATGTCTCATCAATCTTTGTTTATTACACACATGTATATTATTTGAAAAGGTTAGAGAAATACCCATAATGACTGAATTAATATAGGTTATAAGCAGCAAAATTATTACACACAAAAGTGCTGGTGCAAGGCCAAGCTTTGAAAATCTCCCGAGCGTACTGGTTCCATCCCAGCGTTTGCCTAAAACCCTCCTAGCATTACCCTGCAGAATCAGATACAACACAAATGATTTCTGGTCATAATATTTCTTTAAGTTGTATCACTGAAGAAGTATATTATCAAAATGATACCATGAGACATGTTTAATTACAAGTATCAAGGAATACCTACAAGGAAAAAAGCAACTTGTTGATGATTCTTATCAGAAGCGAGTTGTGCAGGTGTGAAACCAGTGTTATCAGTTGCCATCAAATCCTCTTTCTTTCCAGCTTGCACAAGTACTGTGCATGCTTCTAAGTTCCCCCTGATAGCTGCCCAGTGTAGAGGTGTACAGCCTGGCATAAAAGGACATAAGCAATAACATATCACTTATTTTGTATAAAAAACCGATTAACAGCAAAGATTTGTTTATCATTTAAGAAAATGAGGTAATTGCATACAATATGTAATATGGCCTTACCCTCTTTGTCCTGGCGGCCTCTATATGCATCCAAAAATAGAAGAAGCCGTATACAGTCAGCAAAACCTTTGTATGCAGCCCTACAAAACAACACGTGCATAAATTACGATAACATATTGTTGATGCAAAATTGTGATTTTGGATCCCTAGACTAGAAAACTATGGGTGTAAGTACCAATGCAAAGGGCTCCTTCCATCATTATCAGGTGTGTCTGGGTCAGCATTCCATTTTGTCACAATGTGATAAAGCAAGGCCGTCTGACCATATTGTGCAGCGACATGAGTTATCTGCAGGAAAACCGAACTTGATAAATGGCCAGGTGCATGACACCTATTTTTAGTGTGTATAATTATAAAACTTGAGTGTAACTTAACAATAACATAATGCAAGCAAGCACATTTAGGATAACCAATAAACTGAAAAAAGTTAAACCACACTAAAAAAATCTTAGTCAACCATTATTATATTCTCAATTATACCTTTTTGCATTTGGTTTAGCTTATATATTTTGACAGTGTGAATCTGACTGTATGTGTGTGCATATGAGAATATTAGCTTCTTCTGTAAGACCAGCGAAGATGTCTTTGCAAAAACAGTTCAAATATAAAGCAAACAATGGCAACCAACTTATGCAACCTCGTTACAACTTTAAGCAGATAGTTTGTGATTCATAGTTTGGATTTAATTGTCTTAAAAGACATGATGTGATGTGAGACTTATGATTGCATAGACACCTCAGCACATGTGTCAAGGGTTACTTGCATTATAAAGATATTAAAAACAACGAATAAGAACAAAGACCCTATACAGGATATATTATGCACATTAAAAAAAAAAAAAAAAAAAAAAAAAAAAAAAAGTTTTCTTAACAATAAATGTCCACATGATATAGACAGGAATTAAGCTCTCAAAAGAAATGGATGGATGGAACATTATGATAAGCAGACACCAACCTGATATCCATACACATCTGCAGCATGGATCTGAGCCCCTTCGTGGAGCAAAAGGTCTGCGACCTGGATAGCTCCTCGAACAGCACTCCAGTGCAATGCTGTTTGTCCAGTAAGATCCGTAGCATTGATATCTCCACCATGCTGCAAAGTTTACAGATACAGAATGACTACCACATGATTTATAATACTAAAGTCAACAATCAAGTCATATAAACTTCGATTGACAACAATGTTTACAGCTAGACTGAGTAAAGTTCCTTTCCCCTAGCAGAACAATTTTCACAATGGTCAGGCTATAAAAGGTAACAATAAGCTCCCCTGCAATATAAATGTTAGATCTCAATAACAATGGTCATACATATTCCCATTAAGGTGAGCACTGTTAATAGCTATATCTAAGCAAGATCTCCAGTCAGCCCAGTACATGGCACATAAATAAATAAAAAAATAAGCAGCCCACAAGTTATAGGGAACTTTCAGCGGAGGGAGGGAGGGGAGGCAGAGAAATTGCATGGAGACGTCCCAATGTAAACCTAACTACTTCCTCTATGCTTGTATATATTATAGCTGCTTAGATACATTTTAAAAAACATTGAGTTCTACTTATGTAGAAAGGGGATTTCTCTATACGATTTGAATCTATGATGTAAATGTTGGATGGCCATGCAACTCAGCCGACAGCTTATTTGTTTTTGTTCATGTTTGTACTTGAGAGTTGAGAGGGAAAATAAGGCATGGACTACAGACTACTAAGTAGCACAGACCCATAGACTACTGATGTTCAATTATCACTATGTGATTGTATGGAGCTAATTCCGTTAAACCTAGTCTTTCATTTGATCTTGTCAAATGTACAGAAATAGCATAGACAGGTCAAATGATTTAATAGTTCATGTCAAATGGCATTGAGATGGAGAACCTTGTTTGACCAGCTTTCTTAAAAGATGTATACCATTGTGGCATCAAAAGTTCAAAACAAAACCATAAGAAAGAACTTCTCAATCACTTGCTTGCTTCTGTTATCAATACCTTCTCGTTTTACAAAATTAATTATCAGAAAACAACAATTATATTCTTATTGAGATCTGAAAACTGTTCTTTTTAAGAAACATCTCATTTATCTTTTAACAGGTTTGACATTCATATTTCATGAAGTCTCTGTTCTAATTGAAAAATCAGGTACCTTTACTCCGAATGAAAAAGAAAATCTGATTATCAGAGTAAACTATTGTTTTGAAAACGAAAATGTTAATTGAAATTTGTTGCAAACTCAGCGCCGTTGGATAAAATTTTGTTACTGAAGATATAAAAAGTTTGAAATCGACATCCATATCCAAGAGTCTCTTTTCAAAAATTTAATACAAATTAAAGCAAATACCACTATACCCATATGAGGCATCTTTGATCATTAAATTCTTGGGAGTTTCAAATCCTCCAGTTTCAATATAAGATTTGGATTAGCTAATTTTCGGAAAGCTTAAGCCGTTTCAAACAGCTACAAAGATTCTACAAAAATAAGCCAATAAGCCCTCAAATAAGCTCCAACAGGCTTATTGTGTTTTGAAACTGAAATAAGTTAACAAGCCCCCAAACTAAGCTAATTCAAACACCCCCTTACTTTGTCCTCCCAATTTCAACATGTTCTAGAACTTGTCTCAATGACCTCATTTTTAATTAGCGCAAGAAGTTCTAATATTTGTACTACATATGATAAATTCAACTTTCAAATTATGTTAACAAACTAATAATACATATTGCTTATACATGTACTTTGGTAATTCGGTAATTCCTATATAACTAACATACCACTACGTAGTATAGAAATGATATTCTTTGGTAAACATATCAGTTACAGTCATTGAGTTGTCAGCCCTCTTAATTTCAATCCATTATACGTAAGTGCAAAATGACATATGAAATGATACTTCTTATTCTATTAGCTACAGAATTACACACATAACGCAATTCATAATCAAAGATGACATAACAATATCCTCTTATAGAAATAAAACGGACACCTTTGTTAATAGAATAGAAGTTTCTAAAACTTGCTGAAAACGGATAGAGAACCATGCTTGGATAATACTCCTTTAATGAAAAATAAATCAAGAATTCCCAAGTATATTGTTATTTTTTTTGCAAGCATTGGTTACAAACGTTATTAGCCTTCTTTAAAGATGAAGATTCGTAATAAAGGATGGGAAATAAAAATTCTGCAACCCAAAATATAACCAAGTATTCAACTATAAATCCACCTAGTACAAATATGGTGCTTATAGTCTAATCTGAACTTGAAAGACACTATAAAAAACCCTACAATCATACACAACAAGTACGATAGAGATAGACCCTAAGACATTACTATATCTATATGATCTTATCTGTAAACATTCACTAGACCATCTTTGGGTAGTAGGATGTATACTAACTTGTTTATATATTTATCATGTCTACTCACTACCATCGCCTAACAAAACCCCAACGGTGTAGCCTAGTGGTGGGAGCTTGGCATCATCCAGCCCAAAAGGGGTGGGTACTTTCCTAAGCCGGATGCTGAGTCAGTTTGAAAGCACTGTCAGTTATCAACATTATTTTTCCAAGAAACACCCTAATAAATAAATATTGTGGTGCACCGTGTCTCCTAACTCATCATTTCTTTCTACGTCTATGACAATATAACATACACAAATGTTAAATCTACACGTCGAACTTTTATAAATGCACTTGGTCCAAAGAAATTGTGTTTCTAATCTTTTTTACCGTAATTTTTCTTAAACGCACCTAGACAGTTTTAGTTTTGGTTGCGTCCCTTTACGCAGTTCCAACAACCGTTACACACATATATATATATATGAGAATTCCAACAAAAGGCAACTTATTGATAAAAAAATAATAATAAAAATGAAAAACCTGAATAATATACTGAACAGCAGCAGCACGGTTATTAAGAGCAGCCCATTGCAAAGCAGAGTAGCCTAAGCTATCGGGTTTGGAAAGGGAGCAACCTTCAGACTCAACCAATCTCTGAAGCTTCTCTAAATCACCATAAGCAGCTGCTGTATATATATCATCTTTCAACACCTCTTCTTCTTCTTCTTCCACTTCTTTCTTATTTTCAAGATCGTCAACAACCTCAATCTCGGACGACATGTTTGGTTGGTTGATGTTTTTGTGAATGTTAATTTAATGAAACAACATAACCATGGATTGTTATTTTGTGAATAAGGGGTTTTCCAAGAAGGGAGATGTGAGGAAATAGTCAAAGTCAGCTTTTTTTTTTTTTCCTTTTTTTTTAATAGCCTATATATTAAAGTTTGACTTTTGTATAATAGTTGAATCTGATAATATTATCGACTTATTATTAGTTGTAGAAAAAAACAATTCTAGTTTTGGAGAAGAGCAATCATAGGACTTAATGGTAGGCGTAAAAAGAGGCCTAAACTGATGTGTCATTTTGATTGGTGACATTAAAAGTGGGTCCTTCTGATATCAACAATCGGATGATGACAACTCAGTTTAATCTTTTTTTTAAACCTTCCAGTTAAGCCTCTTTATCATTTTTCTTTGGAAAATGATTCGTATCATGTCCGATCCGGCGTACTGAAGCACGATTTGTGGGTCATTCGAGAGTTCTCGTTTGATGGTCTTCTGGAATAATTAATAATATTAAAAAGTAACTTAACGAATTAAAGAAGTCATTGTGTTGCCTCGATGAGACACATATTGATTATCAATTGAGCATCGAACTTTGTAGGCTAATCGATAAAACATTATTTGGTAGTGGTATGGCTCACCTATAGACAAGGAATATTTCTCTTAGAGCATCATATGTCATAACATTTTTAACATCAAAAAATCACATCATTATACTCACTTTTAACATTAACACTCAAAAACATCTATTACGCATAACATTCAATTATCACCACATTTTTTGGACCTTTTTTTTTTCCTTTTTTTTTTTTTTTTTTTTTTTTTTTTTAAATCTGAGTTTTTGACTCGACATTACGAACCGACTAATCACATGACGACTACTCTTTTTGAATAACTCGGAGTCGACGTAGTAAACCAGCGTAACCACAAATTTATTTCATTTTTCACACTAACTAATTTTTCATTTATTAAATAAAAATGCAGATTATATATATAGAGTAAAGAGCATTGTCGGTGAAATTTAATACGATTTCTACGCGATGGTCGGTGGAATAAAAAAAGGACAGTCACTATAGTTGGTCGGTTGTGTATATTAAGTGTGTCACGTTTTTTAATCTTTGGGCCGCTTTGCTTTCAGACTGGGTTCCCATATCATGGGCTTTTTCTGCGTACCCACAAAATATTATTGGCCCTTTTCTTCTACCTCCACAATATTAGTGGGACGTTTCAGTTTCTGTTTCATTCCAGAATTTTAGCTACGTTTCTTCACCTAGAAGGAAAGTTGGTAGGTGGTTCAGATCTCACATGTTTTTAGGGTTTTGGTGCATGATTTTGTTGTTCTTATCATTGCTGTTGGTGTGGTTTATAATGTTTTTGTTATTGCTTACTTTGTATGTGTTGTAACTGACTTGGATGTTGGTATGTAGTGTACAAACGTTTATGTTGTGTTTATTTACCTTGCATGTCGTTTTTTTCCATGTCAGTTTCTCTGGGTAGTTAAATTGTGGGTTTAAGTTTTGTTTTATTATTGTTTATGTGTTTGCATGCGTTTTCTTAGATGTTTAGATATTTGGAGTGCATGCTTGGTTCAGTGCCAAAACACGTCAAGTTTACTCACACAAGCTAGCCACTTGTGAATGACTAACCGTAAGAAACTTAAAACGGCTCAGACACTGATTCTCTGATAATGAAGGCTTAAGGGTGTGTGTATGGATAAAACCTCAATATCGATATCAAAAATAATCACGAAGACAGATTCAAATTCCTTTAGGAAAAAGAATAATAAATCAAATCCCGTGTGTGATCGTGTATACGGATTAGACAACCCGAATCGTTTCCCAACGAGGCGTGAATTGCCAACGTCGTTTTTGGTTTGGAATTTAATGCTCGATGTTTTGATTTGTTTGATTTTGATTTTATTAAACTACGGGAATAGGGAAAGTAATTAATGGAATCTATTTTACGGGAAATCCTAAGTGCAAATTATACTAAAACGTAATTAATAAAACGTAATTAAAATGCAACTACGTCTAAATTATATCCTAAAGATGCCTAAAATTACTTTTACTCTAGAAATGAAATTTGAAAACTAATTATGAATTAAAACTATATTTTTGGATTTTTCTGGATTTTATTTAAATTAAAAACTAATTTTTAATTATTAAATCTAAATTAAAATACTAAAAATTATGAAAATTAAGGAGAAAAATATGAAACTACTTTTATAAAATCTAAAATATCATAAGAGACTTTTCAAAACTATTTTTATATTTTTTTGATTAATTTTCTATTATCTACTAATTTAAAACTATTTTAATCTAATTTAAATAGTGAAAAATACCAAATAAAAGGGGAAAAATAAGGAAAAATCTTTTTTATGCTTTTTATATTTTTCTTAAACTGAGAAAATTGAAAATTTATTTTTTTGAACTTTTTCTTAATTATTTGCAATTAAAGCTAATTAAAAGTGATTAAAAACTGTTTTTAAATAAGAAAAATACTAAACAGTGACCAAAATTAATGAAAAATTCAGGAAAATGCTAAAATCTTATTCTGGTTCTATGAAAAATATCAAATATGATGCTTGTGTGTAAGATTTGTGAGATGCAGTGTAAACTGAATTTAAATAAGCACTTTTAAATAAGCTAAACAACAAATTAAGCCACCAAACTTCTACTTAAGCAAGATTATACTGAAATAAGCTAAAATCAACTAAATATAGCTACTCCTAATCTCAAATAAGCAGTCCAACAAGATTTAAGCTAACTGATTGTTTAAGCAAAACAGTGAACTGGTCCTATGTTTGAGCTACTCTATAAGCTTATTCAATGAGCTAATGCTAAAACCAGATATGTGGACTTGAAGACCACCCAGCAAACTGCAAATGGACCAAATATGAGACCCTAACTACTTGAAATGACCACTGTGCAAGGTCTGCAAGGTCTGCAAGATCTGCATAAAACTGGTTTGCACATGACTTTTGACTTTTTGAAAACAGTTTAGAGATTTGACTTTGGTGAGATTTAAGATCAAATTTAGGACTGATGTAAATGAAATATGATGTAATAAGACTATAGCAAGCTAGTATATTAACTTCTACACCTATATGACAAATTTTAGCAAATGGTTTCAACAGTTTTGAGATCAAGACAGTGGACTTATGATTTTTGACTTTTTATGTGTTTTGATGCAATTAAATGACTGAGATGAATGCAATACACTAAGACAAGCCTAAACCAAATGAACTACTACTATGATTAAACCTCTATCACAGTTTTTAATGCTAAACCAAACACTCATTTATGATAGTAAATGCAATGTATTCTAGCCTAAACACAATAACAGCCTATGCTAATCATCAAAACAGATTTAAAACACTGAAATAGAGCTAATAAGACAGCAAATATCAGTACTTCAACAGAAATAACAACTGCTACTTATATTAAGCTAATAATGAGATTAAAAGCTACACTTACAAGAGGTCCAGCCACAATGGCTTGCAAACCAGCAATAGAACCACTAAACCTAACCCATATAACATCAAATCAACCCAGATCCATCATCACAATCAACCCATTTTCATTTCTGAACCAAGATTACTACACAGTTGACTTTCGTTGACCTGGAGTTTTTATGAATGTGAATGAGTTAAGTGGACAGTGAGGGTGCAATATAAGCTCACTAAAGCTATAACAAGCTGAAATGAGCTTATTCCACTATTCAAAAGAGCTTATTGATTACTTTAAATAAGAAATGCAAGATAAAATCTAAAAACTTGGAACTTTTATTAATATTGAAAAAGGGTTACAAGGAATTGAAAATACAATAAAAGCTTAATAAAACATTTATAAAACTACTGAAAATTAAGAACAATAAGCTAAAATGAAAACTAGGAATTGCACGAGATCCTTTGTGAGCCAAGAGGGTCCTTTTATAGCTGAATTCAGGTCTTGGATCCTTCACAAGAAGAGCCTAGAAGCCATTTTGAGCCACACAATCAATCCATTGTCACCTTAACCAATCAGAGAGCTCCATTTCCTTTGATGAGGTGTTATACCCAATGGAAAAGCTTCATTTAGCCACGTGGGCAACCTTATCCTGACAAGTCAGAGGTTCTAGAAGATAGATAGATTCTTAGTACGAGGATAGGTGTTTGGGATTGGGTAAATGGTGGTAAAATGGTGGGTAAATGGGTGTTTGGGGAAGACAAGTACTGTGGGGCGCGTTTGGTTTGTTTATATTATTTCAAATGGTTTGACCGGGTTGCACGGGGGTTGACTCGGGTTAAATACCGGGTAAAGGGCGGGTTTGGTTATTGGGTTTGATAATATAAAAGGGTTGCCGGGTAAGGATAGGATTTGGGCCGTGGCTAGTGTTTTAGTGGATTTTGGACTTAGGACAATATTGGACTAGATAAATGATCCAAAGGCTATATAGGGACTAATCTTGCAAAAGCTGAAACTCCAAGGACCAAAGGTGTGATTCTGAAAATATCTTCCAAGGACTGATTTTGACAATCTTCAAATAAACCAAGGGCCAATTTGCAATTTTTGATTCTTCAAGGGCCATTTCTGTCAAATGCTGAAAGTTGAGGGGCCAGTTTTGACATTTCTTCAAACTTGGTTATTACTTCCAAAAATCATCCTCGGAGAATAAAATCTTCATAAATGCTCAATTTTGATCTTCCGGCTCGGCTTAAGCTCTCTTAATCTCTCGTGCTCGGATTTACGTCTGATTTGGTTCCTTTTTGTGTGTTTTTACATATCCGTACCTGTACAAGCACAAACTCAAGAAAACCACAAATATTAGCAATAAACGGCTCTTTCTTGGTTGTTTTAGGTCAGTTTTGATAATGAAAAGGTATGTGTTTTAGCACATACCAATGCTTGAGTGTTTTGTCTACAGTTTTAGGAGGTTTATCTTGATTTTGGATGTGTAGGGGTCAGGCATGTTTGTTAGTTAAGGCAGTAACGGTGTTTTCTTAAGTTCTTTTACTTCTTTGGTTTTATGAAATGGTGGAGATTGTGCGAAATGTCTTGTGTCCCTTTTTTTACGTATCTATGTTCATTAGGGTTGCTCTTTTAACTAGTTGTATATAGGTGGTTATTATGAGAACTAAAAGTAGGGCGTGCAAGAAGGTAGATGTTGATGGTAGGTGTTTTGAAATTGCGGAAGTGAATGATAGCGTTAGGAGGTTAGATGATAATATATTAGAGTCGTGCTCTTCTGTTGAGACCGACCAAAGTGTTTAACAGCGAGTTTCAGTTATTGACGTTCGTTCCTGTGAGAATGTGTTGAAAACACAAAGACCTTGATAGATCTTAAGCACTCGGAGATCGTTAGTGTTGCCTATGTAATCACAAGCAAACTAATAGAAGATCTCTACAACTCGTATTTTATAGCGGAAAGTAAATACAAGTTATAATAACTAAGAACTCTTTGATCCTCTATGGATCTTTTGATTATAGAAACTCTATGTTTCGGATATTTTTCCAGACTTGAAAGACTTAGCAAAACCTGTTTTATTACAAACTATTATGGTTCCTTTTATAGGCAAGAAACCCTAATCACTCACGAGCGTTTACAACGTACACTCCTAATACAAACATAAACAACGCATGCATCTAGACAAGCATGCAACTAATCATTTTGTTTTACTAATGATATTGTTTATTCTGAGTAAGCTCTATATAATACGGCGCCAACCTATATTTCATACGGCGCTGACTTTTCCTGCATACGGTCTACATACTGCGCTTATCTCTCCTACGTGGATTCGCACTTTCAGCAGAATCACGATTTCTGCTTTAACACTTCTGCTGAAGTATAACTTCAGCAGAATCCATTCTTCTTCGGCAGAATCTCTTCGGCAGATACTTCGGCAGAATCAGTAGTTTACCTTAATTCCCAACAATCCTCCCCTAAACTGGAATTTGACTAGGTTAAGTTCCAGTTTCCTTGATAGATCGTTAATGCTGTTGAGGATTGTACCATCTGATGATTAAATTTCCAAACAAGATCCTCCCCATATCTTAAACACTTCTGAGCTATGAAGGTCCAGTTTGTTGAGGATCAGCAACAAAGATTCAGAAGAATAACATCTCTATGATGACTGAACTGTGAAACACCAGATCTTTGCAGCAACAGATGACATCATGTACATCAAAACAAATAAGTTTCATACTATTCTCATCACTTCCAGGTGTGTTAACTCCTATAAGAGGTGAATCATTGAAAATAATGGGTTTGATGTCTCTTTACCAATAGCCATCACTACTGGAGTAGCCAGATGTTTGAGTTCGAAAACTATGGTACATTGATAACCATCTGATTTATTGGCAAACCAGCAACCATATAAACGGATTTGACTTGTCTTTACCTGTAGCCGTTTGCTCAGGACTAGTCAATTCTTAGAATTGGTGAATTGAGAACCAAATATGGATTTAGTTGCCTTTACCACATGCCATATACATGTGGGCTAGCCAATTCTTGGATTCCAAAAAGGAATAGACCATGGTGAATTGATGACCATACAACCCTCAGCAGTTAAGCATGGGTGGTTGCAGACCCTATGATTTTGAGCAAACCATTACAGCTGTCAACAGATTTGTTGTGTCTTTACCAAAGCTGTACCCTTTGGACTAGCCAACCTTTTGACATACACAAGGTACATCAGGTGAGTTAAAAACCATCAGAATTGTACAACAAACAAACCTGCATAAAAAGTTTTTTTTTTTTTTTTTTTTTTTTTTTTTTTTTTTTTTTTTTTTTTTTTTAACTAAGAAATTGAAAAATAGCACAGAAATTGACAAATAAAACACATAACATAAGCCAAAAGTAACAAAACAAAATAATGCAGAGAGTACCAAGTACCATGATAAGGATGAGGATGAGGCCTATTGTGGGATATTCAGCTCATAGTAAGGCATACAGGGTGTACAATTTGCAAGCCAAGAAGATAGAGGAGACGTTGAACCTGAGATTTTTGGAAGATAAGCCTAATATTCAAGGACAGGGTCATACGTGGTCTTTTGACCTTGACTACTTAACTGATTCTTTGGGTTACATTAGACATTTGGCTAACCAAAATGCAGGTCCTCAAGAGTCTCCCACTAACAATGCAGGTCCCTTAGATGATGACTCTGAAAATGAGTTTGAAGATGATGAGCAACCTATACTTGTGCCTTCTTTCTCCCCTAACAATATTGCAGGTACCACCTCCAAGGATATTGCTGATAAGAGTGATGAAGATGACTCACATTATGCTGAGGACCTTGCTAGGCTTCAGACTCAAGAATTTGCTGCTAAGCTTGAAGCAGAGAAACTGAATGGAGATTACCATTGCTGTTTGAAAGACTAAGCTGTTGCATGGAAGTGGTGTTGGTGTTGTTTGTGTTGGTGACTTCAGTTTCATTATCAGATCCAGGCATGGTGAGAGTATGTTTGGTTGTATGGGGGTGAGAATGGTTCTTAGTATCGTAGAGACTTTCCCGAGGCTCTGATACCACTTGTTGAAAACACAAAGACCTTGATAGATCTTAAGCACTCGGAGATCGTTAGTGTTGCCTATGTAATCACAAGCAAACTAATAGAAGATCTCTACAACTCGTATTTTATAGCGGAAAGTAAATACAAGTTATAATAACTAAGAACTCTTTGATCCTCTATGGATCTTTTGATTATAGAAACTCTATGTTTCGGATATTTTTCCAGACTTGAAAGACTTAGCAAAACCTGTTTTATTACAAACTATTATGGTTCCTTTTATAGGCAAGAAACCCTAATCACTCACGAGCGTTTACAACGTACGCTCCTAATACAAACATAAACAACGCATGCATCTAGACAAGCATTCAACTAATCATTTTGTTTTACTAATGATATTGTTTATTCTGAGTAAGCTCTATATAATACGGCGCCAACCTATATTTCATACGGCGCTGACTTTTCCTGCATACGGTCTACATACTGCGCTTATCTCTCCTACGTGGATTCGCACTTTCAGCAGAATCACGAATTTCTGCTTTAACACTTCTGCTGAAGTATAACTTCAGCAGAATCCATTCTTCTTCGGCAGAATCTCTTCGGCAGATACTTCGGCAGAATCAGTAGTTTACCTTAATTCCCAACAGAATGTAAGTTACGAGGGTGGTCCGATGGGTTATGCTTCTGTGGGGTTGCTTGGGTTCGATCATTTAGAACGCGGTAAGACCGGTGCAAATGGTTCAGGTTATGTGACGTTGGGTGTTGATGAGCAGTCTCAACAGGAATCTGCCCTTAAGAGGAAGGTTGGTGAGGGTTATAACCTCAGCTTGGACTCTTTGGTAGTTCGGAAAGGACTCAAAACTGATTTCACAAAAGATTCTTCCCTTTTGAATAGTGTTGTTTTAAATGTCGATGAGGAATGTGGCAGTTCAAAGGCTATGGAAGCAACAACAATGGTCTTCAGTGGTTCTATACTTTCTTTGGCTCAACATATACCTCAGCAATATGAAGGTGCGTGGTTGTGTAACTTCGTAGCTTAACGTTTATGTTGTCTTATTTTTACATTTTTATGCTTTTTTCATCTTCTGATACTTCTTTCGTGACTGCACACTTTATTGCATGTGAGAGATGCTTTCCGATCAACCTGGATTTTGAGTTGGGAACTGCGTTTTACGGGGCACCTGAAGATGTTACCTATCCCCGCGATTTTGCTATTGGCTCACCTGTGACTGACATTGGTACAAAAAATGATGATCTCAGGGGTTTGGATCGTCGCTCATGCTTTACAACTTTTAGCGAGCAAGAATCTGGTGATGTTAGTCATGGAAGGGGTAGTAAGAAGCGTCGTAATGGTCGTTTGCAGCCTTTGAATAAAGTCTTCAAGAAGTGACGACTAATGTTGCATTTTACAGGTACACCGTGCAAGAGAATCGTATGTTAACCTTTTATTATCAATTTTTTGGTTGCGTTGACTGAACAAATTTTCCGTTTAGAGAATGTAGCTTCAGACGCATTTTAGGAGGAAACCGGTTTCACAAACAGAGACAACACCGTTGTCCTTAAATAGTTGTGGTAGTTCTCCATTTCAATATTCAGTGGGTAACCGTTTGTTTGATGGTATCATTGATTACTTTCGAAGGCTGATGGTTGTTGCATTGAGTGCTAATCTAATAACTGCTTTGTCATTTTACTCAGTGTCACAGGTATGAACAGCTCTCCGGTTACTCTGGATTTCGCCTCTGGGGACGCAGTTTATGTACCATCGCACTCCGTGGGTTCTTCACAATATTCTACCAAAGCTTTACCTGAAGATAGCCTATGTGGAAGGGATGTTGTACATGATATTTTAAACAACCGCGCAGAGCCGTATGCTGTTGGTACTTAAGGTTCTACCTGCAGTCATCATAGCATACCCAGCTAGAGTCATGATGAGGGTACAGGAGGGTCAATGAATCGGGCCTCTAAAAGGCGGAGATTAACAATAGGAGGCGCTTCTCAACCCGTTGATGTGGCTTCTACAAATCCTCCTGCTGCCCACCCCCATGTTATATGTGATACACCAATGTGTCCAAACTTGCCATCTTCAGTGCAGGCTAGCGATGCAACCGTTTTTCAGGGTTTTGTGGTTGCAGGTGGTTTCTTTTTTTCATGATCTCTATTAATGTTATGTTTTATTTGTATGCCTTCCTTGACCGGTGTTTGCTGTATATTTTGTTGCAGTCTCGTAGGCTCCACCTGTTCGTTTAGATGATTTGTCGCAGACTACAGAAAACATTCGACCAAATACTACCAGAGCCCTTGTAGGCTCTTCTAGGCGAATCCGTACTTCTGCTGCCCGTGCTCAGAACTCGGCATCTACAAGCGATATGCGTCATTCACTAGCGCGTGCACCCGAAGGCAGCTCGATTAGAACGGGTAAAGTATCTGGTTTCATTGTTTTTTAACAGTTACTATATCGCTGTGATTATTCACTGCGTGCCTTTCGCATAACGATGTAATTTGTTAACAGGCCCCCTATTGACTATAAACAGTTTGGCCCTTGCAATCGCGTATGCCGTCATTCTAGAGCAGTGTTTTGGGACGAGGAGAAATTAGCATGCTCAACTAATGCAAGTGGTTCGATATATAATACTTGCTGTTTGGAAGGAAGAGTGAAGCTGCACACCGTTAGAGAATACCCGCCAATCGTACAAGTATTGTTTTCTAACAATCATTTTTTAGAATACATATGCGCTTACAATCAAATGTTTGTGATGACCTCCTTGGGCGCAAATATTGATGAATCAGTTAACATTGGTAGAGGTCCGTATGTTTTTAAGGTGTCTGGTCAAATATATCATCGCATAGGTAGGTTGTGCCCGGTGCCTGAAAAGCGTCCACGGTGTTGGGAATTAAGGTAAACTACTGATTCTGCCGAAGTATCTGCCGAAGAGATTCTGCCGAAGAAGAATGGATTCTGCTGAAGTTATACTTCAGCAGAAGTGTTAAAGCAGAAATCGTGATTCTGCTGAAAGTGCGAATCCACGTAGGAGAGATAAGCGCAGTATGTAGACCGTATGCAGGAAAAGTCAGCGCCGTATGAAATATAGGTTGGCGCCGTATTATATAGAGCTTACTCAGAATAAACAATATCATTAGTAAAACAAAATGATTAGTTGCATGCTTGTCTAGATGCATGCGTTGTTTATGTTTGTATTAGGAGCGTACGTTGTAAACGCTCGTGAGTGATTAGGGTTTCTTGCCTATAAAAGGAACCATAATAGTTTGTAATAAAACAGGTTTTGCTAAGTCTTTCAAGTCTGGAAAAATATCCGAAACATAGAGTTTCTATAATCAAAAGATCCATAGAGGATCAAAGAGTTCTTAGTTATTATAACTTGTGTTGTCTAAAGACTTTCACCGATGTGAGTTCTTTTGGTGCGCCATCTTTTGGTGCATCAAAACTCACCAATGTTGCTGTTGAATAGTCCCTTTTTATACCTTTTGACCCACAGAGTTCTATTAGAATAGCATTTTTGAACTCTGTCCCATTATCACACCTAATTCCCTTAACCTTTTTGTTCAACTGATTTTCAACGAGAGTGATGAATTCAGTCAGCACTTGAGATGTTTCATCTTTGGTTCTGAGAAAGAAAACCCAACAAAATCTGCTATAGCCATCAGTGATAACCAAACAGAAGTACTTATGATCAATGCTTCTGACTTGAGTAGGACCAAACAGATCCATGTGGAGCAACTGAAGAGGTTCAGAAATGATGCTCATAGCATTGATAGCTTTGTAGGAGGCTCTGTGTTGTTTTCCTTTGTTGCATGCAACACAATTATGATCATTGGTGAAAACTTTGGTGGGAAGACCTTCAACAAGACCCATTTTAGAGAGTTTGTTTATGGTCTTGAAATTCACATGAGCCATCCTCCTATGCCATTTAGTAGACTCATCAAGGGATGCTTTAGCCACCAGACAAGTGAGGTCACCACCAGGTTGAACTTCATTAAGGTTGAATGTGTATAAATTGTGAGTTCGAGGAACTTTCAACAGAATTGAAGTATCTTCTGGGAGTTTGAAGTCTTTAGACAGCACAAGACATTGAAAGACTTAGCAAAACCTGTTTTATCAAACCTATATTTCTGACTAAGAGAAGTTGAGTTTTGATCATTGGTGAAATTTGGAGGATGAGGCCTATTGCTGTTGAAGAAGTTGAGTTTTGATCAAACCCACCAATGTTGAAGCAGACAGTCTTTCATTACCCACTGGATCTGGAGGAATCTCCAATTTCTGACTAAGCATCCGTTCCATAAGTCTCTTGGGCAATGGATACTTTCTTTCAGCAAGCATACAAACAGTGATCCCACCCTTAGTCTCAAGCACATGCACACGAGGGAGAGGATAGAATCTCCAGGACGCAACCTTCCACCGATGTGAGTTCTTCAAAATGGAATGAGCTTTACTATTGGGAGAATGAGAGTTTAACAGGACTTGAAGATCTCCTGGTAAGAACATCCCAGAACCTTGAGGTTCCTTGTTGCAGTAATAGGTGGTAACACAAGTGAACAGAGAAAGCAAGTCTGCCCTGTCTACCAAGTGTAGAATTTCCTTTAGAAAGGTGAATTCCATTGAAGTGGAGTCCCTTCGATGAATGACATTCATCTCATCATCCTTCAGTTTCCAATCGTCCAACTCATTTTGATCTCCCTCAGGAAAATCAGCAGCAGAACCTTCTATAATGAAAGTTGATTCATCAGCTTCAAGATCCAAGGGAGATCTTTTGGCCATTCTCTTCTTCCTCCTACCAGGTTTATAGATTTCCCCAGAGGGAGCATTTTCATCTTGAACATTTGTGGTAAGACTTGAAGAGGTAGAGGGAGACTTAGTTGGAACACGAAGTGCATTCATCCTGTGAAGCATCTTTATTGCCCTTTTTGTTTTTATTTCAGCGAGATCAACTTCCTTAACTTTAGAATCTTCTAGTGTGACAACGGGTGCCACAGATGAAGTGGGGGCTGATATATCAGGTGCTTCAGGAGAATTGGTAGATGGTTCAGCAGATGGACCCTTGTCAGTAGAGGAAGCAATTTCAGCAGATGCTTCAGTAGAAATGACTGGAGAAATCGCTTTGGGTGGAGCGTCATCAGACTTGAGTCTTTTGGCTTCTTGAGTAACTTCATTCTCAGCAATCCTTTTCAAGTTGGTAGAATGTGTTGAAGATGATGATTTGTCCCTCATGATTTGGTTATATTTGCGAAACAGGACATGATCAGGAAAAGCCTTGACTTGTTTCATTGTTAACCCAGAGTTGTACATCGAGCATTGATTTTTTACCACCATTCTCATTTCAGATTTAGTAGGAGGTTTCTCTTTGTTCTTCTGAGCTTTGATGGCTCTCCTTTGTGCAATAGCTTCTTGCTTCCTTTGTCTTCCCTGAGCCATCATTTGCTCCACATAATTGTCACTGAGGAAATCTCCACCTAGTATACTTTGAGCAAGAGAAGGTCTTGAAATGACTTGCTGAGTTAGAACATCCCAGTGTTCAGCAGGCATCTGAACCCGCATTGCATCCAGTTCTCTTCTTCTCTCAGGAGTTAAAGATGAAAAGTCCTCTGTTTCAAGTTGATGAGCCAATACTTCACTTTCCTTTGACTTCTCAAACTCTGCCAATCTGCTTGCTTGACCTAGTCTTTCCTCCTCACTTACCAGGTCTGGACCAAGCTCATCTTCAGTTATTACATCTTTCCCTTTATCATCAGGCTTCTTAGCGCACTCATCTTCAGTTATATCAACGACAGGAACCTCAGAAGCAATACCCAGGTCAATTGTAGGAGAAACATGTTGATGCAGATTATCAACTGGCGTGATCATGGCAACAACATCAGAAAGATCTGCTGAAGGTGAAGGGCCTGACGGTTCTTGAACAGATGAAGATTGACCATGATCTGAAGATGCATCCTCCATTTGCACATCAGCAGATGCAGCCTTGTCAACATTAGGTTCCTTTGAAGCTTCAGAAGATACCTTATGAATATAAGATCTTTTTCTTCTTTTGTAGAGAACAGGTTCCTTCTTTGAGGAAGCAGCAACTACTGATGAAGGATTATTGAGAGAAACATCAGCCAACATATCAAGAGACCCAAACTGAGGTGCTTCTTGTTCTTCATCAGAAGAAACCACAAGCTTCCTTTTGGAGGCCCCTTTAAGTTTGTCCTCTAATTCCTTGACTTGATTCTGCATTTCTTCAATCTTACTCCCAAGAGAAGACTTGGTCTCTGCAAGCTCCTTTTTCAGACTAGTAACCTCAGCAGCATACCTGTTGACAAGAGCATAGACAGATGAGAGTGTAATAGGGTCCTCAGCTCCACCAGCAGATTGCTCTGAGGTAAGGGGAGCTTCATTGGACCTTTCAGTAGTATCATGGTCATGCTCAATGTGAGGAAGATCTTCATTGAGAGGATCCCTAACAGGACTTGGTGTGGGTAGTCTATAAAGATCAGACTCATCATGTGTAGCTAGTGTGGGTGTTGGACTGGGACAAGGTGGCTGGTCTGGAGCAACATGAGTTGCTTCAACAGTTGATGAGGGGCCCTCATCAATGTTAACTAATGGATTACCATCAGTAGCAACAGGTGAAGTAGGAGGATCATTAGCCACATTCTCCTCATCAGCAGCGTCATTGCCTTGGGGCAACATGGCTGCAAGCAAGGGATGATGTTCCCCCTGAAAGTGAGTTCTCATGGTTGCAAATAATTTAGCAGATAAAGCACCTATGGGATAAAAGGATTGGGCTTGTGTAGAGGTGTCTAAAATCATTTGCAGAAACCTTGGGTACATTAAAAACTTAGCCTTTTTCTTTTGAATATTTTCAACCATGTTTTCAAAAATATACTTAGAAAAATTGAAAGTTATCCCTTGGGAAAGACACACAATACCACATCCCAGTTGGGTAGAGAACTGGTCCCATCCTCCTGACTTGTTGCTTATGCATTGAAGCAACGTGTGAACTAAGAACCTCCACTTCGGGCAAAGTTCCTTCTTCAGCCACATATCAGTCCTTGTACCTCGATAGCCAATTGCTCTAAGCCCAGTAAGCACATCTTCCTGATTAGAGTGAAATTCTCCATCAGCATCTTCCAAGCGAAGCTTCCTCCTTATTAGGTCCTCTGTCACTTTGTGCTCTGTTCCATCAATCACAGCCCTAATCTCTGTGTCATTGCTCTTCTCGGCCGTTTCCCAAAACTGAGTAACCAGTGATTCATATATCTCATTTGGAGAATGTGTAAGAGCATAACAAATCTTGGACCTTTTCAAGAATTCCACCATTGGTTCGTACATCTCATATCCCTTACCGTTTCCCAGAAATGCAATTTTGTTGTGATCATGTTTAAATTCAATAGCCATGAGGGATATAAGTTTTTGTGGTTATGTTTCTCGAAATGGTGAGTGTTTGTGGATGCAGGATGAGAGGGAATTGGCTTGTTCTGAAGAGAGTGATGGTGAAGTGATAGTTTTTGCCCCAAATATAGTCAAAGAAAATTGGACCGTTTGGTTGACCGTTGCTGACGTGTGATTCAACTTTGACCAACCCCAAATTAACGCTTTAGCATAAACACATGGTCAATCTGCTGAAGTTATGACTTCAGCAGAAATCATCAAAGATAAGAATATCTTCGGTAAGTTTCTAGAATTACTGTGCCACCCACTCGCATTAATACTCATTGAACCTCGAACCCGTCTATAAAATGATCCCAATGCATACTTATCTCTTCAGCAAGATCCCCAAATATTTACCACAAACCCTAGATGCAAAAATAAACCCCAATTAACCAAATTGCACCATGAATACCAAACCTGAGATCATAGATCTCACAACCTCATCTTCATCATCCTCTTCATCATCATCAAGTGGTGAATCAAACCCATGGTTACATTACTTTCCTCAACCCTATCCACGACCAAATAAATCACCCTTTCTCCCTTCTTCAGAAGATGATAGTGTAGTGAATCCAAGTGAATCTGCTGATGATTCTGATGACTCCTATAAGGAGGGAACATCATACTCCCAACCTCCAGCACCTCGGCCTCAACAAAGGCCTCGTGCCAGGAATCCGCCACTCCCCAAAGATAGAGAGGTGGTTCTTGGTCTCACTGCGCCATCTTTTGGTGCATCAACACACATCGTATAAGAGAAGGGCTTAAGGAGGGTGGATCGATTGCATTTTGGTTGAAATGCATAGATGAAGCACACAGGAGACTTTATTTTTCTCCGTCATCATGTGTGGTCATCGTCATCATCAACGTTTGCATCAATCCATCCCCTCCATTTTGGTCCTTAGCATCTTCGTCGTACTGGTCATGCATATCCAGCCATCTTGATAGACGGAATGGGTGGTTATGCAAGACCTACAAAAGCAAAGCCAGCATCTAATGCATATCCAACATTCACTTAGATGTTGGAATAGATGATATGCACTAGATTAGGATTAGCTTAATTGTACAGCTCGTATCTTGAAGATGCATTTGTAGTAGATTGACTTTATGTAAGCTGTAAGCTGTAAACTGTTTCTTGAATGAATGAATGAACAATTTGACTTCAATTTCTTTTCTTCAGTATTATAACTTCAGTGGAATCAAATTGTTTGCTTCAGTACTTTTGATTTCAGAAGAAACAAGCAACAATCTTTTAGCTATCTTGACCATATACTAATGAACCATACTTGATGAATTTGAACTTGATCATGGAATGGACAAACTGCAATCCAGACAACTGCAAAACAGACACAAAGATACACAAGAACAACACAAAGACAAACAAACTAAAGAATTATTAGACAGTTAGTGTTAGTAAAGAATTATGAATAACAGAGGCTTAAATGCAAATTAGAGAAAATTAAAAAGATATTAAATAAACGCTATCACTATAGGCAAAATGATGTTTTTACAGACCTAATGATAGAAGAAAATATTTAGAAAAAGGAAAACTATTTATAGAAAGATATGACACAAAAATATGCAGAGTTTGCACAAATCCTCCCCTGAGGCATATGCCTCCCCTGAGGCCTATGCCTCCCCTTAAACTATGCAGTCAAGGGTTTAGCATTCCAATATTGACCACAAGGTGTTGAAACCTTGGTCCATCAAAAGCTTTTGTTAATAGGTCTGCCATATTATCATCAGTATGAATTTTAGCCACTTTTATCAAATGTTTTTCATATGCATCTCTTATAAAGTGGTGCCTGATTTCAATGTGTTTTGTTCGACTGTGAAAAACTGGATTTTTGACTATGCAGATGGTACTTTGATTATCTATATGAATTGTAGTGTTCATGAAGTTGTACCCATAGTCCAGCAATTGGTTTTGAATCCAAAGGACCTGTCCACAGCAATTGGCAGCAGCAACATACTCTGCTTCAGTAGTTGAGGCAGCCACAATGGTTTGTTTCTTGCATTGCCAAGAAATCAACCTCTTGCCAAGAAATTGGCAGCCTCCAGTTGTGGATCTTCTATCCAGATTTGCACCAGCATAATCACTGTCACTATATGCTTCCAACTTGAAAGGAGACTCTTTTGGGTACCAAAGGCCTAAAAGAGGTTGGCCTTTGAGGTACTTAAAGATCTTCTTGACAGCATTGAGATGGGAAGTAAGTGGAGTGACTTGATGTCTAGAACAAACACTCACAGCAAACGTAATATCAGGTCTTGAAGCTGTTAGATACATCAATGAACCAATCATGGACCTGTACATATGAACATTCACAGGTAGATCTGGTTCATTATTTGCTTTAGTCTTTAGAGCTTCATAAGGTGTTGTGGCAGTCCTAACATCTTCCATACCAAACTTCTTCAAAATGTCCCTCACATATTTATCTTGACAGATAAAAATACCATCTTTTTTCTGCTGAACTTGGAGATCCAAAAAGAAAGTAAGCTCTCCCATAGCACTCATTTGAAATTCACCCTTCATTAGTTCCTCAAATTCCCTGCACCAAGCTTCGTTTGTGGAGCCAAAAATAATGTCGTCCACATAAACTTGCACAAGAATGATGTCTGAGTAATTCTTCTTTAGGAACAGAGTTTTATCAATAGCACCTCTCCTATAGCCATGCTTTAGCAGGAAGGATGAAAGTCTAGCATACCAAGCTCTCGGTGCCTGATGTAAGCCATAGAGAGCTTTAACAACTTTGTAAACATGATTTGGGTGATCTGGTTCTTCAAATCCCTTGGGTTGAGTGACATAAACCTCCTCTTCAATCTCACCATACAGAAAAGTACCTTTAACATCCATCTGATACACCATGAAACCCATGTAAGAAGCATATGCCAAGAAAATGCGAATGGCTTCAACTCTGGCAACAGGTGCAAATACTTCATCATAATCAATCCCCTCCTCTTGTCTGAAGCCTTGAGCCACTAATCTTGCTTTGTTTTTGATCACAACACCCCGAGCATCTCTCTTATTCTTCAGAATCCACTTTGTCCCAATGGCATATTTGCCATCAGGGAGTGGAACCAAGATCCAAACTTGCTGATTGTGAAATTGTTGCATTTCTTCTTGCATTGCTTCTAGCCAGCTTGAATCGTTAAGAGCTTGAGAAACACTTGTTGGTTCCACTTGAGAAAGAAAACAAGCAAACAGACAATGCTTGAAGTCTGTGTGATTGTCTCTTTGCTGGTTGGAGACATAAGAGAGAAAAGCAATCTGTCCAAATTGAGGACTTGTTATAGCCCTTCGAGTTCTAACAGGTGCCAGAAGATCACCTATGATGTTGGATTGAGGATGAGCAATGTTGATCCTCTGAGTAGCAGTGGGGCTGACTTCAATGGATGAATCAAGATTAGTGATAGTTGGTTCAAATTCAGCATCATAAGAGGGTGAAGTGAAGATGCCAGCTTTGGGTTGATGATTTCCAAGATCGGAGGGTTTTGGAAAGCGTGTATGAGGTTCTCCAAAGTCTGAAGACACTTGAGAAGGAACATGAGAAGAAACAGCATAGCCTTCAGCAGATTTGTGGATGGTAGGTGTGACAGAATCAACTTCAGCAGAAACATGGTTTCTACTGACTCCTTCATTAGCAACTTCTAGATCAAACTGTAACACCTTTATCTTTTCTTCATAAGCTATTTGATTCTTTTGAAACCATACTTTTTGTCTTTCTACTGTTTTTAATGCTAGTTTATGAGCTTCATTTTCAATATAGCATTCATTGAATTTAGGTTTCATAGCATCATACTCTTCTTTAAGTTCGTTATATCTTAGACTACAACCAAATATACAGTTGTGTACCTGAGATAGTCCCATCAAGGCAAACTGATCATGCCTTTCATCCGAAGTACACCTTGCCAGCAATCCAAGCTTATCAGTATCATGAGCTTCCTCATTCACAGGTTCATGTGCAGTCCAGTTGACCTGTTCATCCATGGTGAGAAGAGCTGCTGAAGCTCCAGCTTCCTGCTGTTTCTGCTGATAGGCAATGTAGTTAGCTCCATCTCCACTCTTCCTGTCTTTGCATTCCCTTGAGAAATGTCCCATCTGGTGGCAAGTGAAACACTTGACTTTTCTCCTGTCAAAGCGAGCTGGTTCCTTTCCCTTGAAAGCAAACTTCCTTCCAGACTTCTCTTCAAACCTTTTGATATCTACTGACAGTAATGCCACCTGCATTTTCAGTTTCATCTCCTCCATTTCAAGAGGGTCCAACTGATCAAAGTCTTCATATGCAAGATACTGCTGAGTATCGTAATCAGCAACAAATGAATGAAGGACATCCTCCATCACACTACTAGTCTTAGTTTGAGAACAGGGTGGAGTGGGACGAGTGTTATGTGGTGGAGTGGGAGCGCAGGATGATGGAAAGTAGTTGGAATTAGGAGATGATGGAAAGTAGTTGGAACTAGGAGCAGGTACCATCATGTTGGAGTGAGATGTCCCAACAAAAGCTGCATGGCCAGAAGAAGATGTGCGGTAGGGAGTCCTGACATCAGGTTCAAGAGTTCTGAGTCTGTTGTACAGCTCATCAAAGGTGAGCATGTCCAACCCACCTTTAGCCTTGAGGGCTATACTTACATGTAACCATGATGGAGGCAAAGATCGTAGGAACTTTGAGTTGCAATCATCATTATCAGGTTTAGCATTCAGCTGGTTTAGCTGACTCAAAATCCTATGGAACCTGTCGTATCCCTTGTGGATACCTTCTTCTTCGGAGATATTAAAGTCTTGAAATTGTTGTCTCAGCATTGACTTCCTCATTCTCTTCGATTCTTCATTTCCACCGAACCTTGCTTTGAGAGCCATCCATATGTCCTTTGCATCATCCATATGGTGAAAATCACACAGGTGATCTTCAGGAATGGCTTGAAGCAGAATAGTTTTTACTTTGTGCTATCTCTGCATAGCCAGCACCTCTTCAGCAGTTTTGGGAGGAGCCATGATAAACTTCCCATCCCTGTCTGGAATCATTTTCTTTAGACTGTTTCCTTTCTTTACTACCTCCCACAGATTCCAATCAATATTGGAAATCCAGTTTTCCATCTTCATCGTCCAAAGATCATATTCTTCCCTTTTTAAATAAGGAAATTTACCATTGCTGTTTGAAAGACTTAGCAAAACCTGTTTTATTACAAACTATTATGGTTCCTTTTATAGGCAAGAAACCCTAATCACTCACGAGCGTTTACAACGTACGCTCCTAATACAAACATAAACAACGCATGCATCTAGATAAGCATGCAACTAATCATTTTGTATTACTAATGATATTGTTTATTCTGAGTAAGCTCTATATAATACGGCGCCAACCTATATTTCATACGGCGCTGACTTTTCCTGCATACGGTCTACATAATGCGCTTATCTCTCCTACGTGGATTCGCACTTTCAGCAGAATCACGATTTCTGCTTTAACACTTCTGCTGAAGTATAACTTCAGCAGAATCCATTCTTCTTCGGCAGAATCTCTTCGGCAGATACTTCGGCAGAATCAGTAGTTTACCTTAATTCCCAACACACGGTTTCTTCAACTATACATTTATGACACTGAACATGAGGTTCAAAATAAGCTTGCTCTTTTTACGGAAGGTCTAACAAATCTTTTGAGACAAGAAATTGAGCAGGCACTCATTGCATTCCTCGATCAAAATAATGCATTAGTGCAGCTTTTTAGAACTGCAAGAGACAAGTTGCAGGAACATGATGTTCCTCCTTTTAAAGTTCAGCTTTTCAGCAAGGGTAAAGCATCGCAGTATGAACTTCCAACCTCAGATTCAATAGGTGCTCTGGTGTTTCACGATACAGAGTAAACATAAAGTGATTTTGATGTAATATTGGAGACTCATTCAGGCGAGGCGCAAAGGATAAACAAACTGCATGCCACTTACATGGCGAGTCAGTTTCCATTACTTTTTGTCTTTGGAGAGCATGGTTACCATTTGGACCTTTGGTATCGAAATGTTGAAAGGCCTACGCGGAGGGGGGAAAGAATGTCTATGAAAGCTTTCTATTGTTATCAGTTGCACAATAGGTTGGGTTATTATAACTTGCTAAGTAGAGGGGGCCGGCTGTTCCAGCAGTATGTAGTGACAGCCTATTGTAGCATAGAGCAAGACAAGATGGATTATGTGCGGAAAAATTAATCAAATATGCGAGGCGATTATCTGTCTGGAGTATATGATGCAGTCGCAAGGGGGGATATCGATGGTTCAGATGTGGGTTCACGAATAATCTTGCTATCATCGTTCACAGGAGGTCCTCGATACATGTATAGCCACTACCTAGATGCTTTAGCTATCTGCAGGGTTCATGGCAACCCAGCGTTTTTTGTTACGTTTACATGTAATAAAAAGTGGTCAGAAATACTGGAATACATGATGGCCTATCTGCATTTAACTGCAGCCGATAGGCCAGATGTCGTAGATCGGATCTTTGAGCGCAAAATCCATTCCCTGATAAAATTTCTCTGTGATTCTCGAACTTTTGGAACTTTAAATGCAGGTTTATCATCTTAACAAACGCATTCATTATTTACTTTTTCATATTTCTAACTATTGTTGTAATTCACTTATATGACTGCAAAACATTTTTTTCAGTGTTGTATACCGTTGAGTTCCAGAAAAGGGGATTACCACACTGCCACATCCTGTTGTGGGCGTTAAGACGCGCTGAAACCATACAGCCTCAAGATGTAGATAGGTACATTAGTGCAGAGTTACCCGATCAATATGGTGATCCAGAAGGGTTCCGGGTTATATCAGAATTTATGATTCACGGTTCATGTAGAGCCGCTTTTCCAAACGCAGTGTGTATGCAAAACAGAACAGAGTGTAAGAAGTGTTTCCCAAAATAATATTGTGACAAAACGTTCATAGATAAAGTTGGGTATGTACATTATAGGCGCAGAGATATACAGATTGATGCAGTGCGAAATGGTGTTAGGCTAGACAATGCGTATGTGGTTCCATATAGTCGGCGGTTGTGTATGGCGTTCTATGCACACATAAATGTAGAGTATTGTGGCTGGACGATGCTCATAAAGTATTTATTCAAGTATATCTCAAAGGGAACGGATAGGATTATAGCTCGGGTTAGTAGGCAGATTGGGGAGGCACCGCAAGGGTTCATTAATGCTTCGATGCCAAGCAACAATGCGAGCGCGCTGATAGATGAAATTAAAAAAAAAATTAGATGCGCATTATATTGGTCCTCATGAGGCTTGCTGGAGAATTTTTGGCTTTGACATCCATGCTCGACAACCAGCTGTTCAGATTTTAGCCGTTCATTTAGAGAACATGCAGCATGTTTCCTTTCGCGCAAGGCAAACGGTTCAATCTGTGCTTGATAACCCGAACGCACATAAGACAACTCTTACTGAGTGGTTAGCATACAATGAGTCAATGGCATCAGGTAGACATCTCACGTACTTGCAGTTTCCATCGGAGTTCGTTTGGTGTAAAGGGGACAGAACATGGTCCCCTAGGTGGGGCCTCAATAAACCATCGATTGGCCGCTTGACTTACATGCACCTGATGCAGGTTTTACTGATCAGGTTTTAATATTTAAAATTACTCGTTATACCTATGGTCTACCCTAATGCACTAACGGGCAGTGTACCCGGTCGTGTGTAGTATAGTATTCGGTAGAACCGAGGTCGTCCCAAGAGTTATGTGTGCGGATTTAACCTAAGTCTAAGTGTCAAAGATTTTAATATGATTTCGATATTGAACTAATTAACTACTAAAGAAAATAAAGGCGAGGGTTGTGATCAATAGAGGAGAAAGGTGCTAACCTAGTTACTCATCCTAACTAGTAGTGTTTACGTCTAATTACTTCCAATTACTTCAGGTGGTTTCATAGTCGCTAGGACAGCATTTGGCCAGTTCGTCCTAACCTATCAGCAAAGGGTACCCAAGGGTGTAGCCTAGTGGTGGGAGCTTGGCATCATCCAGCTCAAAAGGGGCGGGTACTTTGCTAAGCCGGATGCTGAGTCAGTTTGAAAGCACTATCAGTTATCAACATTATTTTTCCAAGAAACACCCTAATAAATAAATATTGTGGTGCACCGTGTCTCCTAACTCATCATTTCTTTCTACGTCTATGACAATATAACATACACAAATGTTAAATCTACACGTCGAACTTTTATAAATGCACTTGGTCCAAAGAAATTGTGTTTCTAATCTTTTTTACCGTAATTTTTCTTAAACGCACCTAGACAGTTTTAGTTTTGGTTGCGTCCCTTTACGTAGTTCCAACAACCGTTACTCACATATATATATATATATATATATATATATATATATATATATATATATATATATATATATATATATATATATATATATATATATATATATATATAGGAGAATTCCAACAAAAGGCAACTTATTGATAAAAAAATAATAATAAAAATGAAAAACCTGAATAATATACTGAACAGCAGCAGCACGGTTATTAAGAGCAGCCCATTGCAAAGCAGAGTAGCCCAAGCTATCGGGTTTGGAAAGGGAGCAACCTTCATACTCAACCAATCTCTGAAGCTTCTCTAAATCACCATAAGCAGCTGCTGTATATATATCATCTTTCAACACCTCTTCTTCTTCTTCTTCCACTTCTTTCTTATTTTCAAGATCGTCAACAACCTCAATCTCGGACGACATGTTTGGTTGGTTGATGTTTTTGTGAATGTTAATTTAATGAAACAACATAATGACGGATTGTTATTTTGTGAATAAGGGGTTTTCCAAGAAGCCAGATGTGAGGAAATAGTCAAAGTCAGCGTTTTTTTTTCTTTTTTTAATAGCATGTATATTAAAGTTTGACTTTTGTATAATAGTTGGATCTGACAATATTATCGACTTATTATTAGTTGTAGAAAAAAACAATTCTAGTTTTGGAGAAGAGCAATGATAGGACTTAATGGTAGGCGTAAAAAGAGGCCTAAACTGATGTGTCATTTTGATTGGTGACACTAAAAGTGGGTCCTTCTGATATCAACAATCGGATGATGACAACTCAGTTTAATCTTTTTTTTAAACCTTCCAGTTAAGCCTCTTTATCATTTTTCTTTGGAAAATGATTCGTATCATGTCCGATCCGGCGTACTGAAGCACGATTTGTGGGTCATTCGAGAGTTCTCGTTTGATGGTCTTCTGGAATAATTAATAATATTAAAAAGTAACTTAACGAATTAAAGAAGTCATAGTGTTGCCTCGATGAGACACATATTGATTATCAATTGAGCATCGAACTTTGTAGGCTAATCGATAAAACATTATTTGGTAGTGGTATGGCTCACCTATAGACAAGGAATATTTCTCTTAGAGCATCATATGTCATAACATTTTTAACATCAAAAAATCACATCATTATACTCACTTTTAACATTAACACTCAAAACATCTATTACGCATCACATTCAATTATCACCACATTTTTTGGATCATTTTTTTTTTTTTTTTTTTTTTTTTTTTTTTTTTTTTTTTAATATGAGTTTTTGACTCGACATTACGAACCGACAAATCACATGACGGCTACTCTTTTTGGATAACTCGGAGTCGACGTAGTAAACCAGCGTAACCACAAATTTATTTCATTTTTTACACTAACTAATTTTTCATTTATTAAATAAAAATGCAGATTATATATATAGAGTAAAGAGCATTGTCGGTGAAATTTAATACGATTTCTACGCGATGGTCGGTGGAATAAAAAAAGGACAGTCACTATAGTTGGTCGGTTGTGTATATTAAGTGTGTCACGTTTTTTAATCTTTGGGCCGCTTTGCTTTCAGACTGGGTTCCCATATCATGGGCTTTTTCTGCGTACCCACAAAATATTATTGGCCCTTTTCTTCTACCTCCACAATATTAGTGGGACGTTTCAGTTTCTGTTTCATTCCAGAATTTTAGCTACGTTTCTTCACCTAGAAGGAAAGTTGGTAGGTGGTTCAGATCTCACATGTTTTTAGGGTTTTGGTGCATGATTTTTTTGTTCTTATCATTACTGTTGGTGTGGTTTATAATGTTTTTGTTATTGCTTACTTTGTATGTGTTGTAACTGACTTGGATGTTGGTATGTAGTGTACAAACGTTTATGTTGTGTTTATTTACCTTGCATGTCATTTTTTTCCATGTCAGTTTCTCTAGGTAGTTAAATTGTGGGTTTAAGTTTTGTTTTATTATTGTTTATGTGTTTGCATGCGTTTTCTTAGATGTTTAGATATTTGGAGTGCATGCTTGAGTGTTTTGTCTACAGTTTTAGGAGGTTTATCTTGATTTTGGATGTGTAGGGGTCAGACATGTTTGTTAGTTAAGGCAGTAACGGTGTTTTCTTAAGTTCTTTTACTTCTTTGGTTTTATGAAATGGTGGAGATTGTGCGAAATGTCTTGTGTCCCTTTTTTTACGTATCTATGTTCATTAGGGTTGTTCTTTTAACCAGTTGTATATAGGTGGTTATTATGAGAACTAAAAGTAGGGCGTGCAAGAAGGTAGATGTTGATGGTAGGTGTTTTGAAATTGCGGAAGTGAATGATAGCGTTAGGAGGTTAGATGATAATATATTAGAGTCGTGCTCTTCTGTTGAGACCGACCAAAGTGTTCAACAGCGAGTTTCAGTTATTGACGTTCGTTCCTGTGAGAATGTAAGTTACGAGGGTGGTCCGATGGGCTGTGCTTCTGTGGGGTTGCTTGGGTTCGATCATTTAGAACGCGGTAAGACCGGTGCAAATGGTTCAGGTTATGTGACATTGGGTGTTGATGAGCAGTCTCAACAGGAATCTGCCCTTAAGAGGAAGGTTGGTGAGGGTTATAACCTCAGCTTGGACTCTTTGGTAGTTCGGAAAGGACTCAAAACTGATTTCACAAAAGATTCTTCCCTTTTGAATAGTGTTGTTTTAAATGTCGATGAGGAATGTGGCAGTTCAAAGGCTATGGAAGCAACAACAATGGCCTTCAATGGTTCTATACTTTCTTTGGCTCAACATATACCTCAGCAATATGAAGGTGCGTGGTTGTGTAACTTCGTAGCTTAACGTTTATGTTGTCTTATTTTTACATTTTTATGTTTTTTTCATCTTCTGATACTTCTTTCGTGACTGCACACTTTATTGCATGTGAGAGATGCTTTCCGATCAACCTGGATTTTGAGTTGGGAACTGCGTTTTACGGGGCACCTGAAGATGTTACCTATCCCCGCGATTTTGCTATTGGCTCACCTGTGACTGACATTGGTACACAAAATGATGATCTCAGGGGTTTGGATCGTCGCTCATGCTTTACAACTTTTAGCGAGCAAGAATCTGGTGATGTTAGTCATGGAAGGGGTAGTAAGAAGCGTCGTAATGGTCGTTTGCAGCCTTTGAATAAAGTCTTCAAGAAGTGACGGCTAATGTTGCATTTTACAGGTACACCGTGCAAGAGAATCGTATGTTAACCTTTTATTATCAATTTTTTGGTTGCGTTGACTTAACAAATTTTCCGTTTAGAGAATGTAGCTTCAGACGCATTTTAGGAGGAAACTGGTTTAACAAACAGAGACAACACCGTTGTCCTTAAATAGTTGTGGTAGTTCTCCATTTCAATATTCAGTGGGTAACCGTTTGTTTGATGGTATCATTGATTACTTTCGAAGGCTGATGGTTGTTGCATTTAGTGCTAATCTAATAACTGCTTTGTCATTTTACTCAGTGTCACAGGTATGAACAACTCTCCGGTTACTCTGGATTTCGCCTCTGGGGACGCAGTTTATGTACCATCGCACTCCGTGGGTTCTTCACAATATTCTACCAAAGCTTTACCTGGAGATAGCCTATGTGGAAGGGATGTAGTACAGGATATTTTAAACAACCGCGCAGAGCCGTATGCTGTTGGTACTTAAGGTTCTACCTGCAGTCATCATAGCATACCCAGCGAGAGTCATGATGAGGGTACAGGAGGGTCAATGAATCGGGCCTCTAAAAGGCGGAGATTAACAATAGGAGGCGCTTCTCAACCCGTTGATGTGGCTTATACAAATCCTCCTGCTGCCCACCCCCATGTTATATGTGATACACCAATGTGTCCAAACTTTCCATCTTCAGTGCAGGCTAGCGATGCAACAGTTTTTCAGGGTTTTGCGGTTGCAGGTGGTTTCTTTTTTTCATGATCTCTATTAATGTTATGTTTTATTTGTATGCCTTCCTTGACCGGTGTTTGCTATATATTTTTTTGTAGTCTCGTAGGCTCCACCTGTTCGTTTAGATGTTTTGTCGCAGACTACAGAAAACATTCAATCAAATACTACCAGAGCCCTTGTAGGCTCTTCTAGGCGAATCCGTACTTCTGCTGCCCGTGCTCAGAACTCGGCATCTACAAGCGATATGCGTCATTCACTAGCGCGTGCACCCGAAGGCAGCTCTATTAGAACAGGTAAAGTATCTGGTTTCATTGTTTTTTAACAGTTACTATATCGCTGTGATTATTCACTGCGTGCCTTTCGCATAACGATGTAATTTGTTAACATGCCCCCCTATTGACTATAAACAGTTTGGCCCTTGCAATCGCGTATGCCGTCATTCTAGAGCAGTGTTTTGGGACGAGGAGAAATTAGCATGCTCAACTAATGCAAGTGGTCCGATATATAATACTTGCTGTTTGGAAGGAAGAGTGAAGCTGCACACCGTTAGAGAATACCCGCCAATCGTACAAGAATTGTTTTCTAACAATCATTTTTTAGAATACATATGCGCTTACAATCAAATGTTTGTGATGACCTCCTTGGGCGCAAATATTGATGAATCAGTTAACATTGGTAGAGGTCAGTATGTTTTTAAGGTGTCTGGTCAAATATATCATCGCATAGGTAGGTTGTGCCCGGTGCCTGAAACGCGTCCACGGTTTCTTCAACTATACATTTATGACACTGAACATGAGGTTTAAAATAAGCTTGCTTTTTTTACGGAAGGTCTAACAAATCTTTTGAGACAAGAAATTGTGCAGGCACTCATTGCATTCCTCGATCAAAATAATGCATTAGTGCAGCTTTTTAGAACTGCAAGAGACAAGTTGCAGGAACATGATGTTCAGCCTTTCAAAGTTCAGCTTTTCAGCAAGGGTAAAGCATCGCAGTATGAACTTCCAACCTCAGATTCAATAGGTGCTCTGGTGTTTCACGATCAAGAGTAAACATAAAGTGATTTTGATGTAATATTGGAGACTCATTCAGGCGAGGCGCAAAGGATAAACAAACTGCATGCCACTTACATGGCGAGTCAGTTTCCATTACTTTTTGTTTTTGGAGAGCATGGTTACCATTTGGACCTTTGGTATCGAAATGTTGAAAGGCCTACGCGGAGGGGGAAAAGAATGTCTATGAAAGCTTTCTATTGTTATCAGTTGCACAATAGGTTGGGTTATTATAACTTGCTAAGTAGAGGGGGCCGGCTGTTCCAGCAGTATGTAGTGACAGCCAATTGTAGCATAGAGCAAGACAAGATGGATTATGTGCGGAAAAATCAATCAAATATGCGAGGCGATTATCTGTCTGGAGTATATGATGCAGTCGCAAGGGGGGATCTCGATGGTTCAGATGTGGGTTCACGAATAATCTTGCTATCATCGTTCACAGGAGGTCCTCGATACATGTATAGCCACTACCTAGATGCTTTAGCTATCTGCAGGGTTCATGGCAACCCAGCGTTTTTTGTTACGTTTACATGTAATAAAAAGTGGTCAGAAATACAGGAATACATGATGGCCTATCTGCATTTAACTGAAGCCGATAGGCCAGATGTCGTAGATCGGATCTTTGAGCGCAAAATCCATTCCCTGATAAAATTTCTCCGTGATTCTCGAACTTTTGGAACTTTAAATGCAGGTTTACCATCTTAACAAACGCATTCATTATTTACTTTTTCATATTTCTAACTATTGTTGTAATTCACTTATATGACTGCAAAACATTTTTTTCAGTGTTGTATACCGTTAAGTTCCAGAAAAGGGGATTACCACACTGCCACATCCTGTTGTGGGCGTTAAGACGCGCTGAAACCATACAGCCTCAAGATGTAGATAGGTACATTAGTGCAGAGTTACCCGATCAATATGGTGATCCAGAAGGGTTCCGGGTTATATCAGAATTTATGATTCACGGTTCATGTGGAGCCGCTTTTCCAAACGCAGTGTGTATGCAGTACATAACAGAGTGTAAGAAGTGTTTCCCAAAATAATATTGTGACACAACGTTCATAGATAAAGTTGGGTATGTACATTATAGGCGCAGAGATATACAGATTGATGCAGTGCGAAATGGTGTTAGGCTAGACAATGCGTATGTGGTTCCATATAGTCGGCAGTTGTGTATGGCGTTCTATGCACACATAAATGTAGAGTATTGTGGTTGGACGATGCTCATAAAGTATTTATTCAAGTATATCTCAAAGGGAACGGATAGGATTATAGCTCGGGTTAGTAGGCAGATTGGGGAGGCACCGCAAGGGTTCATTAATGCTTCGATGCCAAGCAACAATTTGGATGCGCATTATATTGGTCCTCATGAGGCTTGCTGGAGAATTTTTGGCTTTGACATCCATGCTCGACAACCAGCTGTTCAGATTTTAGCCGTTCATTTAGAGAACATGCAGCATGTTTCCTTCCGCGCAAGGCAAACAGTTCAATCTGTGCTTGATAACCCGAACGCACGTAAGACAACTCTTACTGAGTGGTTAGCATACAATGAGCCAATGGCATCAGGTAGACATCTCACGTACTTGCAGTTTCCATCGGAGTTCGTTTGGTGTAAAGGGGACAGAACATGGTCTCCTAGGCGGGGCCTCAATAAACCATCGATTGGCCGCTTGACTTACGTGCACCTGATGCAGGTTTTACTGATCAGGTTTTAATATTTATAATTACTCGTTATACCTATGGTCTACCCTAAGGCACTAACGGGCAGTGTACCCGGTCGTGTGTAGTATAGTATTCGGTAGAACCGAGGTCGTCCCAAGAGTTATGTGTGCGGATTTAACCTAAGTCTAAGTGTCAAAGATTTTAATATGATTTCGATATTGAACTAATTAACTACTAAAGAAAATAAAGGCGAGGGTTGTGATCAATAGAGGAGAAAGGTGCTAACCTAGTTACTCATCCTAACTAGTTGTGTTTACGTCTAATTACTTCCAATTACTTCAGGTGGGGTCAAAGTCGCTAGGACAGCATTTGGTCAGTTCGTCCTAACCTATCAGCAAAGGGTACCCAAGGGTGTAGCCTAGTGGTGGGAGCTTGGCATCATCCAGCCCAAAAGGGGCGGGTACTTTGCTAAGCCGGATGCTAAGTCAGTTTGAAAGCACTGTCAGTTATCAACATTATTTTTCCAAGAAACACCCTAATAAATAAATATTGTGGTGCACCGTGTCTCCTAACTCATCATTTCTTTCTATGTCTATGACAATATAACATACACAAATGTTAAATCTACACGTCGAACTTTTATAAATGCACTTGGTCCAAAGAAATTGTGTTTCTAATCTTTTTTACCGTAATTTTTCTTAAACGCACCTAGACAGTTTTAGTTTTGGTTGCGTCCCTTTACGCAGTTCCAACAACCGTTACACACATATATATATAGGAGAATTCCAACAAAAGGCAACTTATTGATAAAAAATAATAATAAAAATGAAAAACCTGAATAATATACTGAACAGCAGCAGCACGGTTATTAAGAGCAGCCCATTGCAAAGCAGAGTAGCCCAAACTATCGGGTTTGGAAAGGGAGCAACCTTCAGACTCAACCAATCTCTGAAGCTTCTCTAAATCACCATAAGCAGCTGCTGTATATATATCATCTTTCAACACCTCTTCTTCTTCTTCCACTTCTTTCTTATTTTCAAGATCGTCAACAACCTCAATCTCAGACGACATGTTTGGTTGGTTGATGTTTTTGTGAATGTTAATTTAATGAAACAACATAATGATGGATTGTTATTTTGTGAATAAGGGGTTTTCCAAGAAGCCAGATGTGAGGAAATAGTCAAAGTCAGGGTTTTTTTTCTTTTTTTTAATAGCCTGTATATTAAAGTTTGAATTTTGTATAATAGTTGGATCTGATAATATTATCGACTTATTATTAGTTGTAGAAAAAAACAATTCTAGTTTTGGAGAAGAGCAATGATAGGACTTAATGGTAGGCTTAAAAAGAGGCCTAAACTGATGTGTCATTTTGATTGGTGACATTAAAAGTGGGTCCTTCTGATATCAACAATCGGATGATGACAACTCAGTTTAATCTTTTTTTTAAACCTTCCAATTAAGCCTCTTTATCATTTTTCTTTGGAAAATGATTCGTATCATGTCTGATCCGGCGTACTGAAGCACCAATTTGTGGGTCATTCGAGAGTTCTCGTTTGATGGTCTTCTGGAATAATTAATAATATTAAAAAGTAACTTAACGAATTAAAGAAGTCATTGTGTTGCTTCGATGAGACACATATTGATTATCAATTGAGCATCGAACTTTGTAGGCTAATCGATAAAACATTATTTGGTAGTGGTATGGCTCACCTATAGACAAGGAATATTTCTCTTAGAGCATCATATGTCATAACATTTTTAACATCAAAAAATCACATCATTATACTCACTTTTAACATTAACACTCAAAAACATCTATTACGCATAACATTCAATTATCACCACATTTTTTGGACCTTTTTTTTTTCCTTTTTTTTTTTTTTTTTTTTTTTTTTTTTTAAATCTGAGTTTTTGACTCGACATTACGAACCGACTAATCACATGACGGCTACTCTTTTTGGATAACTCGGAGTCGACGTAGTAAACCAGCGTAACCACACATTTATTTCATTTTTTACACTAACTAATTTTTCATTTATTAAATAAAAATGCAAATTATATATATAGAGTAAAGAGCATTGTCGGTGAAATTTAATACGATTTCTACGCGATGGTCGGTGGAATAAAAAAAGGACAGTCACTATAGTTGGTCGGTTGTGTATATTAAGTGTGTCACGTTTTTTAATCTTTGGGCCGCTTTGCTTTCAGACTGGGTTCCCATATCATGGGCTTTTTCTGCGTACCCACAAAATATTATTGGCCCTTTTCTTCTACCTCCACAATATTAGTGGGACGTTTCAGTTTCTGTTTCATTCCAGAATTTTAGCTACGTTTCTTCACCTAGAAGGAAAGTTGGTAGGTGGTTCAGATCTCACATGTTTTTAGGGTTTTGGTGCATGATTTTGTTGTTCTTATCATTGCCGTTGGTGTGGTTTATAATGTTTTTGTTATTGCTTACTTTGTATGTGTTGTAACTGACTTGGATGTTGGTATGTAGTGTACAAACGTTTATGTTGTGTTTATTTACCTTGCATGTCGTCTTTTTCCATGTCAGTTTCTCTAGGTAGTTAAATTGTGGGTTTAAGTTTTGTTTTATTATTGTTTATGTGTTTGCATGCGTTTTCTTAGATGTTTAGATATTTGGAGTGCATGCTTGAGTGTTTTGTCTACAGTTTTAGGAGGTTTATCTTGATTTTGGATGTATAGGGGTCAGGCATGTTTGTTAGTTAAGGCAGTAACGGTGTTTTCTTTAGTTCTTTTACTTCTTTGGTTTTATAAAATGGTGGAGATTGTGCGAAATGTCTTGTGTCCCTTTTTTTACGTATCTATGTTCATTAGGGTTGCTCTTTTAACCAGTTGTATATAGGTGGTTATTATGAGAACTAAAAGTAGGGCGTGCAAGAAGGTAGATGTTGATGGTAGGTGTTTTGAAATTGCGGAAGTGAATGATAGCGTTAGGAGGTTAGATGATAATATATTAGAGTCGTGCTCTTCTGTTGAGACCGACCAAAGTGTTCAACAGCGAGTTTCAGTTATTGACGTTCGTTCCTGTGAGAATGTAAGTTACGAGGGTGGTCCGATGGGCTGTGCTTCTGTGGGGTTGCTTGGGTTCGATCATTTAGAACGTGGTAAGACCGGTGTAAATGGTTCAGGTTATGTGACGTTGGGTGTTGATGAGCAGTCTCAACAGGAATCTGCCCTTAAGAGGAAGGTTGGTGAGGGTTATAACCTCAGCTTGGACTCTTTGGTAGTTCGGAAAGGACTCAAAACTGATTTCACAAAAGATTCTTCCATTTTGAATAGTGTTGTTTTAAATGTCGATGAGGAATGTGGCAGTTCAAAGGCTATGGAAGCAACAACAATGGCCTTCAGTGGTTCTATACTTTCTTTGGCTCAACATATACCTCAGCAATATGAAGGTGCGTGGTTGTGTAACTTCGTAGCTTAACGTTTATGTTGTCTTATTTTTACATTTTTATGCTTTTTTCATCTTCTGATACTTCTTTCGTGACTGCACACGTTATTGCATGTGAGAGATGCTTTCCGATCAACCTAGATTTTGAGTTGGGAACTGCGTTTTACGAGGCACCTGAAGATGTTACCTATCCCCGCGATTCTGCTATTGGCTCACCTGTGACTGACATTGGTACACAAAATGATGATCTCAGGGGTTTGGATTATCGCTCATGCTTTACAACTTTTAGCGAGCAAGAATCTGGTGATGTTAGTCATGGAAGGGGTAGTAAGAAGCGTCGTAATGGTCGTTTGCAGCCTTTGAATAAAGTCTTCAAGAAGTGACGGCTAATGTTGCATTTTACAGGTACACCGTGCAAGAGAATCGTATGTTAACCTTTTTTTATCAATTTTTTGGTTACGTTGACTGAACATATTTTCCGTTTAGAGAATGTAGCTTCAGACGCATTTTAGGAGGAAACCGGTTTCACAAACAGAGACAACACCATTGTCCTTAAATAGTTGTGGTAGTTCTCCATTTCAATATTCAGTGGCTAAGCGTTTGTTTGATGGTATCATTGATTACTTTTGAAGGCTGATGGTTGTTGCATTGAGTGCTAATCTAATAACTGCTTTGTCATTTTACTCAGTGTCACATGTATGAACAGCTCTCCGGTTACTCTGGATTTCGCCTCTGGGGACGCAGTTTATGTACCATCGCACTCCGTGGGTTCTTCACAATATTCTACCAAAGCTTTACCTGGAGATAGCCTATGTGGAAGGGATGTTGTACAGGATATTTTAAACAACCGCGCAGAGCCGTATGCTGTTGGTACTTAAGGTTCTACCTGCAGTCATCATAGCATACCCAGAGAGAGTCATGATGAGGGTACAGGAGGGTCAATGAATCGGGCCTCTAAAAGGCGGAGATTAACAATAGGAGGCGCTTCTCAACCCGTTGATGTGGCTTCTACAAATCCTCCTGCTGCCCACCCCCATGTTATATGTGATACACCAATGTGTCCAAACTTGCCATCTTCAGTGCAGGCTAGCGATGCAACAGTTTTTCAGTGTTTTGCGGTTGCAGGTGGTTTCTTTTTTTCATGATCTCTGTTAATGTTATGTTTTATTTGTATGCCTTCCTTGACCGGTGTTTGCTGTATATTTTGTTGTAGTCTCGTAGGCTCCACCTGTTCGTTTAGATGTTTTGTCGCAGACTACAGAAAACATTCAATCAAATACTACCAGAGCCCTTGTAGGCTCTTCTAGGCGAATCCGTACTTCTGCTGCCCGTGCTCAGAACTCGGCATCTACAAGCGATATGCGTCATTCACTAGCGCGTGCACCCGAAGGCAGCTCTATTAGAACAGGTAAAGTATCTGGTTTCATTGTTTTTTTAACAGTTACTATATCGCTGTGATTATTCACTGCGTGCCTTTCGCATAACGATGTAATTTGTTCAGATTTTAGCCGTTCATTTAGAGAACATGCAGCATGTTTCCTTCCGCGCAAGGCAAACGGTTCAATCTGTGCTTGATAACCCGAACGCACGTAAGACAACTCTTACTGAGTGGTTAGCATACAATGAGTCAATGGCATCAGGTAGACATCTCACGTACTTGCAGTTTCCATCGGAGTTCGTTTGGTGTAAAGGGGACAGAACATGGTCTCATAGGCGGGGCCTCAATAAACCATCGATTGGCCGCTTGACTTACGTGCACCTGATGCGGGTTTTACTGATCAGGTTTTAATATTTATAATTACTCGTTATACCTATGGTCTACCCTAATGCACTAACGGGCAGTGTACCCGGTCGTGCGTAGTATAGTATTCGGTAGAACCGAGGTCGTCCCAAGAGTTATGTGTGCGGATTTAAACTAAGTCTAAGTGTCAAAGATTTTAATATGATTTCGATATTGAACTAATTAACTACTAAAGAAAATAAAGGCGAGGGTTGTGATCAATAGAGGAGAAAGGTGCTAACCTAGTTACTCATCCTAACTAGTAGTGTTTACGTCTAATTACTTCCAATTACTTCAGGTGGGGTCAAAGTCGCTAGGACAGCATTTGGTCAGTTCGTTCTAACCTATCAGCAAAGGGTACCCAAGGGTGTAGCCTAGTGGTGAAAGCACTGTCAGTTATCAACATTATTTTCCAAGAAACACCCTAATAAATAAATATTGTGGTGCACCGTGTCTCCTAACTCATCATTTCTTTCTACGTCTATGACAATATAACATACACAAATGTTAAATCTACACGTCGAACTTTTATAAATGCACTTGGTCCAAAGAAATTGTGTTTCTAATCTTTTATACCGTAATTTTTCTTAAACGCACCTAGACAGTTTTAGTTTTGGTTGCGTCCCTTTACGCAGTTCCAACAACCGTTACACACACATATATATATAGGAGAATTCCAACAAAAGGCAACTTATTGATAAAAAAATAATAATAAAAATGAAAAACCTGAATAATATACTGAACAGCAGCAGCACGGTTATTAAGAGCAGCCCATTGCAAAGCAGAGTAGCCCAAACTATCGGGTTTGGAAAGGGAGCAACCTTCAGACTCAACCAATCTCTGAAGCTTCTCTAAATCACCATAAGCAGCTGCTATATATATATCATCTTTCAACACCTCTTCTTCTTCTTCTTCCACTTTTTTCTTATTTTCAAGATCGTCAACAACCTCAATCTCGGACGACATGTTTGGTTGGTTGATGTTTTTGTGAATGTTAATTTAATGAAACAACATAATGATGGATTGTTATTTTGTGAATAAGGGGTTTTCCAAGAAGCCAGATGTGAGGAAATAGTCAAAGTCAGCGTTTTTTTTTTCTTTTTTGTAATAGCCTGTATATTAAAGTTTGACTTTTGTATAATAGTTGGATCTGATAATATTATCGACTTATTATTAGTTGTAGAAAAAAAACAATTCTAGTTTTGGAGAAGAGCAATGATAGGACTTAATGGTAGGCGTAAAAAGAGGCCTAAACTGATGTGTCATTTTGATTGGTGACATTAAAAGTGGGTCCTTCTGATATCAACAATCGGATGATGACAACTCAGTTTAATCTTTTTTTTAAACCTTCCAATTAAGCCTCTTTATCATTTTTCTTTGGAAAATGATTCGTATCATGTCCGATCTGGCGTACTGAAGCACCGATTTGTGGGTCATTCGAGAGTTCTCGTTTGATGGTCTTCTGGAATAATTAATAATATTAAAAAGTAACTTAACGAATTAAAGAAGTCATTGTGTTGCCTCGATGAGACACATATTGATTATCAATTGAGCATCGAACTTTGTAGGCTAATCGATAAAACATTATTTAGTAGTGGTATGGCTCACCTATAAACAAGGAATATTTCTCTTAGAGCATCATATGTCATAACATTTTTAACATCAAAAAATCACATCATTATACTCACTTTTAACATTAACACTCAAAAACATCTATTACGCATAACATTCAATTATCACCACATTTTTTGGACCTTTTTTTTTTCTTTTTTTTTTAATCTGAGTTTTTGACTCGACATTACGAACCGACTAATCACATGACGACTACTCTTTTTGGATAACTCGGAGTCGACGTAGTAAACCAGCGTAACCACAAATTTATTTCATTTTTTACACTAACTAATTTTTCATTTATTAAATAAAAATGCAGATTATATATATAGAGTAAAGAGCATTGTCGGTGAAATTTAATACGATTTCTACGCGATGGTCGGTGGAAAAAAAAGGACAGTCACTATAGTTGATCGGTTGTGTATATTAAGTGTGTCACGTTTTTTAATCTTTGGGCCGCTTTGCTTTCAGACTGGGTTCCCATATCATGGGCTTTTTCTGCGTACCCACAAAATATTATTGGCCCTTTTCTTCTACCTCCACAATATTAGTGGGACGTTTCAGTTTCTGTTTCATTCCAGAATTTTAGCTACGTTTCTTCACCTAGAAGGAAAGTTGGTAGGTGGTTCAGATCTCACATGTTTTTAGGGTTTTGGTGCATGATTTTGTTGTTCTTATCATTGCTGTTGGTGTGGTTTATAATGTTTTTGTTATTGCTTACTTTATATGTGTTGTAACTGACTTGGATATTGGTATGTACTGTACAAACGTTTATGTTGTGTTTATTTACCTTGCATGTCGTTTTTTTCCATGTCAGTTTCTCTGGGTAGTTAAATTGTGGGTTTAAGTTTTGTTTTATTATTGTTTATGTGTTTGCATGCGTTTTCTTAGATGTTTAGATATTTGGAGTGCATGCTTGAGTGTTTTTTCTACAGTTTTAGGAGGTTTATCTTGATTTTGGATGTGTAGGGGTCAGGCATGTTTGTTAGTTAAGGCAGTAACGGTGTTTTCTTAAGTTCTTTTACTTCTTTGGTTTTATGAAATGGTGGAGATTGTGCGAAATGTCTTGTGTCCCTTTTTTTACGTATCTATGTTCATTAGGGTTGCTCTTTTAACCAGTTGTATATAGGTGGTTATTATGAGAACTAAAAGTAGGGCGTGCAAGAAGGTAGATGTTGATGGTAGGTGTTTTGAAATTGCGAAAGTGAATGATAGCGTTAGGAGGTTAGATGATAATATATTAGAGTCGTGCTCTTCTGTTGAGACCGACCAAAGTGTTCAACAGCGAGTTTCAGTTATTGACGTTCGTTCCAGTGAGAATGTAAGTTACGAGGGTGGTCCGGTGGGCTGTGCTTCTGGTAAGACCGGTGCAAATGGTTCAGGTTATGTGACGTTGGGTGTTGATGAGCAGTCTCAACAGGAATCTGCCCTTAAGAGGAAGGTTGGTGAGGGTTATAACCTCAGCTTGGACTCTTTGGTAGTTCGGAAAGGACTCAAAACTGATTTCACAAAAGATTCTTCCATTTTGAATAGTGTTGTTTTAAATGTCGATGAGGAATGTGGCAGTTCAAAGGCTATGGAAGCAACAACAATGGCCTTCAGTGGTTCTATACTTTCTTTGGCTCAACATATACCTCAGCAATATGAAGGTGCGTGGTTGTGTAACTTCGTAGCTTAACGTTTATGTTGTCTTATTTTTACATTTTTATGCTTTTTTCATCTTCTGATACTTCTTTCGTGACTGCACACTTTATTGCATGTGAGAGATGCTTTCCGATCAACCTGGATTTTGAGTTGGGAACTGCGTTTTACGAGGCACCTGAAGATGTTACCTATCCCCGCTATTTTGCCATTGGCTCACCTGTGATTGACATTGGTACACAAAATGATGATCTTAGGGGTTTGGATCGTCGCTCATGCTTTACAACTTTTAGCGAGCAAGAATCTGGTGATGTTAGTCATGGAAGGGGTAGTAAGAAGCGTCGTAATGGTCGTTTGCAGCCTTTGAATAAAGTCTTCAAGAAGTGACGGCTAATGTTGCATTTTACAGGTACACCGTGCAAGAGAATCGTATGTTAACCTTTTTTTATTAATTTTTTGGTTGCGTTGACTGAACAAATTTTCCGTTTAGAGAATGTAGCTTCAGACGCATTTTTGGAGGAAACCGGTTTCACAAACAGAGACAACACCATTGTCCTTAAATAGTTGTGGTAGTTCTCCATTTCAATATTCAGTGGGTAACCGTTTGTTTGATGGTATCATTGATTACTTTCGAAGGCTGATGGTTGTTGCATTGAGTGCTAATCTAATAACTGCTTTGTCATTTTACTAAGTGTCACAGGTATGAACAGCTCTCCGGTTACTCTGGATTTCGCCTCTGGGGATGCAGTTTATGTACCATCGCACTCCGTGGGTTCTTCAAAATATTCTACCAAAGCTTTACCTGGAGATAGCCTATGTGGAAGGGATGTTGTACAGGATATTTTAAACAACCGCGCAGAGCCGTATGCTGTTGGTACTTAAGGTTCTAACTGCAGTCATCATAGCATACCCAGAGAGAGTCATGATGAGGGTACAGGAGGGTCAATGAATCGGGCCTCTAAAAGGCGGAGATTAACAATAGGAGGCGCTTCTCAACCCGTTGATGTGGCTTCTACAAATCCTCCTGCTGCCCACCCCCATGTTATATGTGATACACCAATGTGTCCAAACTTGCCATCTTCAGTGCAGGCTAGCGATGCAACAGTTTTTCAGGGTTTTGCGGTTGCAGGTTGTTTCTTTTTTTCATGATCTCTATTAATGTTATGTTTTATTTGTATGCCTTCCTTGACCGGTGTTTGCTGTATATTTTGTTGTAGTCTCGTAGGCTCCACCTGTTCGTTTAGATGATTTGTCGCAGACTATAGAAAACATTCGATCAAATACTACCAGAGCCCTTGTAGGCTCTTCTAGGCGAATCCGTACTTCTGCTGCCCGTGCTCAGAACTCGGCATCTATAAGCGATATGCGTAATTCACTAGCGCGTGCACCCGAAGGCAGCTCGATTAGAACAGGTAAAGTATCTGGTTTCATTGTTTTTTAACAGTTACTATATCGCTGTGATTATTCACTGCGTGCCTTTCGCATAACGATGTAATTTGTTAACAGGCCCCCCTATTGACTATAAACAGTTTGGCCCTTGCAATCGCGTATGCCGTCATTCTAGAGCAGTGTTTTGGGACGAGGAGAAATTAGCATGCTCAACTATTGCAAGTGGTCCGATATATAATACTTGCTGTTTGGAAGGAAGAGTGAAGCTGCACACCGTTAGAGAATACCCGCCAATCGTACAAGAATTGTTTTCTAACAATCATTTTTTTGAATACATATGCGCTTACAATCAAATGTTTGTGATGACCTCCTTGGGCGCAAATATTGATGAATCAGTTAACATTGGTAGAGGTCCGTATGTTTTTAAGGTGTCTGGTCAAATATATCATCGCATAGGTAGGTTGTGCCCGGTGCCTGAAACGCGTCCACGGTTTCTTCAACTATACATTTATGACACTGAACATGAGGTTCAAAATAAGCTTGCTCTTTTTACTGAAGGTCTAACAAATCTTTTGAGACAAGAAATTGTGCAGGCACTCATTGCATTCCTCGATCAAAATAATGCATTAGTGCAGCTTTTTAGAACTGCAAGAGACAAGTTGCAGGAACATGATGTTCCGCCTTTCAAAGTTCAGCTTTTCAGCAAGGGTAAAGCATCGCAGTATGAACTTCCAACCTCAGATTCAATAGGTGCTCTGGTGTTTCACGATACAGAGTAAACATAAAGTGATTTTGATGTAATATTGGAGACTCATTCAGGCGAGGCGCAAAGGATAAACAAACTGCATGCCACTTACATGGCGAGTCAGTTTCCATTACTTTTTGTCTTTGGAGAGCATGGTTACCATTTGGACCTTTGGTATCGAAATGTTGAAAGGCCTACGCGGAGGGGGAAAAGAATGTCTATGAAAGCTTTCTATTGTTATCAGTTGCACAATAGGTTGGGTTATTATAACTTGCTAAGTAGAGGGGGCCGGCTGTTCCAGCAGTATGTAGTGACAGCCTATTGTAGCATAGAGCAAGACAAGATGGATTATGTGCGGAAAAATCAATCAAATATGCGAGGCGATTATCTGTCTGGAGTATATGATGCAGTCGCAAGGGGGGATCTCGATGGTTCAGATGTGGGTTCACGAATAATCTTGCTATCATCGTTCACAGGAGGTCCTCGATACATGTATAGCCACTACCTAGATGCTTTAGCTATCTGCAGGGTTCATGGCAACCCAGCATTTTTTGTTACGTTTACATGTAATAAAAAGTGGCCAGAAATACAGGATTACATGATGGCCTATCCGCATTTTACTGCAGCCGATAGGCCAGATGTCGTAGATCGGATCTTTGAGCGCAAAATCCATTCCCTGATAAAATTTCTCCGTGATTCTCGAACTTTTGGAACTTTAAATGCAGGTTTACCATCTTAACAAATGCATTCATTATTTACTTTTTCATATTTCTAACTATTGTTGTAATTCACTTATATGACTGCAAAACATTTTTTTCAGTGTTGTATACCGTTGAGTTCCAGAAAAGGGGATTACCACACTGCCACATCCTGTTGTGGGCGTTAAGACGCGCTGAAACCATACAGCCTCAAGATGTAGATAGGTACATTAGTGCAGAGTTACCCGATCAATATGGTGATCCAGAAGGGTTCCGGGTTATATCAGAATTTATGATTCACGGTTCATGTGGAGCCGCTTTTCCAAACGCAGTGTGTATGCAAAACAGAACAGAGTGTAAGAAGTGTTTCCCAAAATAATATTGTGACACAACGTTCATAGATAAAGTTGGGTATGTACATTATAGGCGCAGAGATATACAGATTGATGCAGTGCGAAATGGTGTTAGGCTAGATAATGCGTATGTGGTTCCATATAGTCGGCGGTTGTGTATGGCGTTCTATGCACACATAAATGTAGAGTATTGTGGTTGGACGATGCTCATAAAGTATTTATTCAAGTATATCTCAAAGGGAACGGATAGGATTATAGCTCGGGTTAGTAGGCAGATTGGGGAGGCACCGCAAGGGTTCATTAATGCTTCGATGCCAAGCAACAATGCGAGCGCGCAGATAGACGAAATTAAAAAAAATTTAGATGCGCATTATATTGGTCCTCATGAGGCTTGCTGGAGAATTTTTGGCTTTGACATCCATGCTCGACAACCAGCTGTTCAGATTTTAGCCGTTCATTTAGAGAACATGCAGCATGTTTCCTTCCGCGCAAGGCAAACGGTTCAATCTGTGCTTGACAACCCGAACGCACGTAAGACAACTCTTACTGAGTGGTTAGCATACAATGAGTCAATGGCATCAGGTAGACATCTCACGTACTTGCAGTTTCCATCAGAGTTCGTTTGGTGTAAAGGGGACAGAACATGGTCTCCTAGGCGGGGCCTCAATAAACCATCGATTGGCCGCTTGACTTACGTGCACCTGATGCAGGTTTTACTGATCAGGTTTTAATATTTATAATTACTCGTTATACCTATGGTCTACCCTAATGCACTAATGGGCAGTGTACCTGGTCGTGTGTAGTATAGTATTCGGTAGAACCGAGGTCGTCCCAAGAGTTATGTGTGCGGATTTAAACTAAGTCTAAGTGTCAAAGATTTTAATATGATTTCGATATTGAACTAATTAACTACTAAAGAAAATAAAGGCGAGGGTTGTGATCAATAGAGGAGAAAGGTGCTAACCTAGTTACTCATGCTAACTAGTAGTGTTTACGTCTAATTACTTCCAATTACTTCAGGTGGGGTCAAAGTCGCTAGGACAGCATTTGGTCAGTTCGTCCTAACCTATCAGCAAAGGGTAGCACTAGAGAAGTCAGGTGTCCCCTCATAAGTCCAGTTCTTCCTGGTCCCTTAAGCCAAGTCATTAAGTACCGCTACATGCTAGATTTATAATAGTGAGTGCCCGGGCGCTAGCAACTTAAACACTCATCCCTTACTTTTTAAGTTCATCCAAACGGTAGGTGATCAGTTGGTCAAATCGCACAAGTAGAAAGGGTCGTCAATTGGTCATATCTTACCCTTCCCGTCTCAGTATACTCACTTAGGGTCAGTTGGTCATATCTCCTAAGCAACTAGCCTCTACCGCCATTCAAAACTACCGAAACAAGGGTAGCTACCAATAAACTATGCATGCATACACTTAGAAATAATTATACGGAAGCAATGTAAACGCAAACAAAACAATTAAGGAATCATAACTAGGCCAGCACCAAGGGTGCTTAGCCAATCATATAGTAAATTAATCCAACAATAATGAATAAAACATGAATAGAATTAAACATAATGTTTGATACAAATTACTTGATGAAAAGCTAATAATGATGATGATTGCAGGTGAATTCTTCATAGGAAAATGGCTTCGGACTGCTGAAAATTGCCCTGGAGTGGTGCCCTAATCGACCCCTAGGAGAGGGGTGAAGAGAGATACTGGAAAATGCAGATTTGGGGCTATATTTATAGGCCCCGACATGGTTACGGCGTAACCTTAGGTGTAAATTACACCGTAACTAATGTCAGCGCAAAGAAATCCGGATCTCGAATAATTACGTCGTAATTAAATCATTAGTTACGTCGTAACTAAAGTTACGCCGTAACTAATATTGAATTACGTCGTAACTAACTAATCTTGTACTTATTCTTGTCATCCTAATTTCTTGAAACATTATTACTCTTGTGTACGCTTTTGGCCCCTCATCGCACTTCATATTTTTATAACAAGTCCTTGAAGTAAATAAACTTTATATGAGTTGTCACCTTTAGTCCCTGATCGTACTTGTTATTTTTACATTCAATCCTCAGAATAAATATCATTTAACTTCATTTAGCCCCTGGACTTCAACTCTTTCGCGTCCAAGTTATTAATTACGGCGTAATTAAATTGCCGAATTACGTCGTAATTCTTCAACCGTATATTCTTATCCGCTCCGTAATTATCTCTACGGCGTAACTAAATTGCTACGTTACGCCGTAACCTTCACAAAAATAATTACGACGTAACCATAAGAAATGGTTACGCCGTATCCTTCAAACATAATATTTACGCCGTAATATTATTAACGAGTTACAGCGTAATCTTCACACTGAATTCATAGGCCCTTGTAAATCTATCTTCAGAACATATAATTGGCATAATATCATATCTTTTCCGCTTCAACGCCTCATTTATTCTGAAATGCAAATATGAACGAATATGAACGAATTAAGTATCATATTAATACAAATGAGGCCACAAACACGGGAATTTGATATATAAAATATCAGGCTAATTTGATGTTATCAAATATCCCCCACTTGAATTCTACTTGTCATCAAGAAGACCCTTTAAATAATTTTTAAAAAGATATCTCCCAAGATTACTTAGAAGATATGAGGCTAAAAATCACCTAAGCTAGAAAATTCCAAACCAAGCACCTCACGAAAAGGGAATTGAAATCACACACTCTCTCATAATTCACGAGTTTATTTTTGGGTGATCACTCAACTGCTCAGTCATGGCGAGTATTATATCATAGGCTTGGCAAAGATACTAATCTCCACACTAGAGTCTATAGATGCAGCTATTATAAAAGGCAATGGTTGACACAACATGGGCTTATGGGGTTATTTTGTCATTACTAACGAGCTACGACGAAGGAGACAAAACCAATGATACATGACCAATTCCATGGCCAAGACATCAATGATTGCTCGCTTCCTCACCTAAACTCGATTCATGACTAAGGGTAGGATAAGACATGGGAAAACATTTAATAGGTGTAAAAATAAAAAGACACGAAACAAATAGATTCCTAAGTCCATAGTCGCCCAACCACTAGTCACATTCAATCCCATAGCAAAAATAGAGGGTCAAGAGTCAAGGGTCTTCAATACACGAGTCAATGCATAAAAAAATGTAGCGTAGTGCCTTATAATCTCCATAAACTAGGCATATAAGATGAATTAACTCAGCCTTCATAAAAAAGTATGTGCCATAAAAAAAATATTTTTAAATTTGGGTAATTTTAGCACATATTTTGACCAAAAACCATAAAATCAACCATTTCTATCTCCCATCCCCCCACTTGGGATGTACAATGCCCTCATTGGACAAATACTGATTAAAATTTGAAAGGAGAGATAGAAATGTACGGGTTTCTAATTTTATCTGTACGAAAAAACGGATTTGTAAAAATTTGCGCCAGTTGAACAAGGCGAGAATACTCAACACAATACGACACATAAGCTGATTTACGACCAGCTATAAACAAACTAATAAACCAACTCTTGCTTGCATTTTTTTTGATGCAAGACAAGGTATATAATACGAACAAATAAAGCATCCCCCCACTTGAGATCAACTGTCATCTAAACCCGATTTTTTACCAAACCCTTTATTCAAAACCCGCGACTTTCACCAGTGGAACCAAAATTAACCAACAGCGCCCGGATCATGGACATAAGGAAACTACAGGGTAGGCTAGGCGATTGGTGTAACGAAACAATTATATTGGGTGAAAAAAATGAAAGGAAAGGCTCTGAAGGGTGCATCTAGGGGTATCTTACACTAATGGTGAGTGCAACAAAAAAGGTTTAACAGGGGGATTGACTGATCAATATGAAAAGTCAATATACATAATACATATATGGGCTATTTGGGTTTAATCCTAAAATTGCCTTATATCCTAGCTGCACCAATCACACCAAGTTACCTCAGTGTAATGCTCATGATAATGGTCTTGAAAAGATATACAAGGCCAAGTTCTAAAGTCTACTACAGCCACCGGCACACTCATTTTTATGGAATTATATATAAGGGGAAAACGGAAAGGCTTATCCTCACACAATGGGAATATAGGGTAGGTAAGCTCAGTAAAGATTAATCCAGTTAAGTAATGAAAAACATGTCAAAATTTTACTAATGAAACACTTTTCATCAAAAACTAGAAAAACAAAGGCAAGTAAAATCAAGCGGGTGTCTATGTCTAATCCCTTCCCCCCACTTGGGTCACACTTAAGCATATAAATGAAAGATAAGAAGGGTTAGAATTGGAATAGAAAACTCCTCTGGATTTGCTCGGCATGATCGAAGACACACGGGTAAACGTGTCCCGCTTTGGGATTTATGAGCAAACTTTAATAACCTGAATTCACTTAAGACAACCAAACGCATCATACTAGAAAAACAACAAGTATTAAAAGAAAATGAAAAACCTAACTCACTTTCGTAGGAATCACGGTTGCATTTAGCATATGCAACAAGCCTTTTAAACCACTTGGTGTCCCAAGCGGACGAGTGTAGTCTCGTGAGGGTTTACAGGGGACACACTGATCTGTGCTGAACTACAGTCAAGCTACCTCACACAAGCCAGCCACTTGTGAATGACTGACCGTAAGAAGCTTAAAACTGCTCAGACACAAATACAATGAAGTCCTGGAGAATATAATGAATTCCCGGGTCGTTTAGTCCCAAGGAGACTCAATGGTGTGTAAAACTGATTCAGATAATGGAGTGATCACTAAGGATAGTGATCTGTAAAGGTTATGATTAGAAATATTACACTACTAATTGATTGGAATGGAATGGAGTACAGATTAGGAAAGCACAACAATCAGATAAGAGAAACGTAAACGTGAGTTTAAAAACTACGTATACGTACAAAATAAAAAGTGAATCTGAGAAATAAAAGACCTAAAAATATAAAAATGACATTTTTAGAAATCTAAAAATAAAAGAAAATTATTAGAAAAAGAAAATTATTTTTAAAACTATTTAATTAATTATTATTAATTAAAAACTATTTTAACTATTTAATAAATACTCTAAAATAAAAGAAAATAGGAAATAAGGCTAGAAAAATAAACTTATGATTCAGAAAAATCTAAAATACTATAAAACTAATTTTAAAACTAAAAATATATTTTTCACACTTTTTATCTAATTATTACTAATTAATAACTATTTAAAATACACTTAATTACTAGAAAATATAAAATAAACTTGAAAAAATAAAATTTTAACTTTGAAAAATCTAAAATATGATAAAACTAATTTTAAAACAGAAAAGATATTTTTTATGCTTTTTAATTATTTATTACTAATTAATTACTATTTTTAACTAATTAAAATTATAATAAATACTAAACAGAAAAAGAAAAATATGAAACTTTTTCTAAAAATACTATATGATGACAGAAAACTGAGAAAAATAGAAAAACAAGATTTGCTTATTAATAAGATGAAAAGAAAAATCAAAAAGCTAGAAAATCTTAAATAAACACTATCACTGATTTTAACTTGATCTTTTTCTGGATTTTCTTTTTGAAAACTACTTTAATACTGATATTATGAAACTTTAATAAAGACAAAAATTTTATAAACCACAAATAAGCTGTTTGAGGAGCTTAATATCACAACAGTGGCTAGAATGAGCTTATTTGGTGAAATAAGCTCAAACAAGGTAACTAGCTGAAACAAAAGCTCAAAGTAGATGCAAACAAGCTACAAGAACTAGAATGAAGCTAAAAGAGACAGAGAAGCACACTGAAAAGCTATAAATAAGCCATAAGCACTTTTGATTAAAACAGAAATGGGACAATCTTTAAACTACTAGCAGCCCTAGCTATTAAGCTTCAAATTGAAAAACAAGAGTTGGAACCTCAAGATAGCTTGGTTGGCTACCCAAGGAAACAAGTATCACATTATAATACCAAAAATTGAGCTCTGTGCAAGCTTTTCAAAATGGGCTTATTCACTGTGCACAGGGCACTTTTTCAAACAGGTACCCCAAAAGAAGCTGTAAAATAAGCACTTAAAAAGCTGAGAAACAAAGAACTAGCATTTTTGTATTTTTATTTAGCAACTATACTCTAATAACCTAAGAGCTTTTAAGCTAAAACACAATATTAAACTCACACTAAAAAGATCTATTTTAATCAAAAACGACCTAGTTGGAAATTTGACTTTTCTAAAAACTAGAAAAGTTGACCAAGATGAACTTTGGATTGATTCTAAGCACTGATTATGTTGTATTAGGGTGAGATAAGACTAACTTGAGCAAAATTAACAACTTCCTAACACAGAATCATGATCATGATTCCTAAAAACCAAATAGTGAGCTCATAAGATGAGATCAAATGTATTTTTGACTTTTTGCTTATGAGAACTTGTTTTCTTGACTGAGATCAGTTATATAACACTTATGTGAAACAAAGCAAGCATAAACAACAACACAAACAAGCCCTGATACAGTTTAAACAAGCAAATCCAAACAGACCTTAAATGGCTGTTTTGAAACTTTTCAAGGCAAATCTCAAATTTAAACCATGGACTTAATTTCAAACCTTACAATATCAATATATGAGATTAAATAGACATGATCCAACAGTGCTAACAACATAAAACACAAGACTTAAGATTATGCTACTTTAACTGTTAAAATGGAATTTTTAATAACTACAAATTTAAATGAACAAACAGCTGATTTTATTGCTTAAATATCCTTAACTATATCTAATTAACAATAAAACACAAAGATCTAAACTAGGAAGTAGCTCAAACAGAGAAATGCCAAAAAAAAATGAGCAAATGGCTTACAATGGCTTTGAGCTGAAAACTGAGAACTAGGACCAAATAACAGATCCTATAGCTTACCAATAAGCACTACACCCAAGGCAATCCAAAATATACCCTGCTCCAGCTTTTCTTCTTCATCTCCATGTGATTTTTTATTTTTAACTAATTATTTGGTATTTTTGTGTTTTTGATACTAAACTGTTTTTAAGGTATCTAAAAGCTTGAATAAGCTTTATAAGGAGCTTATGTGACCTATTTCAGTCCATTCAAACATCTACAAACAACAATTAATCATTCATGAGATTTTTGAAAATAAGGAAAATTGCATAAGCTAAGATATAAGTTGATACTTGAATTGAAGATTCACAAAAGCTTTATTAATACATAAGAACTTGAAATACAGAGTTTGAAAATTAAAACATACACTTAAAACTTGAAAATGCTTAAAACGACAATAAAAAACTTAAATTACTCTAGATACTAAGATACATTGCATTTCCCTCTCTATATAATGACTTTTCAGACTCCCCATGTGCTTCTGATTGAATCCCACTTCATCTGAGCCCTTGAATCACTCTAACTCATCATATCCGTCCACTTGTTATTTTGGCGCCAAATATCTTGAGCAGGTTTTTGACATTAAATGGAGTGGGTTGAGATAATTAAAGGAATTTGGGTGTTAGTGTAAGTGGAGGGGACAAGGGGGATGGATAGGAGAGGAGGGGGGTTGAAAATGTGGAGAAAACCATGCCTGGTTTTGAATATCTGGTTTGGGAGAGGTGATGCTACAGTGCTGGTGGTTTTGCGCGCGTGGGTAGTGGATTTGACTTTGGTTGACCGGTTGGTTAATAACAAAGGGGCCGGGTTGGTTTGGGCCAAGGGGTTTGGATTTGGGCTTTTGATATAAATAAGGGTCCGGATGGTTAAATAGTAACAACAAGGACCAAAAGTGTAAATTATCCAACCTCAAGGACTGAAAGTGAACTTTTTACAATGCTCTCACAAGGACCAAACATGACAAACATTTATAGAACAAGGGCCCTTTTTGCATAAAATCTATTTTTAAAAAGTCCAAGGACTAATTTTGCAAAATTTCAAAGTTTAGGGACCTTTCTTGCCAATTGACCAAAGAATCATTCAAGGATCATTTTTAACAACTTAAAATACTTCAGGGACCTTGAATGATCAAATTCCATATTTTTGAATTCCAGGGACTAGATTTGACAACTTTTAAAACTTGAGGGACTAAAACTGCCAATTTTGCAAACTTTATACATTTTTCATCTGATTTTGATATTTTTGCATTTAAAACACATAAAACACTGATTTGTGATATTTTGATCATTTTGATGTGTTTCTGAGTGTTTTCAGATGATTTTGCAATTTAGATTATACAAAAATGATGAGTATTTAGACACTCATCAATCCCCCACACTGAGATATTGCTAGTCCCTAGCAATAATTTGAGAAAACTTGATGGATTTTAATCTCTTTACCAAAAGCCATCACTTCTGGAGTAGCCAATTGTTTTGATTCAAGTAAGAACCTTGGTACAACGATAACCAAATGATTTTGAGCAAATCATAAGCTGTAAACGGATTTGATGTGTCTTTACCAGAAGCCGTACCCTTCTGGACTAGCCAACTCTTAGATAAATTATCAGAATTATCTTTGGTGAGTCGATTACCAATTATGGATTTTCCACTGCCTTTACCACAAGCCATAACCTTGCGGGCTAGCCAACTCTTCACTTTTTAGGATATGGTGAGTTGAGAACTATACAATTTTGGGCAAATTGCAAGCCATATAAACGGATTTGAGAAATCTTTACCTAGAGCCGTTTGCTCCTGGATTAGCCAATCCTTTAGTTTATCAAACATGGCGGACTGATAACCAAGATGAGTAAGTGTAGAACACTTACTCCAAAAAAATTTTTTGGCCAAAAACGGGGGAATTGGGTAGATAATATATGAAATTCGCGAGAATTCCCCCTCACACTTAGAAATGAATATTGCCCTCAATATTCAAAGTACCGGCGGTTATGCCGAAACAAAGAACGTAAAAGGGAAATATTACGGCCATTTATTTAGAAAGTTTTTTTTTTTTTTTTTTTTTTTTTTTTTTTTTTTTTTTTTAGAACATGATTTTATATACAACAGTGTGGGGAAACTCCCCCACACTAGGGTGGTAGAAAGGGGGTAAGAAGACAGAATTATGGGTGAAAACCCATATGGTGCGTGCTAATGTTTTTGATTACCGAGTCACTAGCTTGACTCGATCCCCGCATTCATTGGTTCATGGGGAATGTTTGTAAATCCGGGACAACCACAGGGGGAATGTCCTCTCCAAAGTAATGCTTCACTCGATGACCATTCACTTTAAAATTAGGACCATCGGGTTGAGATAACTCAACGGTACCATAAGGATAAACCTTAGCAATGGTGAATGGACCAGACCAACGGGACTTGAGCTTTCCCGAGAAAATCTTCAATCTTGAATTAAAAAGAAGGACTCGATCACCAACGTTGAAAACGCGGTTCTTGATCTTGGAGTCATGAATCTTCTTTGTCTTTTGCTTGTAGATCAAAGAGTTCTCATAAGCTTGATCATGAAGTTCATTTAATTCATTCATTTGAACTTTTCTGTGATCACCAGCTGTCTGTATATCAAAGTTTGCATGCTTTAAGGCCCAGTATGCCTTGTGCTCTAGCTCAATCGGAAGATGACATGCCTTTCCGTACACTAGCTTGTATGGAGTACACCCGATGGGTGTTTTGAAAGCTGTACGGAATGCCCAGAGTGCGTCATCTAGTTTATCCGACCAGGATGCACGATTTTCGCCTACTGTCCTTTCAAGAATCCTTTTAATACCCCGGTTTGAAACTTCCACCTGCCCACTTGTTTGGGGGTGGTATGCAGTAGAGAGACGATGGGTAACACCATACTTTTGCATGACTCTTTCAAATTGGTCATTACAAAAATGTGTACCACGATCACTGATTATCGCTCTCGGAGTTCCAAACCTGGCAAACAGAGATTTCAAAAATTTCACAACAACTCGGGCATCATTGGTGGGTAAAGCTTTCGCTTCGACCCATTTTGACAAATAGTCAACAGCCACGAGTATGTACTTGTTACCACGAGAAGATGGAAATGGCCCCATAAAATCAATACCCCATATGTCAAATATCTCACAAACTTGAATGGCATTTTGTGGCATTTCATTCCTTTGAGAGATATTACCATGACGTTGACAAGCGTCACAGGTTTTGACAAATTCGTGGGCATCCTTATAGATTGTGGGCCAATAGAACCCGGAATCAAACACCTTTTTGGCGGTGTAGTTTGGACTATGATGGCCCCCGGTGGGTCCAGCATGGCAAGCTGTGAGAATGTCAATAGCTTCCTGTCCATAAACACACCGTCGGATGACTTGATCCGCACAGATTTTGAATAAGAAAGGGTCGTCCCAGAAATAATGTTTAACATCTTTGAAGAATTTGTTCTTCTGTTGGGTCGACATTCCTTTCACAATGAAGTTACCCGCATGATAATTTGCAAAGTCAGCAAACCATGGGGTGGTAGAATTTCCACGAAAAGAAACCGCATTGAGTGTCTCGAGAGGAAATGTTTCATTTATTTCCTTTTTCTCGAAAACATCTTGGTGAGGGTTTTCTAATCTGGACAGATGATCAGCAGCTAGATTCTCGGCTCCTTTTTTATCACGTATAATGATATCAAATTCTTGGAGGAGGAGAATCCAACGAAGCAATCTCGGCTTTGCATCTTGTTTTGCAAAGAGATATTTAAGAGCCGAGTGATCCGTATACACTACACATTTGGTCAGGATTAAGTACGGCCGAAACTTCTCAAAAGCATACACCACGGCTAATAGCTCTTTTTCTGTGGTGGTGTAATGAGTTTGAGCTTCAGTCATAGTTTTGCTTGCGTAGTGAATAGGCTGAAAATGTTTGTTTCTTCGTTGCCCTAAGACTGCGCCGATAGCAAAATCACTTGCATCGCACATGAGCTCAAAAGGCAAGTCCCAGTCGGGAGCAACGAGAATGGGTGCTTCAGTAAGCTTTTTCTTCAATGTTTCAAAAGCTTCTATGCACGCGGGTGAGAAGATAAAAGGAGCATCCTTTTCAAGAAGATGGGTCATAGGCCGGGCGATTTTGGAAAAATCTTGTATGAATCGACGATAGAAACCGGCATGACCTAAAAAGCTCCTAATACCTTTGACGGTAGTAGGATGAGGCAGCTTAGCAATAACATCAACTTTTGCTCTATCTACCTCAATCCCATTCTTTGAAATCTTATGGCCAAGGACTATGCCTTCTTTGACCATAAAATGGCTCTTCTCCCAGTTTAGACAAAGATTGGTGTCTTCACACCTTTGAAGCATTTTATCTAAATGGGAGAGACATGATTGAAAAGAATCCCCAATGACCGAGAAGTCATCCATAAACACTTCCATTGTTTCCCCGATCATGTCGTGGAATATGGCCATCATACATCGTTGGAACGTGCCAGGAGCATTACATAAGCCAAAAGGCATACGTTTGTAGGCAAAAGTTCCGTATGGGCAAGTGAATGTGGTCTTCTCTTGATCCTGTGGATCAATAGGGATCTGAAAGTAACCCGAGAAACCATCAAGGAAACAATAGTACTCATTCCCTGCTAATCTCTCAAGCATCTGGTCCATGAAGGGTAGAGGAAAATGGTCTTTACGGGTGGCGTCATTTAACTTACGATAGTCAATACACACACGCCATCCCGTAACCAGACGAGTTGGAATTAACTCGTTATCTTCATTTGTGATAACAGTAATGCCACCCTTTTTCGGAACGCAATGAATTGGGCTGACCCAAGGACTGTCTGAGATCGGGTAAATCAATCCTGCATCAAGAAGTTTGATAACCTCTTGTTTGATAACATCATGGATTTTTGGATTCACTCTTCTCTGATGTTGAACTGCTGGTTTGAAGTCATCCTCCATCAAGATTTTATGAGTACAAAACTCAGGGTTGATACCCTTGATATCGGAAAGTTTCCAAGCAATTGCTTGCTTGTGTGACTTCAAGATTTTTATGAGAGCAGCTTTTTCATCTTTACTCAAATCTCTAGCAATAATGACAGGTAATTTATCATCACCTTCAAGAAATGCATACTCGAGATGAGGTGGTAAGTCCTTAAGCTCAACCTCAGGAAATTCTTCAGTTTTCTCAACTGAATTGACTTCCTTATTATGAAGCTTGATGGGAGGGAGAGGAGGAGAAGTGTCCTGATTTAACAACTTCTTTAGAAGAATATCTCCCTCCAGATTAATCTCATTTTGATTAATCTCATCTGGGATTGAATCACTAGGGTGAGGGGTTGATGATGGATCATCATTGAGCAACTTCTCAATAAGAAGTATGTCCCCCTCAATATCAATTGGAACGTGATCAATTTCCCAAGGCACAAAATCACTAGCCAAGTATGCCTCAATCTCTTCCGAGATGGAGTCATTTCCCTCAAAAGGAGTGATAGAAGGAGTAGAATTGGCTATGATAGGTTGAGAAGATGTGGTGGAATCCCCACTCACAGAATTATGAGAATAACCAAGAACTTCTTGAGAGTACTCGTCAGAAGCAACATCAATGATATCTATTCGGTTAACCGATTCAGAATCATAGTTTGCGGAGTACCTCGAAGTTTGATCAAGGTTAAAAGTGACAGCTTCATTACCAACACGCAATGTGATTTCTTGCTCAAATACATCTATGAGAGCACGGCCCGTTCTCAGGAATCCTCGACCAACAATGAGAGGAACCCGATGATCGGCATCAAAATCAACAACCACGAAGTCAGCTGGGAAATGGAACTTTCCTACTTTCACAAATACGTCCTCAGCAATGCCAAGAGGACGGGATATGGAACGATCTGCAAGCTCGAGAGTCATGCATGTAGGAGTGAGTTCCGGAAGAGAAAGTTTCTTCCACACTGAATATGGCATAAGATTAATGCTTGCACCAAGATCTGCTAGGGCAAAGCATTCAACCATTCCTGGGAATACACAAGGTAAGAGAAATTTCCCAGGATCTCCAAGCTTTTCAGGAAGCTTCTTCAGGATAACTGCAGAGCAGTTCTCGTTAAGAGGAGTCTTAGCCATTTCAAACAGCTTTTCCTTATTGCTTAACATGTGTTTGAGAGTCGATGCAAACTTGGGCATCAGCATGATAGCATCCGCAAAGCTTATGTCAAAATGTAACTCTTGGAAAATTTGGAAAAATTTATCCATTTGATGACTAGCTTTCTCGCGGAGCTTTTGCTCATTCAAACGTGATGGGTAAGGAATAGAAGATTTGGATTTCTGTTTCTCAATAGGAGCTATAGGAGGTTCAAAAACAACTCCTGGATTAGACTGGGGTTTCTGGACAACTTGAGGTTGGACTACCGAAGGTAGGACGTGTGCTGTACTTCGTGGGCTTGAATTATGCACTTTGTCCGTAGTATCCTTGGTAACTTGACTCATTGGCACTGGTGGAGGAGGCATTGGAGTCGTAGGTCCATTGTGTGTCCTCGGTTCACTTTCCACTACCTTAGGGAGAGAAGAAGAAGAAGAGGTAGTAGGAACAGCAGGTCCAGTGTATGAAACACCACTTCGGGTTGTGATCGCCTTGGCATCGCCCCTCGGGTTAGCGATCGTGTTGCTCGGTAAAGTACCTGAGCCCGAGGGTCGATCATTTAAAGACTTCTTCAGATCAGCAATCTGACTGACCAACAACCTGTTCATTTCATCTTGGGATTTCATGAACTGCTTCAGTAACTCACCAGATGATGGTACTGGAGGAGTAATGACGGGAGGAGCTGGAGGGATAATTTGAGGTCGTATGTTTTGATTATGACCAAAATTCCCTTGATTTGGATTCATATTCCCATGAAATTGATTCCCTCGATTGAAATTGTTTTGATGAAGGTTCCCCTGATGTTGGAAACCTTGATTGGGTCCAGGATAGAAATTACCTTGGTTTTGATAACCTTGGTTCATTCTAGGTTGGTTTTGATTCCGGTTGTGCATGTTATGATTCTGGTTAAAACCGGGTGGTGCCTGATTAGTGTTAGCACGGTAGTGTGGTTCATTTTGAGGACGGTATTGATTACCTCCTTGCTGTGAACTACCGGCTAGAGCATTTGCTTCAAAAGGACTACCATCGGTGGCAGTACAATTGTAGTAAGCATGAGGACCACCACAAGTAACACAACTCTCGACTTTCTTCACTTCAGCATGTGTTGGTGTCTGAGTGAAGGAGACTTTCTTCTGGTTAGCAAGAACCAAAGCCTGAACAATGTCTGTGAGTTTATCAATCTTAGCATCGATGCTAGATGTACTCACGGGGGATGAAGAAGAAGAAGGTCCAGCATGAGACTGATATGTCTTAGCTCTGAAAGGACGGACCTGAGATTTGTTTTCAATGATCTGCAAGGCCTCTTTGGTGGTCTTGCTCAAGAAATTACCTCCCGCGGAGGCATTCAAAGAGTCTTGATTGGTCTGATTGAGACCATTGTAGAAAGTATCCATCTGCATTAAGTCGGTAAAACCGTGATGCGGACACTTGCGAAGCAACTCTTTGTAACGATCCCATGCCTCCCCGAATGATTCATCAAATCTCTGAGAAAATTTCATTATCTCATTCTTAAGACTTGTGGTTCGGGATGGAGGATAGAACTCGTTAACAAACTTGGTGACAAGATCTTCCCATGTCTCAATAGAACGAGGGGGTTGTTTCTCAAGCCAATTCCGGGCTTGTCCCTCTAGAGAAAATGGGAACAGAAGAAGCTTGATAGCTTCGTGTGGGACATTCTTGTACTTGATGGTAGATGCTATCTTGTTAAACCATCGAATGTGTGCATGAGGATCATCCCGCTCAAAACCATAGAATTGGCTTTGGGTTACTAGATTAAGCAACCCGGTTTTGAGCTCAAAAGTGTCAGCCACGATGGCTGGAACAACAATGGCATCTCCGTATCCCTCGATGGGTGCCTGGAGAAGCTCATTCATGGGTTTGTCTTCTGCCATTTCGACAGGAGGTGGTGGTGGTAGACGTTCCTCAGTCACGGCTGAAGGAGCTGAACGTCCTCTACGTCTACGAGGAATGTTTCCAAGTTCAGAAAGTGGACTTGTAGAACTGGAAGAACGAGTGCGCATGCACTATGTATAAAAATCAATTTTCAAAACAAATGAGGCAAAACACAAGTGAACTTAACCAATAATCACAAATGAAATGGCTTCTTTGAAAAAGGTACACCAAATCACAAGTGACACAAAGGCAAGTTTTAAATCTGATGTTCGGGAACTTATTATGGTCGCACCCCCAGTTAGGAAGTGCACTGCCTTGATTTGCGGTGGTTGATTTTTATGTATATATTAAGTACCACTGAAAAGACGTAGGTATAGATTTGTGCAGATGGGTTTAAAAACTTTTGGACAATATTTTTGTTATCGTCCCGTTTAACCAAATCGTATCTCTTCAAGAATCACCTTAAAAGAGAATACAAAATAGAAAACGTTCCGATTGTTTTGTTGTTTTATATATTTTTTTTTTTTTGGATTTTTTTTAACACTTTAGGAAAAGTGCTAATGAACTTTTTTTTTGATTTTTTTATAACTTTACAAAAACTTTTTACAAACGATGGGTATGTGCAAGAATGAGTCTGAAAATGGCTAAACACACGCTAAAGCCTCCCCGGCAGCGGCGCCAAAATTTGATCTGTGCTGAACTACAGTCAAGCTACCTCACACAAGCCAGCCACTTGTGAATGACTGACCGTAAGAAGCTTAAAACTGCTCAGACACAAATACAATGAAGTCCTGGAGAATATAATGAATTCCCGGGTCGTTTAGTCCCAAGGAGACTCAATGGTGTGTAAAACTGATTCAGATAATGGAGTGATCACTAAGGATAGTGATCTGTAAAGGTTATGATTAGAAATATTACACTACTGATTGATTGGAATGGAATGGAGTACAGATTAGGAAAGCACAACAATCAGATAAGAGAAACGTAAACGTGAGTTTAAAAACTACGTATACGTACAAAATAAAAAGTGAATCTGAGAAATAAAAGACCTAAAAATATAAAAATGACATTTTTAGAAATCTAAAAATAAAAGAAAATTATTAGAAAAAGAAAATTATTTTTAAAACTATTTAATTAATTATTATTAATTAAAAACTATTTTAACTATTTAATAAATACTCTAAAATAAAAGAAAATAGGAAATAAGGCTAGAAAAATAAACTTATGATTCAGAAAAATCTAAAATACTATAAAACTAATTTTAAAACTAAAAATATATTTTTCACACTTTTTATCTAATTATTACTAATTAATAACTATTTAAAATACACTTAATTACTAGAAAATATAAAATAAACTTGAAAAAATAAAATTTTAACTTTGAAAAATCTAAAATATGATAAAACTAATTTTAAAACAGAAAAGATAATTTTTATGCTTTTTAATTATTTATTACTAATTAATTACTATTTTTAACTAATTAAAATTATAATAAATACTAAACAGAAAAAGAAAAATATGAAACTTTTTCTAAAAATACTATATGATGACAGAAAACTGAGAAAAATAGAAAAACAAGATTTTCTTATTAATAAGATGAAAAGAAAAATCAAAAAGCTAGAAAATCTTAAATAAACACTATCACTGATTTTAACTTGATCTTTTTCTGGATTTTCTTTTTTAAAACTACTTTAATACTGATATTATGAAACTTTAATAAAGACAAAAATTTTATAAACCACAAATAAGCTGTTTGAGGAGCTTAATATCACAACGGTGGCTAGAATGAGCTTATTTGGTGAAATAAGCTCAAACAAGGTAACCAGCTGAAACAAAAGCTCAAAGTAGATGCAAACAAGCTATAAGAACTAGAATGAAGCTAAAAGAGACAGAGAAGCACACTGAAAAGCTATAAATAAGCCATAAGCACTTTTGATTAAAACAGAAATGGGACAATCTTTAAACTACTAGCAGCCCTAGCTATTAAGCTTCAAATTGAAAAACAAGAGTTGGAACCTCAAGATAGCTTGGTTGGCTACCCAAGGAAACAAGTATCACAGTATAAGACCAAAAATTGAGCTCTGTGCAAGCTTTTCAAAATGGGCTTATTCACTGTGCACAGGGCACTTTTTCAAACAGGTACCCCAAAAGAAGCTGTAAAATAAGCACTTAAAAAGCTGAGAAACAAAGAACTAGCATTTTTGTATTTTTGTTTAGCAACTATACTCTAATAACCTAAGAGCTTTTAAGCTAAAGCACAGTATTAAACTCACACTAAAAAGATCTATTTTAATCAAAAACGACCTAGTTGGAAATTTGACTTTTCTAAAAACTAGAAAAGTTGACCAAGATGAACTTTGGATTGATTCTAAGCACTGATTATGTTGTATTAGGGTGAGATAAGACTAACTTGAGCAAAATTAACAACTTCCTAACACAGAATCATGATCATGATTCCTAAAAACCAAACAGTGAGCTCATAAGATGAGATCAAATGTATTTTTGACTTTTTGCTTATGAGAACTTGTTTTCTTGACTGAGATCAGTTATATAACACTTATGTGAAACAAAGCAAGCATAAACAACAACACAAACAAGCCCTGATATAGTTTAAACATGCAAATCCAAACAGACCTTAAATGGCTGTTTTGAAACTTTTCAAGGCAAATCTCAAATTTAAACCATGGACTTAATTTCAAACCTTACAATATCAATATATGAGATTAAATAGACATGATCCAACAGTGCTAACAACATAAAACACAAGACTTAAGATTATGCTACTTTAACTGTTAAAATGGAATTTTTAATAACTACAAATTTAAATGAACAAACAGCTGATTTTATTGCTTAAATATCCTTAACTATATCTAATTAACAATAAAACACAAAGATCTAAACTAGGAAGTAGCTCAAACAGAGAAATGCCAAAAAAAATGAGCAAATGGCTTACAATGGCTTTGAGCTGAAAACTGAGAACTAGGACCAAATAACAGATCCTATAGCTTACCAATAAGCACTACACCCAAGGCAATCCAAAATATACCCTGCTCCAGCTTTTCTTCTTCATCTCCATGTGATTTTTTATTTTTAACTAATTATTTGGTATTTTTGTGAATTTTTGTGTTTTTGATACTAAACTGTTTTTAAGGTATCTAAAAGCTTGAATAAGCTTTATAAGGAGCTTATGTGACCTATTTCAGTCCATTCAAACATCTACAAACAACAATTAATCATTCATGAGATTTTTGAAAATAAGGAAAATTGCATAAGCTAAGATATAAGTTGATACTTGAATTGAAGATTCACAAAAGCTTTATTAATACATAAGAACTTGAAATACAGAGTTTGAAAATTAAAACATACACTTAAAACTTGAAAATGCTTAAAACGACAATAAAAAACTTAAATTACTCTAGATACTAAGATACATTGCATTTCCCTCTCTATATAATGACTTTTCAGACTCCCCATGTGCTTCTGATTGAATCCCACTTCATCTGAGCCCTTGAATCACTCTAACTCATCATATCCGTCCACTTGTTATTTTGGCGCCAAATATCTTGAGCAGGTTTTTGACATTAAATGGAGTGGGTTGAGATAATTAAAGGAGTTTGGGTGTTAGTGTAAGTGGAGGGGACAAGGGGGATGGATAGGAGAGGAGGGGGGTTGAAAATGTGGAGAAAACCATGCCTGGTTTTGAATATCTGGTTTGGGAGAGGTGATGCTACAGTGCTGGTGGTTTTGCGCGCGTGGGTAGTGGATTTGACTTTGGTTGACCGGTTGGTTAATAACAAAGGGGCCGGGTTGGTTTGGGCCAAGGGGTTTGGATTTGGGCTTTTGATATAAATAAGGGTCCGGATGGTTAAATAGTAACAACAAGGACCAAAAGTGTAAATTATCCAACCTCAAGGACTGAAAGTGAACTTTTTCCAATGGTCTCACAAGGACCAAACATGACAAACATTTATAGAACAAGGGCCCTTTTTGCATAAAATCTATTTTTAAAAAGTCCAAGGACTAATTTTGCAAAATTTCAAAGTTTAGGGACCTTTCTTGCCAATTGACCAAAGAATCATTCAAGGATCATTTTTAACAACTTAAAATACTTCAGGGACCTTGAATGATCAAATTCCATATTTTTGAATTCCAGGGACTAGATTTGACAACTTTTAAAACTTGAGGGACTAAAACTGCCAATTTTGCAAACTTTATACATTTTTCATCTGATTTTGATATTTTTGCATTTAAAACACATAAAACACTGATTTGTGATATTTTGATCATTTTGATGTGTTTCTGAGTGTTTTCAGATGATTTTGCAGTTTAGATTATACAAAAATGATGAGTATTTAGACACTCATCACACACCCACGAAGTTCATTTAAAACTAATACAAGGTTATGGTATGTAAGTTTAAAATGAAAATTTCGGTTACAGGAGAGGTTACAGCGTAATCACATAAGTGAGTTACGCCGTAATTAGATAAAACCTGGAGACCTTCGATGCTGGAGGAGGTTTACGGCGTAACTCAAGGTTATAGTTACGCCGTAACAATTGCATAGAATGGAAATTTCCAGACTGGTTCCGAATTTTGGTGAGCTTAAACACCATCCTTCTTGCTCCATTTCCTGCAAAAAAATAAATACAAACATAACAAACCCAACTATTCTAATAAAATGGAAAAGAACAGATAGGCATGGGGTGCCTCCCACGAAGCGCTTGTTTTTGTTCGAGTCACGAGCTTAACTCCACTCTTATTTACTACGTAAAAGGGTGTTCATCCTCTCACTTGAAATCAAGTGTGGGTGAAAATAGCAATAAACACCATGAGGGTGTGAATTTGCTATGGGATGGGGAAATGATAAATTATGATCATACCTAAAAGGAGATGTCATTTCCTTCCATACTTTACCCATTTTAGTTGATGGCATTAATGATTGGTTCACCTCGTGACGTGGCTAATTAATTGGCTCGTAAGTCTCCTCGTTAATCACTGAAGTGTCCAAGATCTTGTCCTCTAATTCCTTTGCAAGATCAACTAAAATTGGTTCAATAGCCGGAGCTATATAACCATCATCGGGTGATGCGACAAGCGAGGTTTGTGAGGTCAAGGGTTGCGCAATTTCATCCATGTTTTCAGCAACATGTATAGGGAAACTAGCAAGATTGTTAGTAATAAAAGAAGAGTTAGAAGTGTTATCATTTTGCATTGTAGTTGATTCCACATTAGCTTTTGGCATTGCTTCATCATCCTGTAAGCTCCATGCTTCCATCTTCTTCAATTGATCATTGCTTGTTTGTTCATTTCTCACAACCTTCAAACATCCTAGAAAAGGGATAGGTGGGACATAAGGTCTGATATAAGGTAAATCACCAGGAACCGGCTCGTTGTTGACTTCTTTCATCTTTCCCACCGTTGTTTTGATAGTTCCAACCGTATTCTTTTTACTTTCCAGGACCTTTTGGTTTAATTCTTCAAGCTTAGCCTCCAAGCTTTTCCTCTTAGCGTCAAGCTTCTTTAAATTCAAGTCCGCACCCTCCTTGAATTTCCTAACCATTTCATCATTCGAGTCGTGCATCCTTTTTAAATTGTCGGAGTATTTATTGACGACTTCCTCCAATGACTTAATATATCTGACCTGCTCATATTCTTCTTGGAGAGAATGCTCTTGTATAGCATGAATGTTCTCCTTAACCATCTTCATATCACATCCAAGTCTATCAAGCTGCTTGGTGATGTCGCCAATGTCATCCAAGCCTTTGCTATTTGTCACCCAAATGGTTGCTCCATCATACCAATTTCGTGAATGGTCAGCCATCTTTTGAATTAAGCTAAGGGCTTGTGCAGGTGGCATCATAGGGATAGGTCCTTGGGAATCGAGCATCTGGCGGGAAGGGATGTTTAAACCATTGTAGAAAATAATGACCATCTGATGGCTGCTGATATTATGCATTGGGCATCCGTAAAGAAGGTCATTATATCTTTCCCAAGCTTCATCAAGTGTTTCATCCATCTTCTGTCCGAAATTCCTTATTTCTTCCATCTTCTTGGCAATATTTGAAGGAGGACAATATCTCTGAATAAATGCTTTCTTCAAAAGATTCCATGTATTGATCGACCCATCAGGAAGCATCTTCATCCATCTTCTGGCAGCACCAGTGAGTGTAATAGAAAACACTCTAAGCATTATGCATCTTGAGTGACTCCTGGAGTGTGGAAAAGATCTGCGATCTCTAATACTCTTCGCACATGCAAGTGGACATCTTCATCATTAGTTCCCGGGAAAAGCTTATTTCTGAGCTCCTTCATAAACTGGCAGCTGATCTCAAAGTTGATGTTATCATTAAACTCGGGATATACGATGCCCGATCTCTAGTTACTTTGAGTCAAAGCAATATATTCCTCCACAGTAAGCATGTCAAAATCTGAATCTTCCATATCCTGAAATATCAAAAACAAACAAAAATAGAAAAGAAGAGAAAAAGAAAAAGAAAAAAAAACTTAAATTAAAATCCTAAATAGCTCCCCGGCAGCGGCGCCAAAAACTTGATGCATGTTTTACTGATCAGGTTTTAATATTTATAATTACTCGTTATACCTATGGTCTACCCTAATTCACTAACGAGCAGTGTACTCGGTCGTGTGTAGTGTAGTATTCGGTAGAACCGAGGTCGTCCCAAGAGCTATGTGTGCGGATTTAAACTAAGTCTAAGTGTCAAAGATTTTAATATGATTTTGATATTGAACTAATTAACTACTAAAGCAAATAAAGGCGAGGGTTGTGATCAATAGAGGAGAGGGGTGCTAACCTAATTACTCATTCTAACTAGTAGTATTTACGTCTAATTACTTCCAATTACTTCAGGTGAGGTCAAAGTCGTTAGGACATCATTTGGTCAGTTCGTCCTAAACTATCAGCAAAGGGTACCACTGGAGAAGTCAGGTGTCCCCTCATAAGTCCAGTTGTTCCTGGTCCCCTAAGCCAAGTCATTAAGTACCGCTACATGCTAGATTTATAATAGTGAATGCCCGGGCGCTAGCAACTTAAACACTCATCCCTTACTTCTTAAGTTCATCCAAACGGTAGGTGATCAGTTGGTCAAATCGTACAAGTAGAAAGGGTCGTCAATTGGTCATATCTTACCCTTCCCGTCTCAGTCTACTCACTTAGGGTCAGTTGGTCATATCTCCTAAGCAACTAGCCTCTACTGCCATTCAAAACTACCGAAACAAGGGTAGCTACCAATAAACTATGCATGCATACACTTAGAAATAATTATACGGAAGCAATGTAAACGCAAACAAAACAATTAAGGAATCATAACTAGGCCAGCACCAAGGGTGCTTAGCCAATCATATAGTAAATTAATCCAATAATAATGAATTAAACATAATGTTTGATACAAATTACTTGATGAAAAGCTAATAATGATGATGATTGCAGGTGAATTCTTCATAGGAAAATGGCTTCGGACTGCTGAAAATTGCCCTGGAGTGGTGCCCTAATCGACCCCTAGGAGAGGGGTGAAGAGAGATAATGGAAAATGCAGATTTGGGGTTGTATTTATAGGCCCCGACATGGTTACGGCGTAACCTTAGGTGTAAATTACGCTGTAACTAATGTCGGCGCAAAGAAATTCGGATCTCGAATAATTATGTCATAATTAAACCATTAGTTACGTCGTAACTAAAGTTACGCCGTAACTAATATTGAATTACGTCGTAACTAACTAATCTCGTACTTATTCTTGTCATCCTAATTTCTTGAAACATTATTATTCTTGTGTACGCTTTTGGCCCCTCATCGCACTTCATATTTTTATAACAAGTCCTTGAAGTAAATAAACTTTATATGAGTTGTCACCTTTAGTCCTTGATCGTACTTGTTATTTTTACATTCAATCCTCGGAATAAATATTATTTAACTTCATTTAGTCCCTGGAATTCAACTCCTTCGCGCCCAAGTTATTAATTACGGCGTAATTAAATTGCCGAATTACGTCGTAATTCTTCAACCGTATATTCTTATCCGCTCCGTAATTATCTCTACGGCGTAAATAAATTGCTACGTTACGCCGTAACCTTCATAAAAATAATTACGACATAACCATAAGAAATGGTTACGCCGTATCCTTCAAAGCATAATATTTACGCTGTAACATTATCAACGAGTTACGGCGTAATCTTCACACTGAATTCATAGGCCCTTGTAAATCTATCTTCAGAATATATAATTGGCCTAATATCACATATTTTCTGTGGAAAACTAGAAGGGGGGAGGGGTTGAATAGTTTTACCAATTAAAACTTCATTTTAAAATATTTAGATCGACTTATGTCAATCTATTTATATGTGCATGTTGGACGTTTGATAGATAGATATATAAAAGTGTTATGAAAGATAAAGAGTAAGAAGCACATAACCACGATACGAGTATTTGTAGTGGTTCGACTACAAGGACACCTTCCTTGCCCTACACCACTCCCCGAGTCACCTACTCGAGAGTTTGTAATCACTACACGACACCAACTCCTTATGGCAGATAAGCCTTCACAACGTCGCCTACTCTTTTTCCGGTACTAGACTAACGACCAGGTTCTTTCCCCAAGGTGAACCACACCTACCACAACGTTGCCTACCCTTTATCCGGTACTAGGCTAAGTACCGAGTTCTATTACAATGGAGGAACTACTACCCAACACTACACAACACCTAATCCCAAAGGAGACCCACTCCTTATTACAACACCATCAAAGATATCAACATCCTTGGAAACAAACTATCACTATTTGTATAACGATGCACCTTATCGATTATATGACCTTGGCATCTTTCACTAATGCCACTTGATTTGACTCCTTGGCATCTTTCACTAATGCACTTGACACGAACACTTGGCACCTTTCACTAATGCCTTCGTCTTGAATCCTTTAGCATTCTTCACTAATGCTTTTGACATGGACGTTAAGCACCTTTCACTAATGCTTTCGTCTTGACTCTTTCGGCATCCTTCACTAATGCCTTTGACACAACACTTCTATGGAGGAAGAAAGAAGTATCAACAAGAGAACCTCAGTAGTCTTGATGATGACGAAACATGGTAACTCATGGACTTCAGCTTGCTCGACTTCAAGAAGTGGTGATCTCGCCTTTAAGAGGAACCTAGAGAATCACACCAAAACAAAAGACAAACTACATAGAAAGATCCCTTAGGATCAGTGGTTAGAGAGTTACAATACTTTGGGAAAGTATGTGTGGGAGTGTCAACACAAAAGGAAGAAATGACTCACTATTTATAGAAGAAAACTAGTTACTGTTCCCCGGATCCCACGGATCCCTCCCTTGAGGGATCCTTCCAGTGTATTAACTAGGATCCGTGGGACGCTCCCTTTTGCCCATGGGTTTTTTGGTTATGGGTCATGGGTTATGGGTTGGGTCAATACCATGGGTTATGGGTGTATCTAATAGGTGCAATGCATCTAGTCAAATGGATATGGGTCAATACCATGGGTTATGGATATGCTCCATGGGTTGTAGTTTTTACCCATTATAATACATACTAGTTATGTATATATATTTGCCCAATATGTAAACACTAGTTGTTGTACATATGTATTTAAATCATAAAATCACTTATACTTGTTTTAGTGTTTTATGTGAAAACGTAAGTGTGTTAGAAAACTATTGGCTCAAACCATTTACGTATTTTATTTGTTTCGTTAAAATGATTTTACGTTTGTTATCGACAAAACATTAGAAGATCGTAAAATATATATAAACGTTTTTACGGCTTATTTGTATTAACATTTTCCGCTTCAACGCCTCATTTATCCTGAAATGCAAATATGAACGAATTAAGTACCATATTAATACGAATGAGGCCATAAACACAGAAATTTGATATATAAAATATCAGGCTAATTTGATGTTATCAGCACCCTACCGCAGGAGACCTATTCTACCAGCGTATGCTGTTGTGTCACCAGAAAGGATGCATGTCGTTTGCAAGCATCCGAACTGTGGATGGGTTTACGTACAACACAAGTAGGCAAGCCTGTGAGGCAATGGGTCTATTACAGAATGATCAGGAATGGGTGACGGTATGCAAGAAAGCTGCGCAACCGCTACTGCTTCACAGTTACGAGCATTATTTGCGCACATTCTGTTGTTCACAGATATCACAAGCCCAATAAATCTTTGGCAAATGTTTTGGAGGCAGATGTCTGACAACGTCCAGCGCATATTAGCAGAACTATTGCATCTTCGACCCCTCTTTGTTAATGACCGAGAACTAGAAGGTGGTGTTTTGTATGAACTACATGCACTCTTAGCCATCCATGGAAAGTCACTGAGAGATTTTGGCTTACCAGATCCACCGCCAGGTTTGCTAGATTTATTTAGCAATCGAACAGTCATGGAAGAAACATGTAATAATAGAGATGAAATGGCAGTGGAAAGCAGAAGGCTAATTCCGCAGCTGAATCGAGAAAAACGCCAGGTGTTTGACACAATTATAGATGCTATTCACAACCACAAACAACAACTAATGTTCGTGTACGGGCATGGAGGTACAGGTAAGACATTCTTATGGAAGACCGTTATCACGATGCTCAGAGCTGAGGGCAGGATAGTCTTGGCAGTTGGGTCTTCTGGGGTCGCGTCATTATTATTGCCAGCAGGTAGAACTACGCATTCAAGGTTTAAAATTCCATTAAATCTAACCGATGAGTCAGTCTGTACAATAAAAAAAAACACACAGTTAGGCGAGCTGCTAATACGGACAGAATTAGTTATATGGGATGAAGCACCAATGAATGAAAAAAAGGTGTTTTGAAGCGCTAAACAGAACTTTGCGCGACGTTCTTGACAGGCCGCACTTGCTTTTTGGTGGCAAATCGATAATGCTAGGCGGCGATTTTCGTTAGACGCTTCCAGTAAAAAAAGGGGCTTCCAGAAACACAATCATTGCTGCGTCCATAGCAGAGTCTAGACTGTGGAACCATTTCAAAGTTTATTTCTTGCTCGAGATATGAGGTTGCAGAAACCAGGTATGACAGATGAAGAAAAGACATAATGCAGTTCGTTCTCTCAATGGCTTCTAAATATAGGAGATGGAAACATTGGTGTAGATGATCTCGAAGATCCAGAAAATACCTCTTGGATACGCATCCCAGATGTTCATTGTTTTGAACCGGGAAATAACGGAGTGGAACAGCTTATTGAGTTTATATACGATAGTGAATCGTTACGAGCACCGGCGGTCACTACCTTTCAGGATAAAGTAATAGTGTGCCCAAAGAACGAGACTGCTGATACAATAAACAATTTTTTTTGCAGAGGCTATCTAGGCCTTCTGAGTTTTACATCAGCGTAGACGACGCCATTCCTCTAGGAAACGATGGTGGCGCTACAAAACTGTTGTATCCGATGGACTATCTGAACTCCATGAATTTTCTAGGGTTTCCTCCGCATTCGCTGGAGGTAAAGATAGGCGTCCCGGTAATGTTAATCAGGAATTTAAACCTCACTAGAGGCTTATGCAACGGTACGCGCATGATTGTGACTCCACTGTTGACTAGAGTCATCGAGGCTAAGATAATTACCGGAACCCAAATCGGTGAAAAAGTGTTTCTCCCACGTATACTTTTGACTATCAAAGAAGAGAAGATGCCTTTTGTTTTCGAGCGCAAACAGTTCCCGATAAAATTATGTTATGCCATGACGATAAACAAAAGTCAGGGGCAATCGCTGGCCAGGATTGGGGTTTATTTTCCAGAACCTATATTTGGACACGGGCAGCTTTACGTCGCAATGTCGTGGGCTACATCACCACAGGGCCTAAAAATTGTGATAGACCCGCAACCGCAACAACCACCAAATACAACAAAAAATATAGTCTACAAGGATTTCCTGAAAAAAATAAAAAATTCATTAGCTTAACGAATTTATGAACGACTGTGTCAGTATTATTAGTGTGTTAAAACTAGCTTTGTCACGCCTGCATTTCCTTTTTTCCCTCATGTAATATTTTCTATGTAGGTATGCAATTACGTTGCAGTTTTTATATATGGTTTCCATAACTTTTAGGTTTGCGTATGTGATTGCATATTAATTCTAATTGTCCTTTCATGACCTGACTGCTGCATCGACATATATGGTTGCTGTGGTAACTCTTATAATTCTTCTATAGAATTACATGACACTCTTATATGCTTATTGATAACCATTCGTATCGATTGCAGAACCATGGTTGATAAAGGCAAAGGCGAGTTATTGGAAACCAGTGCAACGCAGGCTACTACACCAGAAGTCAGTACTACAACTGATACCAAAGGGACGCAGGAACTTATAATACCAGACCTACCCATTGTAGATGTTGAAAGTGTTAACCCAAATGAAAGTAGTGCAGAAGGTGTTAGTGCCACAGCTGATACCAAAGGTAAGGGAACACTTATAATACCAGAAACTGTTGAACTACAATAGAGCGTCGCAGAAAGTAGAACCACAGAGGTTTGGCACAACCGTCGCCACTAAAGATGAGGGGAAGCTTACAGTAGCAGAGACTGACGTTGTGGACATCACAAATGTTCAACCGCAGGATCTGCAAAAAGAACTACGTGTGAGAGTCTATCGGAAATGGACTTCGAGGAATGTTCCAGATCCAAATACCACGGGCCTATGCTTCATACTATTGGACAAACGTGTAAGTTCTGAAATACCAAAACACTATCGTAGGTCTAAAACTAATGTTTTAATCAATGCATAATACGGGTTCCTTGCAGGGAAATGCAATTCAGGCGAATGCAGACGTTCGTGATATCAAGCAGTTTGAATCGGCTTTACAAATTGGCTCATGTTACAAAATTACTAGGTTTGGTTGTAAAAACACAGATTCGTGGCAGCGCACTCTCAATAATAACACAACACTGTTACTCGGCAAGTACACTGAGGTTTGTCCAATTGAAGATGAGGGCTTTCCAAAGCATCACTTCAATTTTATTGCTTATAACTAACTTGGGCCAAGAGCTGATGTGCTATATGCGATCCTGACAGGTATTAGCTTCAGATAGGCACCTAAGTTTACGTAAATATAATGACCGTTTATTCAATACTTATGATATTTATTTATGCATACAGATTACATAGGCATTATTTGTAGCGTCGGCAGAATTAAAACGTTTGGGAGCTCGACGAAAAACCGAATACTCAGAAAGAATGTTGAAATACAGAATCTGAAGTACGTGTGGCAATACTATTACGTCAAAATAGCTTTATATTGGTTTAAAACTACACTAATTTGGTTTATATGTCAGCGAAAATACCATCACGCTAAGCCTTTGGAATGAGATGGCCACAAAGTTTGAAACAGAAATAAGTATCCCACTCGAGCAGCCTATCATAATGGCGGTTAGCTCATGCTTAGTGAAGAGTTTTGCTGGTAATATACAATTATCAGCAACCCCTGCTACGAGCTACTATTTCAACCTAAATGTGCTGGAAGCAAATGAAATACGACAAGTGTAAGTTCTCTATATTTAGCAAGTGCCTATAGCCTACTCCATAAACGTTTATCAGTAACTTTTCTAACAAAATGTTTGATCAGTTACGCGGAGTTGCTAGGAACTGCTACACCTATGATGTTGCCTCCGTTACAACAACAACTGCAAGAAGAGGGTTTGGTAGAGGAACAAATTAAAATAGCAACGCTGTTAGAAATCAGTCCAGAAACGCTGATGGTAAGACATAAACAACCTTTAAAATACGATTATCCAAAATACGTAAACTAACACCCTTTTCAAACAGCAAAAACAGCGGTTCGTCACTGAGGCTGTGATAATCAAAATAGATGAGGATACTAACTGGTATACCAATCGTTGTAAACGTTGCAACAAAAACATTGAGCAAAAAAGACCCCACTGGCATTGTCCGCAACCAGGGATTCCCGTTGTGCCAAATTACAGGTGCAAACAATTTTCTAACGTTAGAAATTTCATACTGCCAACCTATAATAACAACTAATACAAACCCAACTACGTACCGTTTGCAGCTACTGTTTCAAAACCATTATTGCAGATGTCACCGGTCAGGCTCCGCTTATGTGGTATAGCCCTGAAGCACACGATTTGCTACCAGTTTGCTCTGAAGTCTTAAGCTACGTTCCTTGTCTAGACCCACGGAAATTGCCACCGATTATCAAGGACTTGCAGAACACGAAACACCGTTTTGAAGTCCACTTTGGTAACGGCAGCAAAAAAAGGCGCTCCAAGATTGATACTTGACAATGTAACTGATGCAACACAACCGTTGCTACCATCAACGGACGTTGGCGAATCGTCAACAACAGCAATAGCATCTCCAGAAGAAAGTCCTGCCACCGAGGTTTCAACCGATGTGCTCACGACACCACCGCTTTCTACTGAACCAGAAGAGAAAAGGGAACCGCTAAGATCTGCTGAGCCTGCAACAGCTCGCCGACAGTTATTCGAAAGCGCAACAGAACCTGAAGCTAGCCACCCTGCAAAAAAGATGAAAAGCGATGCCGGTGGAGACCCACCAGTGCAATAAGAAGCCCAAATGAACTTCTACCTTTTGTAATGCAGTTGTTATATCACTGCAGAACCACTACTTAAACCGCCTATTCCATATTATGCGTAGGAATGTTGAGGTTAGCACAAAAAAAGGGAAGGCGAAAAAATATATTATGTATAGCTATGTTGTAACAAAACATATGTAGATGACTATGTACACACTGTATATGTACAAATTTTGGTCACTGTTTGCAGTGCATCTGCAATAAAAATTAAAAGTTATTATATGCTACTTACACGACTGCAGATTACCTGCAGCTACTTATCAAAAATATTTTTACTTCTGCCTATGAATTGAATGCAATAATGTGCCAAAAGGTAACAATCAGGCCAACAACGCGAAACATATACACATGCCAAAGAAGCGAAACATATACAAAAATCTAATCTCAGAACCACGAAAAAAAAGAGCCTTCAAGATAACGAAATAGAATACATGACAGCATCACCGTTATAAAAAAACAACATCCACAAATTAAACCAAGTTTAAGAAAAAAGTTTTATTAAACATGAGTCTTACACACATACTTCCAACATAGATCAATAGTGAGTACATACAAAACAAAACTCCAACAAGCAAGACAGTAATCAAAACAACTAACGGAAACACACAAACAAGGATCACAAAGCTCGATTATTGTTGATATATCCTGCAGCAGCACGGAGCGCGACATGTGCTTTACGTAACATTCCCTGAAACGTAGCCTGCTTAGAGCGTTCGCATGCCTGAACCTCTCTAAAAAATGTAACATAATTGCTAACAACCAGGCCATGGCCTTCCCGGAGAACCTCTTGGATAACATCTTCCAAATACGTAATGTGTGCCCCAATCTCAAAACAACGAGCACGTACCATGCTTTCCCATTCACGCGCTGCAATCACCTCCTTTTCAAAAAAGAGGCACATCTGATCTTGCAGAACATCACTATCGCATGCAAAACCAAGTTCAGCTAGGCAATCGGTGTGCGACATGTGTACAATGAAATATTTAGGGTGAAATAAAAGCAGACATACATACACAGATGCGGGAGCCTAAACTTATACACCAAAAAAGTGACACACCGTCTACCACTATGAACAACACCCACACCACTACAAATGCACTTTAATTAATGGCCGAAAGCGTGGAAACGGCAATAGCAAAACAGAACTGTGGCACTACACAAAAAGATGCCAACAGTAAATATAGCACTAGCAATGCTTTAGCAAAAAAAGAACTGACGGGTGCCTCAGGAGCGTGCAAAATGCAAAAAAAGATATGCCTTTTCATGCAAGTGCCAACAGTTCTAACATTAAACATGAAGGGCACCTAAATTCGGGACACTAACAAAAATCACAACGCAACAAAACTAACATAATCTAAACGCAACCCAAACAACAATACATAACGCCACCACACAAAGAATGAATACTTTGATACCCCAAAGTCAACAACGAATACACAAACAAGCAACCATAATACCAAGAGCAAGGCAAACACAGAATCACGAACAACTCAAAAAAAAAGGTTAAACCAATATACTGACATAGCTCAGCCAACCGTTAGAAAATGTGGAGTATAAATGATATGCAAAAACGCTTAATAGAAAATCATAACAACTGATAACCACAAAACACATGATACTTAAGAACATACCTTTAGATAAAAACTAAAACAAGTTCAAAACCAAAGCAAAATAGCCACTACACTATCATAACAGCCAATAACAACACTAAACAAAATTACTAGAAACTAGAAACCATAACTTTTCATTACTAAAATATTAATTACAGCATCTTCATTACAACAGGTAGGTTAACATGTACAAAATAAAATGGTAATCCGTTATAGATTACACCCACCCATTGAGGATACATAACTTCACCATAACAACTACACCCCTAATCATCCACAAAAACCAACCCACCCAACAACCAGTTGAAACTGCTATTAACCTACACTTCTAAACATCCAACATCAACAAAAGAGATTCAAAACCACACTAACCATCTGGCAACGCCTCATCAACCTCCATGAAACCTGCTTGCCTATCCTTTTCATCTATTCCATCACGTATTGCATCAATGAGAGTTCCAAGAGCAAGCCGTGTCTCACGGTCAATGCGTTGCAGTTCTACCAGCCCCCTTAAACCACCGACCGCCTTTTCATTGAAAGGACTAAACCAATGAGTCTCCATAATTGTTCGTTCGCGCTTCTCAATTTTCAAGCGTAGCTGACCGCGCTCCTCCTCTATACGGTTGAGAAAACTGTGATCTTCGCTGACCTCACTGTTAAACAAGAACTTATAAGCTGTTGATAAATTATCAGATCCACACGCTGCTACAAGCTCCTCAACATTGGGTTTTGACACCATTGCTAGATGGTGAAGAAAAGTAGGTGAGAGTAGAAATAGGTAGAAGCAGAATGAGGAGTGAGAATATTTTTAACCTAATTAAAACTTAATAAAAAGACACTACCCTATACACTGTTAACCCAAAGCTTAAAAAGAATATATGATTAGTAATGGTATGTAAAAAACAATATTAACCCAAAGCCTAAAAAAAACATCATTAATAATAGTATGAAAAAAATAATATACATTATGTATCACAAACTATCCTCCAAAAAAAATATATAAAAACTCATCTTCAAAAAAAAATATCAATCCCAAAAAAATCGAAAAAGAAAGGTATAACAACCACATCGACATTTCATTTTTCAAAACATATCCAAAAAAAAAAACACGTAACGCTGAAAGAAAATTTCAGAAAAGCCCGCAGCAACGCGGCGATGGGTTTTGAACTCGTTATATTTTATAAACAAGCTACAAACTTAAAACTACAAAATAAATAAATAAATAAATAAAATAACGAAACTAAACTTACTAAACCTTTTGAGCATGACAATATTTTTTTATAGCCCGCTACTCCATTATTTTTAGCCCACTTAACATTTAATAAAAATAAATAAATAATAATAATAGTAATAAATAAAATAAATTAAGAAAAGGCACACAGCCTCACACACTTCATCTTCTACGTTGGCTCACTGATGCCTGGGTTCGGGGTCGAAAGACTTCCTTTTCAATAAGCAAGCTTTACAACCCACTAGGCAGTGTACCTAATCGTTGCAGTTTAGTATGGGTAAGCCCAGGGGGTTGATCCTTCTCTAGGGGAATAGAGATGCTAGCTAGAGATGTATGAAGAGAAGGTAAGGTTGAGGGAGATTCTTTTTAGTCTTTTTATGTTTTTTAAGAAAGAAAGGTAAATATCTCAGGGTATAGGAGTGTGGGTGGTACTTCTACCAATTTTAACTACTAATTAATTAAACTAATGAAAATAGAAAGATAGGCTATGTATTGTAAGGTGTGTTCTTATGATGATTAAAAGTGTGTTTACTTAGATGTTCTTACTCCCTAGTTATCTCTTATTGGTCGGTTGAATTGTCACATCCTCATCTTAATTGGTGCGTTGTATTCCGTGTGGTCATAGGGGGGCGGGGGTGCCTAATTCCCTAGTTCTATGAATGTAACTCTCCTCTAGACTATCCGGTATCGCCAAATACCGTAGTATCTCCCCCAAATACTCTATTATCCTAAAGCTACAACTCACGCAATAAACACAACGATGGCTCAAGTGCACTCTCAAGCTTTATGCTATTTAGGACGTTCAATCTCAAAACAATTAAAAAAGAAGCCAGTTTTCCTTACTCTAGCGTCTACCAATTAAAACAAGAGACAACCTAACAATAATTAATAACTAGGTTTTATAGATTTAAGCAAACACAATAGTAATTTAGCTACTCATGATAGATAAGCATGCATACACACAAACAATTAAACATAGGGTAGACATGATGATAATATGGATTAACAAACTTATCTTATGGTGTAAAGAAGGGTTTGGAACCCTAAAATACTGTCCAAGTCAGACTACACACGAACTAGGGTTTGCTCTCCAAAATTATACCTCTCAAATGCAGAAAAATCGAATTTTATATATAGATTTACAAGTGCAACGACGTCGCCTTTTGCTGGTGATGCCGTCTTTTTGGTACAGTTCTTTTCTGCCTTGGAACCAAATGAAAACCATTTGAAAAATCAATCAAGGTACTTGTGATATAAAATCAAAGTATTTTGTACCTTCATTGTTTTTGATCTTTTAGAAATGCTCCCCCTCAACATGTGCATAGCGTATAAGAAATCTTTTGGAACATGTATGAGAAAGTGATGAGAGAAAACATAGAAGGTTAGATTTGAATGAAAGCTCCAATTCTTCTTCATGTTGTCAATAAAGATTTTGTTTTCTAAAATGATCATCATTTCTCCCCCGATCAAATCTAGTATTTAAATACTTTAGATAAAACATTTTGGGGAAGGATGTGGCTTTCTTTTAATTGCTCCCCTCAATATGTGCATCGAAATTAAAAAAATTTTAGCACATATTAGAGAGAACCTACACTTTGAGTCAAAATAATTACATTTTAATCCTTTTTGGTTTTAGATAAATGCTCCCCCTTAACATGTGCATAGAAATTTTGAAATCGTTTGGCACATGTAGGAAGGAGTGCCTTTTATTACATTTCAAAAACACTCACCAATCTATCAGTTTATTTCAGATTTAAATCACAAACTCTCCTCCGATCATAAATTTTCAAACCTTTTGAAATTTGGGATCCCAATTGATTTAAATTATTTAGAAAGAACTTTTTGAGGAGAGATGTGACTTTGATTTAAGAACACTTGACTGATAAGGATCGGATTTCAAAATTTTAATCTCCATTGATCTAACATGCTCATGTACCATTTATATTGAAAACATTTGTATAAAAACTCAAAGTTAGCATGCTCTTGTTTCACTAGTAAAATGTTCAAAGGTATAATACATGCTCTTTTTGGTACCAATTGTTTGAAAATAACCTTTTTGAAATGTTTGAAATCACTCCCCCTCAATCAATGACCAAAGTTATTGATTGAGTGACAACAATTTTGACAGTGGTTAAGTCCAGTTGATTTTCAAAAATTAAGTCCGAGTTATTTTCAAAACAATTTTATTTCCATTTGAAGACAAATATTTTTCAGAAGAATCTTTGAATGAAAAACATTTGTGAAGGAACATTCGTGTTTTTGACGACAAATATTCCTTATTAACTTTTTCTTTTTAGGACCAGAGCTTGATATTTAAACATCGATTAAGCATAGCACTGTCCTTTCATTAAGAGCGGGTTTGTTAGGTCACTAGTTTTACAACACAAGCTTACTAGAAGGAGATAAAGGCGATTGAACAATAAACCAAAACACACACACGATATGCTTATGATCGGTTATGCGTAGATATGAGTGAAAGGAATAAATTGAACAACCAACCCTCAAGTGAGGGTTATACAAGACTATTTATAGGCAAGGAGCTAGGGCAACACTCCCACTCCTTCCCTTTTCCTTATTGGACATGGGCCTAAGCTTATGGGCATTCTACATAAGCTAGACCTTAAACAAACATAAAGGCCATAATAAGCTACCTATTACATATGAGTAACTAACACTTGAATTAAGGTTTAGGAGTGATTCCAACAATCTCCCCCTCAAGTGTTGGTGATGAAAAACAGTGAAGGCGTTGATGTAATAGTAGCTTTGACGTCTTCTGACATTCTTCTTTCTTGTGAGAAGAAATGCCTTGATTCGAACAATCTCCCCAGTGTAGAGAGATAGTTTTCTTTGAACAGTTATGCTTTGACGTCATCTTTAACTTTGTTCTTTGATCATTGTTCTTTGTGATGAAAGTGATAGTATGTTGTTGTCTGCATCAAGTCTGCCTCAGGTCAGCTTCGCTGCTACAGTGTCTCCACGTCATTCTTCAACATGCTCACACGCTCTTTGACGTTGGAATTCAATACTGATGAAGTTCTTTAAGTCTTTTAACTTTGTAGATTCTTTGATTAGACGAAGAATCATTCTGACTGTTGTGTTGCTTTTGGATAGAACTTCCATTAGTGATGATGTTGGCGTGAGCATGAGAAGAATCTGCACGATCATCCCGCTCCGGAGCTTTCATAAGAAGAAAACATGAAAAACGGTTAGTAATAAGCGGATTCCGGCACTTACAAGTTTGAACTTCGAGAGTGTTAACAGCATAGTGTGAAAACACAACTCTAATTCTCACAAAGGCCGTTCCTGAACTGGAGTCCCATAAGTGAGATAACACGATGTACCAAAGTACACCTACAGTTCAGATGAGTCGCTGAGGTACAACGAAGCATCACCTCATGACTGTAGACCGTTTGAGACACACTAAGCGTAATCCACAAGGAGTTACCGAAGTGACCTGCTGTCAGGGCTGTTTGATGTTGACCCTGGCAGGAGTTTCCATTCAATCACTGAGGATTATAGTTGTGAACCTCTCATAAATGTTCTCGACAGATTGCTAAGATCTGTGAAGGACTCGATAACGTACCACTGATGTTCTTATTATTGAACATCGAGTGATGAAATGTCAAGTGTACCTAAGAGATCTTTTGATGAATCTCGTGGCTCTAGACTCAATAGTGCGTTTTGGTTTTCCTGAGTAGAGACTAGGGAGAGGGTCTCCTTCTTCAATACCAGCGATATCTAAGAGAAAGCCAGTAGTTTGTGTAGGGTTCCCTGTGAGAATGAAACAAGCTTCTTTTGAGAGAAACTTGAGTGGCTAAGAAGGTTTAGTGCATGCGTCACTGGGTCCATGACGACTTTTAATCTTCAATACCGGCGTCACTAAGTGACAACCAGTAGCATATGAATTGAACCCGGTGTCTGCCCTAAGTTGAATAATTTGGAGGGCTATTTCTTTTCACCCTTTTCTTTGCATTTCTTTTTAATTCTTCAACTCCTTCTTTCTCCGATTCTCATTTTCTCCTTTTTATAATCGTACCTAAGGACTTCTAAGTACTAACTATTTGTGATGTCCTTGGGTAGATCCCTCCGGCTCTGGCAGATCATAGGACGGTTATTCCTAAACTTAATCTCCTTATAACTCCATTGCCATAAAACCATTTTTCAAGAAAATATCTCAAAGTGTTTGTGAATGAAAAACATGTTTGAACACTTCAAGAGTTTTAGATTTTCAGAAATACTCCCCCTCTACATGTGCTTAAGAGTTTTTACGGAAAATCTGCACAGTGAGGAAAGAGCGCGCACTTTATGAATTGATCAACTCAAGATAGACAATCCCCCGCGAGACACGGTTACGTTACATAGTTAAAGAGTTACATTGTCAGCTTTTAGGTGACAACTAGCTCTAATAACTACCTTGAAGGTGTAGACAAACCTCGAAAGGTTGTCAAACCCGTCAGAGTTCATGTCTACCAAGAGTTTCTCGAATGGTACCTTCTACTCGGACAAGTCCTTTGCGAGACACGTTTACATTACTAGTGAACTAGCTTGAAATTATTACCCGTCCCGGACAAGTCTTTTCGAGTTACTAACAGTTTAGTACTGTCAATTCGTTGGTTAAGTCTATTACACAAAGATTCATTTGCATTTACACAACATATTTCTTATCACATAATTTTCTCCCCCTAAAAAATGGCATATAAAATGTTATTTTTGATAAGTTTAGAATAAATATGACCATTTCGAGTGTTGCGGGAAGATGACCACTATGAAAAATTTGTGAACAAAGTTTTAACTCAAGTACTCCCCCTCAACAAGTGATATAGACGGTTGAGGTTTTGAAAATCATACGGGGAAGTACTTGTCCTTTTGAGCAAAACCTTGAAAAATGAAAGGTTTGATAGGTTTTACTCAAAAGTAAGAAGCTTTCGCTCCTTTTATAAGGATTGTGGCACTGAAGCGTACCACAGGGTCCTTTCTTGACAACCAACAAAGCTTTCCAGGAAGTCCAGTGATGTTTCCAGGAGTGCGAACTGGGCGTTGATAGCCGGTGATGTTCATCCTGGGTCGACCACCAACAAAGCTTTCCAGTGTTCTGAACTGATCCTGTCGATACAACCTTTCATCAATCATTCTGATGATCCTCCTCACATCCCTTCGATCCTGAGAATTCCATCGCTTAGGAGACCCAATCTTTAGATGTATATCCTTCAGCCGATAAGCCAATCCGTCCCTAACCATCTTCAAAGTGTGATCCCCAAATTTGTGAAGATCGTTGCACGCCATCAAGCAATTGCGTTGAAGTTCACTGCGATAAACGACACCGAACGGTTTGCTGACGAGCGTGTATTGTGGAAGCTGGTTGATGTCGGGAAGATCAAGCTGAGGTGGAGTGAAGTTAACACGGGTTTGATATGATTCAACTGCAATCTGGAGATCTTCTACGCGTTCTTTGATGACTATGCGTCTGATGAAGATGAGCAGTGACTTGATGAATTCACGTTGTACTTCAGTTGAAAATTGCCTCATGCGACCCTGTACTTTGGCAAGGTACATGTCTTCAACGTCGTTGATAGTCAAATTCTCAAAGTCAGCTTCAGAGAATGCATAATCCCGTTCATCTTGCCTTTTGACCACAATCTTCTTGAGAAAAGTGTAGTCCCATTTGGTTGAAAGATCAACTTGTTTGATGGCAACGATATCCTTAGTACTGAACACTGCATGTTGAGACTTCTGAACCTGGCAGCTTCTGTAGTACATTCTTCGGCGTTCCTGCCAATGATGAATCCCGTACATTGCATCTCGGTCGTATGCTTCCACTTTGTTGGAGAACAAGTGATTAGCTCTTTCCTCGATAGCTATGCAGTTTGAGTATATGGCTGCTGGGAATGGAAGTGTCAAAGATGTAGCGTATTTCCTTGAGCCATCGCCACCGTGTAGAAGAAATTCCAAGTCTTTGTTGAAGAAATATCTGAATGTAATCCTAGGTTCATCTGGTTGGCCAATTGTTGGTAGAGGTTTAGACCAGTCGGTGTAATATGGAGGATTGTCCCGTTTGGTGAAGTCGATGTTTGCTTCTGAGTTGAGCCAATCCATGTTGTTAGACATAGCTCGTGCAATGTTATCAAGGTGATATTCAACCTCAATAGCACTTGCTGAGCTGTCTTTTAGGAATTGAAATGCGTCATTCTTGATTCGCTTCAACTCGGATTTCCTCATCTTCTTCACTTGGAACTTTTCTTGCAGAATCTTAGCATGCTCCAATGTATTACCGTCTACCAGATCTTGACCTTCAGCAGGGTAGGGAGTTGAGTTAACAAGTTTAGAGAACCATTCAAATTCCTCTATTTGATCGTCATCTAGCCATGATACGACGTCAATCATGAGAGCCTTATTCTTCTTTTGTTTAGACCTAGATGAGGATTCTGGTTTCTGAACTTGTTTGGGAGAGGTGGGTTGTTGTAGGGGCTCACTGACTTCCTCATCGTCACCACCCGTATACTCAAAGTGATCACCGGTTTTCTGAGTCTCGGGTGGTAGTTCAGAAGAATCCTGAGGTTTTTCAGTAGAAGAACGAGGAGGAGACCTTTGTTGTGCTGGAGTCCGTTTGGGTGGAGGTGGCATTGATGAAGATTCACCAGACTTCTTCGGGCGTTTAGGTGTAGAGTCTTTGTCCTTATCATCGTCGTCTCTTGGTCGTTTTGGTTGAATTGCTGATTCTTTGCATGAAGACTTGAGTTGATAGTCTAATAGAGTCTCAAAAAACTTAGCTTCATCCGAAGTGAAGGTTCCAGCTCTTTTTGACATTTGCATCACTAATTTAGAAATCAATTCATCTTCAGAGTAATCAGATTCTTTGGCTATGATATGTTTGACCAATGTAACGATGTTTGGAGTAAGAAGTTTGGAATATAACTCCTTTGTTACTTTAGGAATGGTGTCGAGAAGGAATTTGTGAGTGTCTTCTCTTGCCATCTTCTCCAATTCCTTTTGGAAATCTCCACTGATAAACTTCTGGATTTGTTCCCTTTCTGTCAACAATTCTTTTATCCCGTCTTGAAGAAGGTTGATCTGTCAGCAAGTTGATTCAGCTTTTTGTTTGTAACATCCTTCTTCCGTACTTGCTTGACAGCCTTAACAATCCTTGTTTTAGCCCGGGATAACCAAGAGTCTGTTGGTTTCTTCACAGATTTGGATGATGATTTGGTTGATCTTTTTGATGGTGGTGGTGAAGAATGAGATGATGAATCTGATGATGAGGAGACATGAGGAGGCTCAGTGTCCTTTGGAGGTGCAGAAGTATCCTCCTTGGAACGAATTGGACTGTTGAGAAGATAATCATCATAATTCTCTTTGTTATCTTGTCCAGATTTAGCTTTTACTTCCGTCTGAGCCTGGGCTTCTTCATCAGTCTTTTCTTTCTCAGTCTTATCCTTTTCTGGTTCCTCAATGTTATAATCAGTAGACTCCTCCACAAGCTTTTGCTGTTGCACAAGAGTGGTGGCACCAGTTCCCTTATCGGGTCGATTAACCGCATCAGGATCTGGTGAAGAGTGGACACCACCACTCGACCCTCCGGGGCCACGCATTTGATCTTGTTCAAATTCTTTAGCCTTTTGAAGGTGTCTAACGATTTTAAACTTCTTCCTGTAGGATTTATCCAGATGCTCTTCATCACTTTCAGAGCTTTCTTCATATGGCACAAGTACAAGAGTCTTCCCTTTTCCTAGGTCAGCTGGAGGACTAGGAGGTTTTGCTACTGAGGGAGGTGGTTCGGTTGCAGATTCAGAGTAGTGGACCTCCTCATCTGATTGTGTATCTTCAGAGCTTTCGTCCATTATCTTTCTTGGTGGTTCAGGTGTAGGAATAGGAACAGCTTCCTGAGAGGGAACTTTCTTCTTTGGAGTAGGTTTCCTCTTTGGGACCTTCCTTTGACTCTCTGTGCTTACTGCACTTCCAGCACTTCCTCTTCTGGTTCTCCGAGTAGGTGTTCCAGAAGGCTTTTCATCGAGATGACCAACTTTTCCTTCTCTTACTGCTACCCGATACCTTTTGTACGTTTCAAGCTTCTTGATTTCGTTAGTCAGTAGGTGATCAGGTAACACAGCACCCTGTTTCTTTGTTGACGATTCCTTGATTCTGACTGATAGGGTAGGCTCAGTCAACATGTCGTGATTATCGGGGTCATTGAGCCTCTTGGGGATATCAGGATGAAGTCCAAGTGCTCTCTGGATCAACAGTTTTGTGTATCTGACATAGGGAATCTTTGAGCCAAGTTTTTTGAGAAACGTCATCATGTCATCCCATATCAGAGCTTCAATTTTGATGTCCTTCTTGTTGATTAATGACTTGAAGATTTGCAGTTCCATGAGCTTGGGATGCTCATAGCCACTGTCACGACCGGAGACCGATTTAGTGATGATGATGTAGAGGGTTCTCCACGGTTGAGGAATGTTCTTAAGCTCCACATGAGAGTGCTTAGTGATAATTCCTGAAGCTTCATCATAGCCAATATCAATCAGGAATTGAAGAAGTGTCTCCTCAGTAGGTGTGGCAAAGAAGTCAGTTGGCTCGATTTCAGGAATGAGAAGAACGGCCCGTAAGTCTGCATGAGTGATGGTGACTTGTTTGTGATTGATAGTCACAGTCACTGCACTTTGACCCTTGATCCTTTGCATTGAATTCCAGAATTGTTGAATGTAGATCTCCGGTACTGTAGCAGAGTGTGAGAGCATGTTCTGGTAGGGATGATTCTTAAGAATATCCACATCAATGAGACAAGAAGATTCTGAGCATGTGAGGGTTTCAAAGTCAACCCTAAGGTTGTTCTTTCCAATCTTTCTAGGATAGCCATTAGGGAAGATGTCAGCAATTGTGAGAACTTCTGGTGCATCCACATTCATTTGAGCAGCCATGTCGTGATCTGAAATAACATTAGCCAAAAGAACCAACATATCGAAAGACATAATGTTAGTCAACAGAAGGTTTTTATTGTCTAATTATTGAATATATAGTGTCAAAGGTTGTTACGAGTCCAAAGTCACTTGTTTGTTCAATAGTCCAATGTCGTCGTGATAAGTTTCGTGAGTTAGTTAACTTTAAGTTTTTAAAGTTTATGTTATCACTTATTTAACACAACATATTAAACGACTAAGTTTATTAGTGACATTATTGGTTTCGTGACGTTATGACTCATTTATTTACAAGTTTGCAAGCGTAACAATTCATAACGAAGGTTTAATCAAGGCTTATGCGTAGTAATAGTAGCTTATGCGTAAACAGGAGAAGTATACACGTAGACACAAGCTTATGCGTAGGATCCTTACTTACGCGTAAAAGATATTACGCGTAGGAAAAGAGGACCTTATGCGTAGAGCTTACGCGTAGGCGTATAAAAAACCTTATGCGTAAGGCTTACTCGTAAGAGTAGACCTTATGCCTAGAGTCACTGTTTACGCATATCCTTCACAGGATACGCGTAGTCCCATTGTAGAACCTTACGCGTAACAGTTATGCGTAAAATTTCTCTTACGCATAACTTTCTACGCGTAAGGTGATCCTTATGCGTAGAGTAACAAAGACCTTGATTCTGAGTTTTAAGCGCAACAAGCCTGAAATAAAATCATCATATCATCAATCTTAACACATATATTCATTTTAAAACAGATTATGGCATGAAAACTTGTTAAACAGTTTACGCGTAGAAAGTCATACGCGTAAGTCAAAACCCTAGAGTTTAAGAATTACGCATATGATTTCTAGCCATAGGAATTGCACCAAACGTTTTCTGGTAGGTCTTAGGTGTTGTGAGAGTCTAATAACCAAGTTTTAACATCCAAAACGCAGTGAATCAAAAATACCCAAACCTAAGAACATTAAACCCTAAATTTAAATTGTTTATTCAATTAGTGTTTCTGGGTGGTTATAGGGCCAGGAAATCATTAATTCAACATGATAAAAACATCACACAACAATCTTTTTGACCAAGAACCTTCACATTTGAAAACGCCCAAAATTACGCATAAACCCTAATTTTGAAATTCACTCAATTCGTGTATCTGGGTTCGTTTAAGTGATGAAAATGAGTTTATTGATGTAAGAAACAGATTTTAACACTATCTTTCTAACCACAAACACCCAAACATGATTATGTGTTCATACGCATACGCGTAGAACACAAAATCATCCATAGTTAAAGATCCAACCGTTAATTTACAAAACGATTTAAAACCATTGTTTGTAATCTTGTTAGGAACACAAAGACACTTACAAATTGAAGATCTGAAACACGGATTTCTTGAACGAATTTTAAGCGTAGGATTTGTTAGTTGAGAGTAATAAATGTGAAGTGAAGAAATTAGGTGGGGTGTTTTTATTAAAAGTAACTTTAAGCTTTTGGCAGTTTTGGTCCCTCCACCTTTTCCATTTTCATTCAAAGCCTTTTAACTTCCATTTTGGTTACCAAACAAAAGATTTTAGGAACTAACTTTGACGACACTCCCCCTCGACTTAAGAAAATGATGAAAGGTTATAAATTTTAGTCCGAGGAGTGTTAATGAACCAGAAAATTTTACCACCATTGATAAAAGAAACAACCGGTATAGAATAACATGCAAGTACACGAATGTTTTTGAAACAGTTTGGTATTAATTTTCTCCCCCTCAACACTTGATCGGAAAAATACTGAATTTTGAAAGATTATAGTGTTGACGGAAGAAATGTACATGCCATGTTGAAAGAAAATTAGATTAGAAGAATATTTTTGTTGTTTTATCAGGTTTTATATTTTTGTATTTTGTTTTTGAAAAATTATTTACAAAAGATATTTTGGTGTTTGATAGGTTTTTAAGACTGTTTTAGGAGGTCATCCAATTCCTCTTGAGTCAAACACCTCATACCAATTCGGTGGACTAACTCATTAAACCTAGCAGGAGACAAGGCTTTGGTGAGAAGATCTGCCAATTGGTATTCAGTACCCACGAAGTATAATTAAAATGTACCCTGTTCCACGTGGTCCTTGATGAAATGATAGCGAAGATCGATGTGCTTTGATTTCTAGTGCTGAACTGAGTTGCACGAGATCGCAATGGCACTCCGATTGTCGCAGTACATCGGGATTCTGTCAAATACGTAACCATAGTCTTTGAGTTGTGTTCTCATCCAGATGACTTGAGCACAACATGCGGACATGGCTACATATTCTGCTTCGGTTGATGACAGCAATGTACAATCCTGCTTCTTTGATTGCCAAGATACCAGTTTATCACCAAGAAATTGTAGTGCTCCTGAAGTGCTTTTTCGTAAATCTAAGCATCCTGCATGGTCAGCGTCTAAAAAAGCGATTAGTTCAAAACCAAAATCCTTCAGATACCAGATCCCCAAGTTAATGGTTCCCTTGATGTATCGGAGGATTCTTTTAGCCTCAGAGAGGTGGGTTTCAGTTGGTCGCGACTGATAACGGGAGCAAAGATATACGACAAAGACAATATCAGGTCTGCTAGCTGTTAGATACATGAGAGACCCAATAATACTTCGGTATTTGGTAGGGTCCACTAATTTCCCATGTAAATCAACGTCTAGCTTCTTGGTATGAGTCATTGGTGTGGCATAAGTGTCACAGGTTTTCATTCCAAATTTGTTTAACAATTCAAGGGCATATTTGGACTGACTCAAGAAAATACCACGGGGTGATTGATGAACTTGCAATCCTAGAAAGAACGTAAGTTCACCCATCATGGACATTTCAAAATTTTTCTTCATTAGTTTTGCAAAAGCGATTGAAAACTTTTTATGTGTAGACCCAAAAATGATGTCATCCACGTAAATTTGAACAATTAAGATATGTGCCCCGTGATATTGTATAAAAACAGTAGGGCCAACCGAACCTTTGGTGAAGTTATTAGCAATGAGGAAAGATGATAGCTTATCGTACCATGCCCGAGGAGCTTGTTTGAGACCATAAAGAGCTTTGTTCAGTTTGTAGACATGGTTCGGGAACTCGGGATCAACGAATCCTTCGGGTTGGCTGACATAAACTGTTTCTTTCAGTTGTCCGTTGAGAAACGCAGTTTTGAAATCCATCTGAAAGACCGTCATATTCATATGAGCCGCGAATGCGAGAAATATCCGAACAGCCTCAAGACGAGCAACCGGAGAAAAAGATTCTTCAAAGTCTATTCCCTCTTCCTGACGATAACCCTTAGCAACTAGACGTGACTTGTTTCGGATTACGGTCCCTTCAGCATCTAATTTGTTTTTCCAAATCCATTTGAGACCAATGACGTAGACCCCTGTTGGTCTTTCAACCAGTTCCCATACTTCAAGACGTTTGAATTGATTGAGTTCTTCTTGCATGGATTCAATCCAGTTTTCTTTTGTCATTGTATCTTTAATGTTTTTAGGCACAGATTGGCAGACAGTGAGTGCATAAATGCAATGTTCACCATCTGTGTGAAGACGTTGTCTCGTAACGACTGGTTGATTTGGGTTGCCAATAATATTTGCCAGAGGATGGTCTTTTGTCCATCGATGTGTAGAGGGTTGATGTTGGTATACATTGTGTAGATTCTGAGGATTCAAATGGTTTGTTGATGATTCCGCGACATCGGGTGCAGCAGTGTCATTAGCAAACGGGTTAAAGAACGCATTTGGATCAAAATCTGCAGGTGGGGGTACTTCATTCAGAATATCATCAGCCGGTTCATCATTGTTGGAAGCGGTTTGTTCAACTGTTGTGGTGGAGTCAACTGGTGGTGCTTCTACAACAGTAGTTGTTGTAGCGGGTGTATCAGGTATAAGAGTAGTATCAGGTTGAGCAGCGGAAACAGCGGATACACCTTGAGCACGTTCATCAATATCGTCACTGAACAGCGGAGCAAATAACCTTTCCATTTGTTGACGAGTAAGCTGGGGGCTTTGTTCAGCTGATGATGGGGGTTGAGGGAAGTTTAAGCGGTTGTGACCGGGTTCCAAGCTGTTATACTCAGAAGCCATTTCCGTGAGTTCATCAAAATGAGCATGAATCGTTTCCATAACCTGTTTTGTACGATGATTCCATATCCGGTACCCTTTAGAATTCTCAGAATATCCAATAAAGACTCCAATGTCAGCTTTGGCTTTGAGCTTTCCAAAATCATCACGATCATTATTTGGATAGCAAAGGGATCCAAATACATGAAAGTGTTTGAGATTCGGTTTATGGTTGTGGACAAGCTCGAAAGGTGTTTTGTTGTGGCGTTTTGTGATTTTAGAACGGTTTTGAGTATAGCATGCAGTAGATACAGCTTCTGCCCACAAGTAATCTGGAAGTTTAGCATTGATTAACATTGTTCTTGCAGCTTCCACTAACGTTCGGTTTCGTCTTTCAACAACTCCGTTTTGTTCTGGTGTACGTGCAATAGATGTTTGATGTTGAATTCCTACTTTTTCATAAAATTCACGAAGGGTTTGGTTAACAAATTCAGTTCCTTTGTCTGTTCTGATTAGTCTGACGGTGTTGCGGAGCTGAACCTGTATTTTTGTGAGAAAGGTGATGATCATCTTTGGAGCTTGGTCTTTGCTTCGAAGAAAGTAGACCCAAGTCCAGCGTGAGTAGTCATCAACTATTACCAAGATGTAGCATTTGCCATTAATCGTTTGCACGCGCATCGGGCCACATAAATCCATGTGAAGAAGATGAAGCACATGCTGAGAGCTGTGTTCCACCTTTGAAGGAAAATGAGCACGAGTGCTTTTCCCTTGTTCACATGCTGAGCAAAGGTGATCTTTAGAATACCGGAATCGTGGGAGACCTTCAACTAGTTTGTGTCGAGCAAGATTGGTTATAGTCTGAAAGTTTAAATGTGAGAGACGACGGTGCCATAGCCAAGATTTTGTTGATGTTGCCTTTGAAAGTAAGCAGATGGGAGATGAAGCAACCATGTCTTGCATAGAGATAGTATAGAGACTAGAATTACACGAGCCAGACATTAGGTCGTTCCCTTGTAGATCAAGAATGAAACAAGATTTCTCCCTGAAAGCAACCTCCAAATCTCCATCACAGAACTGACCTACTGAAAACAGATTGTGACCGAGGCCTTCCACATAATAAACCCTGCTAATTTCGATGTTCCCATTAATATAGTCTCCGTAGCCCATGATAGCTGCGAAGTGATCATTCCCGAATCTGACAGTGCCAATGAACTTTGCAATAAAGTTTGATAACAGTTTAAGATTGCCTGTCATGTGTCGGGAACATCCGCTATCAACAATCCATAGAATGATCTGTATCACCTGCATTACACACAGACGACACAGATGGAATAGAAGTAGATGTGGAACCCGAAATGTTAGAGGGTTCCGGAGCAGTGATAGTAGACATACACACATCAATAACTTTAGGCATCCATTTAAATCCTAGTGTGTTATATATCCATTTCTGCCATCTATAAATACTATTTTCTTTAGTCTTAGTGAATGCACTAGGTGGTACTACATTCTTAGGAGGTGAAACTGGAGCTACAGGGACATCAATGCTTGCCTTAGAATGTAAAGAAGGCGGTCTACCAAGCACAGACTTAGAATGATTAGTGGGCCTAGAGGTATTCCGATTCTTAGGATTCCGTAAACGAGAGATTATAGCTTTAGCAACACATTTGTCATGACAATCAGAATTCATACTTTTACGACAAATAACACAAGGTGCATCAGACAGAATATCAAAAGTACTTAAAAGTTTAGCATTCGTTACATTACTATTTCTATTACATTTTCAAGACGCAATGTCTATAGTGGAAGCAACGTGAGTCTTATTCATAGTCCTAGGGTGTTCTTCTACTTTAGCATTCCTTATTGATCTTTTCTTAGGTCGCAACTTCCTATTCTTCGATTGAGTGCTCCTAGGCTGTGAAGTGCGGACGTTTGGAAAAGACGCAACTATTCATGTTTCAGTAGAAGGAAGCACGTTAGCAACTTGTGATTTGGCAGTAGGGATTCTAGGTTCACGATTACTAAGTGTTACTGGTGCTAATCTCTTAATGATGGTTGGCGGAAATTGTTCATACTTTCCTAACATTTCTCTTAACTTAGAGATAGTGTGAATCAAATCTTGATTTTCAGAACGAATAGTACCAGCAAAATGCATTACTTCTCTAGTGTGTGCAAGATAGTGATCAAGTTCGTTTGATGCTTCATGACGAGTCTTATGGAGTAAATCAAATATGACACCATATTCCTGTTTAACTTTTACAAGTTCTTGTTCATATTTTGAGATTTGACTTTTCAAAGACACGTTTTGATCATCCAGTTGCTCAATTTTAGGATCAGAAGATTTTGCACGCAACTGAGCGATTTTGTTTTGAAAAACAAGTTGTTGATTGTGAATATCTTTTTCACACCAATTAAGACGACGTTTTGCATTGGAAATTTCGTTAAGTAATCGTTCATTTTCAGCTTTTAAAGACTCGATCTGAAGCACATTATCAGTATTCTCAACAGTTACCACAGAGTCAACAGTATCAGCAGAGATATAATCAGATGCATATGAGACGGAATTTAATAACACAACATTATGGATATCAGCACAACATTATTGATCAACATCTTTTCTCAACATTTTCTTTTTACGTTTAGTATTAGAAATAGATGTTTCTGTTTTCTCAAAAACGACCTTCATCACTCCAAGTTCCTTATGAAAGTCCCGTTCCCAAGATAATGCACAATTTTTCAAATTTTTAACATTTGGTAAAAGATTTTTCTGAAAAATGCCTCTTTGTTCTCGCGCCAGAGGCGATTGAAAATTTTGAACTTTGATTTCAGAATGATATTCTATCTCATGTTGTAAGGTTCTGAGGTCAGCCATGAAAAATGTCAAAATATCTAAGAATTTTTTGATTTTCAGGTTTTGAGTTTACTTCACTAATGGAAGGTAAAGGACCATAAATTTGTGCATAATCTGGTTGGGGATTAACATTAGAAGACTCAGACGTTTTAATGATAACCCTTGGTGTGTTAGAAGAATCCGTTGGTGTGACGAAAGTGACCGGTTTAGAATAATTAAAAGGTTTGTTGTAAACAACAGTTTTTAATTTTGATCGACTCTCGTCTTCAGCATCTAATTCCTCTTGACGATGATATTCAACAACACTCATAACTGAATTATCAATTTTATATTCTGCACTGGAAACTTCAGGATTTGGTTTGAATGTTTTGGTTGAATGCTTAGGTTTGTAATCAGCAAGATTCGGCCCATATCCATTTAGATCGGGTTTTAAAGTAAACTTTTCAATAGCAGTTACTGACTCACCATGTTTGTAAACAACAGTTTTAAACTCTTTAAGTTTGCGTTGCAAGCCGATAATTTCTTCAAGATGATTATCTATTCGGTTCGTGGAATGCTTTTTGTATGCAGAGAACTGTTTTTGACAAGTTAACAACTCAGCCTTAGCTTTTTGATTTTCCAAGGTAAGAGCGTTAATTTTTTTTTTATGTTCATGTTTCAGTTGTTCTATCTCAGACAACAAAGCATTCTTCGAAGCGGCTAGATCACGCATCTGTCTCTCTAAATATTTTTTGTTTTGATGAGATTTAGCAAAAGCGGCTTCAAAACCTTTTTCACGGTTTTCTTGAGTTTTAAAAAAGTTGAGTTGCATTTGTAAGCATTCAAAATCCTTGGTTAACAGTGCATTTTTGCTTTTTAAGTCCTGATTTAATGCACAACATTCTTCAATTTGGGATTGTTGGTCTTTAAGTAAAAGAGCAAGATCTAGATGAGGCAAAAGTTCGGCTTGTTCAATGGAAGTCACCACATGATCATTATTTAGATCCTCAAGTATAACCACGGAGTCAATTTGATTGTCAAAGGAAACCATAAGGTCATCTTGATCGTCAAATGTAACTACGGGGTCTAATTGAAAATCGTCGGAATGAGATGTAGATGACTCATTTTGAACACTCTGAGCCTTGCCGGATTCAGATGTTTGCGGAGATATTAGATCAGAGATAAATATGGTTTGTTCGGGTACCTGAGACAAGCCATCAGTGTCATACACTGGGCCTGTGTCACTCATGTGTAACTCATGCATATTAGCCATCAACATAACAGTTGCATTGACCTGCAAGTCCTCCATATCATCATCTGAGTCTGCATCTGCCATAAAACTCTGTTCTTTGTTTGTGAGAGTTCCACCAGCTTCATCCTTAAGAGCCAAAAGAAGAGCCTCTTTGAAATAAGCACTGCCCTTAGTCCTCGGCTTTGGGCATGCATTAGCCAGGTGTCCCTTCTCATTGCAGTTGTAGCATCGAAGACCATTCAACCCATTCTGAGCATTTCCCTGTTCCACCACTTGAGCTCTGTTGTTGTTCCTACCCATAGCATTAAACCCTTGACCACCTCCCATCTGACGACCATAACCACGATTCTGAACTTCAACTCGTCCATTGTTCACAACAACCTGATTTCGTGTATTTGATGAGGAACGAATACGATTGTTGGATTTGTTGGTATAACGGCTAAAAGCATTAGAAATCATAACAAATCCTTGTTGCAATGCTTCGAACGGATCAGATTCCTCATTAGTTTGACTATGAAGTGCTTGATCATTGTTGTTGTTGTAAGGAACCAATTGATTTTGTTGAGGTTGCTGTGATTGATCGTTTGGTGTGACTGAGGCAGTTGGTTGAGTTGCTTGTTGAGGAGGATAACTGTTTTGAGCATACAAGGCAAGTTGTTGATTTTCCGGAGTTGTTGTTGAAGCAATTTGAGCACGGAGAATCCTTTCCCTATCAACTTCCTTTTCATGAGGCTTCAAGTAATCGTACAACAGTCCATATGTAGAATGATGCATATTCTTCGCTTAACGGAGAAAAATGACATACTTCTCCCATTCAGGACCAATACAACTCAGGAACTTAGTATTCACTGCAATTCTTGGCATGATGATGTTGTGTTTATCCAAATCATTGATGATGTCTGAAAATCGATGATGATAAGACTCTAGTGTCTCTCCAGGTTCAATCATGAAGTGTTCATAAGCCAAGTAAATTTTGGATTCCATATCTTCCTGATTGAGTGCAGATCCTTCCATAAGTAGATGAATATGTTCCCACATTTTCTTTGCAGTCTTTTGAGCATCAACACTTCGAAGAATTGGGTTTGGTAATCCTAAAAGGATATATTGCATTGCAAGCTCATCAGCTTCATAGTGTAGAAGTTCTTCTGGATTCAAGTCTGCAACAGTAGCAATGTTTGATTGTTCATCTCTTGGTGGATTAGCATTAGGATCTCCGGGTACAATGACATTAGGCATCTCAAATGGACCTTCCAAGATAACCTTCTTTAAGAACTTTCCATGTGGCTTCTTCAGATCACAAAACCTAAAGAACCTTATCACCCATTGATCGTAGTTTCCTGGAGTGAGCATTGGAGGTCTATCAAGTGATCCAGCCTCATGAATTGATTGTTGGCTGCTTAAAGCTTCACACATCTTTGCAAACCAAGTGGGTTCCTTCATAGTGTTCCTTGATGGATGTTGATTGAATTCATTTGTGTAGGGTTGAACTTGAAGACTTGGCGGTGTTTGAACCATTTGTGGTGGAGGAATTGCTCCAAGTTGTTGAGTATGTTGTTGATTAAATTGTTGTTGATAAATTGCTTGTTGTTGATTCCATTGTTGATGTTGTGGACTTAGTTGTTGTTGTCGTTGAGAATAAGTGTATGGGAAATAGTTAGAGTATGGTGGTTGTGACATGTTGATAAACTTGTGTTATAAAATGGATCTTTGTAGTCGAATGAACCTTTGTTGATGAAGTATCCTTAGGCGTAGAAATCACAATAGCCAAGTAGCACTTATGCGTAAAAACACCAAAGTTACGCGTAACAATCAAGAGTTACGCGTAGATTTAGCTTACGCGTAAGTAGGGGAAAAAAACGCTAAAGTTATGCGTAGACACAAAGTTAGGCGTAGAAAGTTAGGCGTAGGATTACCTTATGCGTAAGACTAGGCTTAAGCTTAAGATGAATCTTATGCGTAGGATTTCTACGCGTAAGCTTTATGCTTATGCGTAAGTTTAGGGTTTTACCCAAATGATCTTTTACACTATCACAGTGCAAAAGATATCCAAAGTCGACGTATTTTCAGGCTTATCCAAGCAAGAAAACACGAAGTAAACCACAAAAATGAAGATCAAACCACGGATAAAGTTACGCGTAAGATTAGGGTTTTGATACGCGTAATCTTACTCGTAAAAATGATTATGCCCAAAGATGTTTCTAAACCAGATTTTTGTGATGAGAAAGCTTCAATATCACCAAAATAACACAAAAGTGTGAAACTTGATGAACCAAAACTCCTAAAACAGTTATGCGTAGGACGAACCCTTCGTACAAAAACTAGCTTAAAAACGTATATCCACGCATAAAGTTTGAAACTTTTTGCCAAAAACAAGTATTTTAACACCTTAAAACGTTGAAAGTACAAGAATCTTGGATTAAAAAGTGTAAAAAACGAGTTTTGAAGCGAACCAAAGTATCAACGTTGTTCTACGCGTAGGACCAAAACCTACTTCAAGAAACAACGATTCACCCAACTAACTTGGCGATTGATACCACTTGTAGGTCACTAGTTTTACAACACAAGCTTAATAGAAAGAGATAAAGGCGATTGAACAATTATTCAAACACACACACACGTTAAGAATAAAACCGGTTATGCGTAGATGTGAGTGAAAGAGAATAAATTGAACAACCAACCCTCAAGTGAGGGTTATACAAGACTATTTATAGGCAAGGAGCTAGGGCAACACTCCCACTCCTTCCCTTTTCCTTATTGGACATGGGCCTAAGCTTATGGGCCTTCTACATAAGCTAGACCTTAAACAAACATAAAGGCCATAATAAGCTACCTATTACATATGAGAAACTAACACTTGAATTAAGGTTTAGGAGTGATTCCAACATTACCAAAGGGTCTCGTCTACAAAATACCACTAGGGATCATAAACTCTTACTCTAAGGCCTCTTTGGATAGTTTAGCTTACAACCGCTCAAGGTGCTATAACCTAAGGTTCACAAAGATTAATCAAGCATTAAGTACACAACGAATGACCTATCGCATTACTAGATCATTAACAACTAAGATAAGAGACAACCAATCAATATTCAATAATTAAGTTTCATATTCCCTAAGCAAACACACAAGTAAATTAGCCGGACATGGATAAATGCAAGCATACACACAAATAATCAAAGACATAATTGTATTAATGAAGTAAAACACTTATCTTGATGTAAGATAGGGTTTGGAATCCTAAAATACTGTACAAGACAGCCTTGGTTCAGTTTTAGGTTTTTACTCCAAAAGACTACCCTTTAATACTGAAAAATTCGGATTCTATATATAAGATTACACATACGACGGCGTCACCTTATGTTTTGTGACGCCGTCGGATCGCCGTCATTAGGGTTTCGTCTTGGCCACGTTAGTCTTGCGACGGCGTCACCTTGTGCTTGTGACGCCGTCCTCTTCAGCTTCTGACACCGTCTGGATCGAATCTAGGCCGTCTGAGTTGCGACAGCCTACTCTTTTATAACTTGACGTCGTCACTTGAAAATAAGAGTTTTGGCTTCTGTCCCGTCACAAAATCCTTCGACGGCGTCGCAGTTAAGCAGTGACGCCGTCACCTTGTGTTTTCAGCAGCTTGAGCATCTTGATTCTTGACTTTGGCCATTTTCATCATATATTCGCGCCTTTTCGTCCAAATAAGTGCCATTACAGCAATTTGCCTTCAAGAGACCTAAAAAGTGAAAAGGAACGATATTAAGTAATAACGGATACAAAAGTGATCAAATAAGGGCTTAAACGACCCCTCAAAAAGGTACATTTTAAAACCTTATCAGTAACTATATCTTGGGTTGACATATGAAGAAACGGAGCTTAATTTGACCTATATGGAGAGTTGGCATGATAAAATGCAACGTAAGAAGTCTCACTGCATCAGCATATGGTTTTCTTCCAAACCTACATCAACAACAACAAAAGCAGCTAAACCACCTAACGTATCTTTGTGCAGGACAAGTAGTGGATGAAAATATTTTTTTAAAACTATTTTAAATAATATTGTTTTGAAAAATGGAAAAATACTGGTTTTGAAAATAAATTGGACTTAATCTTGAAAATCACCGGACTTTATTTTATCAAAACTTAAGTCACTCAATCATCGACTACGGTCATCGATTGAGGGGGAGAGTGATTTAAAATAAAATATTTTCAAACGGTATTTCTTCATAAAAGGTCCGTTTGTACAAAATAAGTGGTGATCTAAAGATTTAATGTTATGTCATGGTATGATTTTCTTTAAAACTCAAAGATCTTACAAAATGAATTTTTTTCTGTTCTTGTTTGATTGTGAAATTGTTTTGTTTTACTTAAAGATCTCTTAAAAACTATCATACCTGACACTAACAATATTTAATGTCGAAAAACTGTTCCTTATCCATCATTTTTCAAAATTAAATCTTGCCATGTATTTCCCCAAAATTTTCCAAATGATTTAAATCAATCGGGATCCAAAATCTCAATTGGTTTGAATTTTTTGATCAGGGGAGAGATCGTGATTTAAATCTCAAATCGGTTTTAAAGGGTGATTGTTTCAAAAGCACTCCTTCCTTCATGTGTCAAACGATTTTGAAATAAATAATGCACATGATTGTAGAGGAGCATTTAACCATAAACCAGAAGAGCTATTAAATCAGGCACATTTTCTCCAATGTTTTCTAAACCTTATTAAATCACTTGAGATCCAAAATCTCAAAGGGTTTGATATTTTTGATCGGGGGAGAATTTGTGATTAAATAATGAAATTTGATAAAAGGTGATCGTTTGATTCAAATGTGCATGTTGCTCTCTCATATGTGCTAAACTTTTTCCCGTATTCTCGAAGCACATATTGAGGGAGAGCATTTCAAAAAGAAAATAAACTTTCAAGGTACAAAGATTTATATGTTTCAACATACGTACCTTGATTGATTTTCTAATGGTTTCTCAATGGCTTTTGTGATCGTGGATGCACTTCAAAAGAACTCTTTCCTCTATGTGATAAAATGATTTCAAATGTCCTATGCACATATTGAGGGGGAGAATTTACCAAGAAAATCAAATGGCTTTTCCTAAGGAAATTGTGATCAAGAAAAGATTTCAAAGAACTCTTGCCTCCATGTGCTAAACAATTTCAAATCATGTGCACATGTTGAAGGGGAGCATTTCTAAATGATCAAAACAATTAAGGTACAAAATGCTTTGACTTTATATCACAAGTACCTTGATTGATTTTTCAATTGGTTTCGAGAAGGAAAGAACAATACCAAAAGACCGACCAATCTACTTTATGCATGGTGTTATAAGGATGGTTAGGTTAGGTATTCGTTCCCACGATCCCGCCAGAGCCAGATGGATCTACCCAGGGACAATCCACTAGATAATGTAGAAGTCCTTAGGTATGATGAAAAAAAGGAGAAAAGTGAGATATGGGAAGAGTGCGGACTGAGATAGAGCTAGAACTGGAATAAACCCAACAAGGTTCTAGTAGTGAAGTCTCGGTAAGCACTGAAGGGGTTGAAGAATGAAAAAGAATTAAATGTGAAAAAGGGTGAAAAGAAATATCCCTCCAATAATTCAACCTTAGGGCAGTAACCGGGTTCATTACATATGCTACTGGTGGTTACCAAGATAACACTGGTATTGAAGACAAGACGTCATGGACCCAGTGATGCACTGCACTAAACTTCCCAAGCTACTCAAGTTCCTCTTAAAAGGACTTGTTTCATTCTCACGGGGAACCTACATAATCTATTAACCTTCTCTTAGAGATTGTTAATATTGAAGAAGGAGACCCTCTCCCTAGTCTCCGACATAGGAAACCAAAAGGCACAATTGAGTCTAGAGCCAAGAGATCATCCACAATATCTCATTAGGACATAAAATTAATTAAGACTTGCTGTTTCACACAATGTGGAAAGTAAGAATATATTAAGAGTTCTACGCATTATCCTTGTGGTATTGCCAGAACATCCGAGTGATATGCAAAATATTCACGATGAAGATGGAAATCCTTCTAGAGCCAACATCAAACAAGCTTTTGTTGGGTGGCATGTGAGATCTATCCAATAGATCAAGCGTGTGACAACTGGACAGAAACGATGGGGCGATTCACTCTTGAATCAACCTTGGTCGAGGAAATGAATTGACGAATACTTTTGGAAAAACCGTTCGATGTACAAAACTCTTCTTTTCTCTAGCACATCGAATGTGTACTTGATTCGCTCCCAGACGGTCAAGTTTTATCACTCAAGCCGGCCACTTGTGAATGGCCAACCGTAACAAACTTAAAACAGTCTGAGAGACAAATGCAATGAAGATCAGGAGAGTATAGTGTTTCTTCAGGTCGTTATGTCCCAGCGAGCTATGCGAAGAATCACCAAACGGATAGTGATCGAGAGATTTGAACGGAAAAGAGTTTTTGAATTATTATAACTACAGGAATAGCCTATAATTACAAAGGCTTAAATGCAAATTAAAGAGAATTAAAAAGATAAAAAATATTAATTAAATGCTATCACTATTTGCAAAATAATGTTTTTGATTTTTCTTTTATATAAAACTGAATTAAAAACTACGTGACGTACAAAATAAAATGTAAAACTTAAACAATAATAATCCTAAAAATATGAAAATGATATTTTTACAAACCTAATGATAAAACAGAATTTATAGAAAAAAGAAAATTATTTTTATAACTATTTAACTAATTATTATTAATTAAAAACTAATTTTACTTATTTAATAATACCCTAAAATACAAGAAAATATGAAATAAAGCTAGAAAAATGAAATTATGACTTGGAAAAATCTAAAATAACTAAAGAGAATTTTCAAAACTAATTTTATATTTTTCTGATTATTTTTGTATTTTCTATGAATTAAAAACTATTTAAATCTAATTAATTGGCTAAAAATTACAAAATAAGCTAGGAAAAATCTAGAAAAATTATGTTTTTTGCTTTTTGTATTTATCTTAATCTATGAAAATTGAAAATTTATTTTTTGGAACTTTTTCTGAATTAATTGCAATAAAAGCTATTTAAAATTGATTAAAAACTATTTTAAATTGAGAAAAATAGCAAACAGTGACTAAAAATTATGAAAAACTCAGGAAAATTCTAAATTATTATTCTAAATCTATGAAAAATATAAAATACTGTGCTTATGTGTGAGAAATGAAAGCTGTAGTGTAACTGTTACCAAATAAGCACTTGAAAATAAGCTAAACAGTGAAATAAGCTACCAAACAGTTACTTAAGCTAAGTTATGCTAAAATAAGCTAATTCTAACTGATTCCACCTAATCCTAACAAGCTACAAGCTCTGTATAATGAATTAAGCAAACTGACTAGTTTATCCAATCAGCTCTTGACCCCTACTTTTGAGCTTATCCACAGGCTTATTCAATAAGCCAAACTAATAACCAGATGTAGGATCCTATATAACACTAATTAGAGAACAATTGTACCAAATTTCAGGTTCTACTCAGCTAAAATGAACCTTGCACAAGGTCAGCCAATTGGCCTGAATCACACTCAGTTCTGCTGAGTGTGAACAAGGCAGAATCAGTTGATTTGAAAAGCTGATTTAGAGATTATAAAGACTTGATCAGATTTCACAAAAAGCTGTTTTCAACACTAGACCAATTGAAGTTGTAAATCCAAAAGTTTCACTGGATTTAGACTAAAAATGAACCTGTGAGAGGTCAAATAAGTTTTGCTAAAAACTGTAAATCTCACTTTTGACTTTTGTTTTTGACAGAAATGAAAGTTGACTTCTGTGAGATTTGGTTCTAATTTGTAATCTGATTTTGATATTATAAGCTCAAACAAAGTAATATTAAGAAATTCTAATGATATTTGAACCTAAATCAAGCTTTTGATCTTTAACAAATCCAACAGTCATATAAATTAAAACTGATCAAAAGTGTTTATGACTTTTGATGAAACAACTGCTATAAACTCAGACTTAAAATGACTATCAATAACCTAAATGAGCATGAATCAACTACATAGAACTGATTTACTATCCTCTACCACAGATTTACAAGCAAATCCAAACACTACTTAAAATCTGAAAATGCAAATGTAAACTACCAACTAATAGATCCAACTCAATAGCAGCTAATACCTATAATCTAACAATTATAATAGAGCTACTGAATGCAATCAAAACAGTATTAGCTAACAGATTATGACTAAGCTAATGATGCAGTTTAACATATACCAAAAGATCAGATTCTGAAACTTACAAACATCTAGCTTATTTGCAGCTTATCTCAGAACCAAAATAACTACTAATCTAATCAATATCAATCCCAATGCAGCTCTGCATCAACCCAACTCCATATCCAAACTGCTTGAACCAAAATTTCACTGCACAGTTGACTTTTGTTGACCTCATACCAAACTTGCTTAAAAATGACTAGCAAGCTTACCAAAGGATATAATAAGCTTAAATAAGCTTATTTGATTTTAACATAAGCTTATTAGAAGCTTGGACATAAGATTTGAAACTGATTTTCTTAACAGTTAGTATAGAAACTTGAATTGATATTAAAACTTTGACTTGATACTAGAAATTGGATTATATTGATAAGACAATTTAATTTGAGTACATTAGAACAGAAAATTACAACTTCAAACTTAAATTAAAACATTAAAACTAAAAACGACTTACATAAATATTTAAAACTAACTACTACTCTTCTTTGCATCTCTTTCTTCCTTTTTATACACCCACATTGCTCCCCTCTGTCCTCTGAATGAATCCCACTTGCTTTTATGACCTGTGGATGGCTTGAGATGATTCTAGCCGTTGGATTGATTTTTGGCGCCAAAAAGGTTTTTAGCAGTGTGGGGGGTTGAGTGAAATGGAGGAGGGGCATTAAATGCTCTTGGAAGGTTGTTGAGGTGGGGGGAACAAGGGAAGGTGAAGTATGAGCTGGGGGGATGGTAAGGTCTGGGTGTTGCAGAGGTGGAGTGTGAGGAAGAAGAAAAGAAAAAGGCGGGTATTTGTTTGACTTGGGAGGTGTTTGACTGGCTTATAATATTGGAGGGGGTCCAAATTGCAGGGGTCCAATTGGTAAAAGGCAGGGGTCACAAGGGGTTTTGACAAGGTTCCAATGGGTGCAAAGGGTTAATAAACAAGGGCCTTTTGTGTATATTCTGAAAATCAAGGGACCAAAACTGCCAAATCTGCAAAGTTGTTCCAAGGGACTAAAAGTGACAAGCTCCAATAGTACAAGGACCAAACTTGACATTTTCAAATTTCCAAGGACCATTTTTGCCAATTTTTAAACTTGAAGGACCAATTTTGTAATTTCTCAAAACTTTTGATATTTTTCACCAAAGGACTAATTTTGACAAGTTATGATTTTAAAAGGACCTTTGGTGATTTTTCTTTTGAAATTATGTGCTCAGGGACTATTTCTGACAACTTTTGAAACTTGGGGGACTGAAACTGCCAATTATGCAAACTTAGCTCATTTTTCATCTGATTTTGAACATTTTGCATCTGAAACATATAAAATGCAATTTTGAGATATTTTTAGTATTTTGATGCATTTCTGAGCATTTTTAAACGTTTTGCAGTTCAGATTTAACCAAAAATGATGAGTATTTACACACTCATCAATCCCCCACACTAAACTATTGCTAGTCCCTAGCAATCTTTTGAGAAAAACTTAATGGATTTGAATCTCTTTACCAAAAGCCATTACTTCTGGAGTAGCCAAATGTTTCAGTTCAAGTAAGAACCATGGTACACCGATAACCATGTGATTTTTAGCAAACCACCAGCTTCCAACGGATTTGATTTGTCTTTACCAGAAGCCGTTTGCTCTGGACTAGCCAACTCTTAGATAAATTATCAATATTATCTTTGGTGAGCTGATTACCAATTATGGTTTTTCCACTGCCTTTACCACAAGCCATAAACTTGCGGGCTAGCCAACTCTTCACTTTTAAGGATATGGTGAGCTGAATACCATACAATTTTGGGCAAATTGCAAGCCGTCAACGGATTTGAGATATCTTTACCAAGAGCCGTTTGCTCCTGGATTAGCCAATCCTTTTGTTTATTAGACAAGGCGGACTGATAACCAATTGAGTAAGTGCAAAACACTTACTCAAAAAAAAAATTTGGCCAAAAACGGGGGAATTGGGTGGTATAATTACATGATAAAATTCGTGAGAATTCCCCCCACACTAGAAATGAATATTGCCCTCAATATTCAAAGTACCGGCTGTTATGCCGAAACATAGAACGTAAAAGGGAAATACTACGACCATTATTTGAAAGATTTTTTTTTTTTTTTTTTTTTTTTTTTTTTTTTTTAAGAAACATATACATATACAACATGTGGGGCAACTCCCCCACACTAGGGTGGAACACATGGGTGAAAACCCATGTTTAGCTACTGTTTTTGATTACCGAGTCGCTAGCTTGACTCGACCCCGAATTAATTTGTTCATGAGGAAGCAAAGTGGAAGAAACAATCTCCATCGGACTTTCATTCAAGATGTTTGGATAATCATTGAAGTACGTGAAAGTTCCACACCGATGAGATATAGAGAGATCCGGCTCACAAATAATAAATGAAAATGCCGGGGTCAAAGATAGTGTCTTCATTCCCGAAGGAGTGAAGATGAAGAGAAATCACAAGATATTTGAGGAAAGGAAGAAAGATTTTGATAACAATCAGGATCCATTCTTCATCCTCAAATGTAGACATATCGGGAGGAAGGGTGAGGGTAGTATCATTAATAAGCAAACTCGTATGATAGAGTACACCTTCCTCCGAGCCAATATCATCCTCAAGATCAAAATAGAAATGATCATGTTCCGGAGGAGATATGTCATGAGAGAGTTCATCGGAGAACTCTTCATGAAGAGAATCATTCACATGAAGTGAAATTGTGAACTCTTGTTCCATTGTAGACTCATCACTATCCTCGTTCTGAGTATCAAAGAGTGGATTCTCAGAAATTAAAGTGAATTCAGAGTCGAATTCAAATAGAGGATTAGTGAGAGTTGTTTTGAACGCTTCAGGAACAAAGTGATCAACATTCTCTATTGGACTGTTGGGATAAGAAGTGAGTGAACGATCATTATCAAGGAGACTTTCAGTCTCTCTCAGATCGGCTTCAAAATCAAAGAGAACATCGTTACTTTCTGATGAAAGTGGACTGATGTGAGTGAGTTCACCGGAGAACTCCTCAAGAAGATGATCAGCATCAGATTGTGGAAGAGATGCCTCAACATACTCGATGTTTCCATAGGAAGAAAAATCGTCGCTAAGATCAGAGAAAGTTTCAAAATGATCTTTTGAACACTCAAGAGGGGAAAGAGAATCACACATATGATCAGAAGTTCCTTGTGACTCTCTCGGGATTGGGACAAGGTTCTCAACACTAGACTTTATGAATTCGTCCGATTCCTTTTCAGGAACAGTGTCAAGATGCTCATCCCCCATGTTCAGAGAGTGAGTGGGAGCTTCGGGTGTGATAGCAGTTGTTTGAGATGGAATCTCAACTGCTGGGATATCAACTGACTGAGGGAGTTGAGAAATAATATTCTTAAAAGGATAAAAACTCTCCTCGTCATCATCATATAGAGCTACCTTAAGAAATTGGGAACGCCTTAGAGCTGCATGCTCTAGGACTAATAATTCTTCCCTAGATTTGCGGGCCTCTCGTTCTTTGGCTAGCAATTCTCCCATGGTCTTTTCACCACTCACTTGATTCTTAAAGTTACTAATCATATCATCAAGTGTTTTCATTGCGGTTTCAAAATTTTGGGAGATTTCTTGAGACAACGGCTCAGGTGGAGTTTGAACCGTATGGTGCTGTGGAGGTTGGAAATTGTCAAACCTGTGAGAGTCATGATTGTTACAAGGAAATGGATTCCCTATTTGACAATCAGAGCTGAAATGGGGACCTCCACAGTTCTCACAACAGTAAAACTGTTGAGTCTGGACTGGTGAATTATATGGATATTGGTCATAACCAAAGTTCTAAGCATCACCGGAAAACTGTTCATAGACAAACGTGTTTCCGGATTGACACTCAAATCCTTGGTGAGGACCTCCACAAAATTCACAGCAGTTATTATATGAAGATAAGTCAGGCTGTGGTGGGTAATTGGAAAAGTTTGATGGGTCGTTAAATGAGTTCTGATTAGGATCATAATCAAATGAATTCCTCGAACCACAAAACAAACAACTCCCGTTATGAATATCATTACCACATTGTACACACGTACACCAACGACAGGGTGAACCAAAAAGAGGCTCACCACAACCGACACAAGGAATAAACGATTTCATTTGAGAGTTATGAGAAGGAATCAGTTTATTCAAAGAATCAACAAAACCAACATGGTGATCCGAATGACTATCAAGTCTCGAAAAACATTTTGAAAAATCCGGAGGTGGGACAAGTGGTGTGCTCTGAGAGCTAGCAATTTCCACTACTTCCGTTATGGTCTCCGTTGTTTGAACGGGTTCATCGTAATCAATTCTGATTCTCGACCTTTTTTCATCGGCTTGAATTTGTTCAATTAGATTACGGGCTCTAAATTCAAAGAGATTGTCCTCGTAACCCTCGGTGGGTGCTTGAGGTAACACTAACATTCGAACGGGTTCGTCAACATTAGAACGTATTTCGGGATGTGGCGTGGGGTCGAAATAACTTTGAAAAGACTTTTTGATGGATAATTCGCACAAATCGCAAAATTCGCTTGAACTAGGCCTTCCACACCGCTCACACACGTACTTGTGACAATGATGTTGATCCTTTTCCATACACCGAAGATGATCGTCGTCATTAGAATTAAACATATAGAGGGTTAAGAAGAGAATTAAATGGTCATGAGGATAAAGATGAGTATTTTTGGATTTTTATAAGAAAATATAAATATATATAGATGGATGGTATGAACAAAGAGTGAATATCCAAATCACTAATCTGCTAAACGGAAGATAATCAGCACACCTCCCCAGCAGCGGCGCCAAAAATTTGATTCGCTCCCAGACGGTCAAGTTTTATCACTCAAGCCGGCCACTTGTGAATGGCCAAACGTAACAAACTTAAAACAGTCTGAGAGACAAATGCAATGAAGATCAGGAGAGTATAGTGTTTCCCCAGGTCGTTATGTCCCAGCGAGCTATGCGAAGAATCACCAAACGGATAGTGATCGAGAGATTTGAACGGAAAAGAGTTTTTGAATTATTATAACTACAGAAATAGCCTATAATTACAAAGGCTTAAATGCAAATTAAAGAGAATTATAAAGATAAAAAATATTAAATAAATGCTATCACTATTTGCAAAATGATGTTTTTGATTTTTCTTTTATATAAAACTGAATTAAAAACTACGTGACGTACAAAATAAAATGTAAAACTTAAACAATAATAATCCTAAAAATATGAAAATGATATTTTTACAAACCTAATGATAAAAGAGAATTTATAGAAAAAAGAAAATTATTTTTATAACTATTTAACTAATTATTATTAATTAAAAACTAATTTTACTTATTTAATAATACCCTAAAATACAAGAAAATATGAAATAAAGCTAGAAAAATGAAATTATGACTTGGAAAAATCTAAAATAACTAAAGAGAATTTTCAAAACTAATTTTATATTTTTCTGATTATTTTTGTATTTTCTATGAATTAAAAACTATTTAAATCTAATTAATTGGCTAAAAATTACAAAATAAGCTAGGAAAAATCTAGAAAAATTATTTTTTTTGCTTTTTGTATTTCTCTTAATCTATGAAAATTGAAAATTTATTTTTTGGAACTTTTTCTGAATTAATTGGAATAAAAGCTATTTAAAATTGATTAAAAACTATTTTTAATTGAGAAAAATAGCAAACAGTGACTAAAAATTATGAAAAACTCAGGAAAATTCTAAATTATTATTCTAAATCTATGAAAAATATAAAATACTATGCTTATGTGTGAGAAATGAAAGCTGTAGTGTAACTGTTACCAAATAAGCACTTGAAAATAAGCTAAACAGTGAAATAAGCTACCAAACAGTTACTTAAGCTAAGTTATGCTAAAATAAGCTAATTCTAATTGATTCCACCTAATCCTAACAAGCTACAAGCTCTGTCTAATGAATTAAGCAAACTGACTAGTTTATCCAATCAGCTCTTGACCCCTACTTTTGAGCTTATCCACAGGCTTATTCAATAAGCCAAACTAATAACCATATGTAGGATCCTATATAACACTAATTAGAGAACAATTGTACCAAATTTCAGGTTCTACTCAGCTAAAATGAACCTTGCACAAGGTCAGCCAATTGGCCTGAATCACACTCAGTTCTGCTGAGTGTGAACAGGGCAGAATCAGTTGATTTGAAAAGCTGATTTAGAGATTATAAAGACTTGATCAGATTTCACAAAAAGCTGTTTTCAACACTAGACCAATTGAAGTTGTAAATCCAAAAGTTTCACTGGATTTAGACTAAAAATGAACCTGTGAGAGGTCAAATAAGTTTTGCTAAAAACTGTAAATCTCACTTTTGACTTTTGTTTTTGACAGAAATGAAAGTTGACTTCTGTGAGATTTGGTTCTAATTTGTAAACTGATTTTGATATTATAAGCTCAAACAAAGTAATATTAAGAAATTCTAATGATATTTGAACCTAAATCAAGCTTTTGATCTTTAACAAATCCAACAGTCATATAAATTAAAACTGATCAAAAGTGTTTTTGACTTTTGATGAAACAACTGCTATAAACTCAGACATAAAATGACTATCAATAACCTAAATGAGCATGAATCAACTACATAGAACTTATTTACTATCCTCTACCACAGATTTACAAGCAAATCCAAACACTACTTAAAATCTGAAAATGCAAATGTAAACTACCAACTAATAGATCCAACTCAATAGCAGCTAATACCTATAATCTAACAATTATAATAGAGCTACTGAATGCAATCAAAACAATATTAGCTAACAGATTATGACTAAGCTAATGATGCAGTTTAACATATACCAAAAGATCAGATTCTGAAACTTACAAACATCCAGCTTATTTGCAGCTTATCTCAGAACCAAAATAACTACTAATCTAATCAATATCAATCCCAATGCAGCTCTGCATCAACCCAACTCCATATCCAAACTGCTTGAACCAAAATTTCACTGCACAGTTGACTTTTGTTGACCTCATACCAAACTTGCTTAAAAATGACTAGCAAGCTTACCAAAGGATATAATAAGCTTAAATAAGCTTATTTGATTTTAACATAAGCTTATTAGAAGCTTGGACATAAGATTTGAAACTGATTTTCTTAACAGTTAGTATAGAAACTTGAATTGATATTAAAACTTTGACTTGATACTAGAAATTGGATTATATTGATAAGACAACTTAATTTGAGTACATTAGAACAGAAAATTACAACTTCAAACTTAAATTAAAACATTAAAACTAAAAACGACTTACATAAATATTTAAAACTAACTACTACTCTTCTTTGCATCTCTTTCTTCCTTTTTATACACCCACATTGCTCCCCTCTGTCCTCTGAATGAATCCCACTTGCTTTTATGACCTGTGGATGGCTTGAGATGATTCTAGCCGTTGGATTGATTTTTGGCGCCAAAAAGGTTTTTAGCAGTGTGGGGGGTTGAGTGAAATGGAGGAGGGGCATTAAATGCTCTTGGAAGGTTGTTGAGGTGGGGGGAACAAGGGAAGGTGAAGTATGAGCTGGGGGGATGGTAAGGTCTGGGTGTTGCAGAGGTGGAGTGTGAGGAAGAAGAAAAGAAAAAGGCGGGTATTTGTTTGACTTGGGAGGTGTTTGACTGGCTTATAATATTGGAGGGGGTCCAAATTGCAGGGGTCCAATTGGTAAAAGGCAGGGGTCACAAGGGGTTTTGACAAGGTTCTAATGGGTGCAAAGGGTTAATAAACAAGGGCCTTTTGTGTATTTTCTGAAAATCAAGGGACCAAAACTGCCAAATCTGCAAAGTTGCTCCAAGGGACTAAAAGTGACAAGCTCCAATAGTTCAAGGACCAAACTTGACATTTTCAAATTTCCAAGGACCATTTTTGCCAATTTTTAAACTTGAAGGACCAATTTTGTAATTTCTCAAAACTTTTGATATTTTTCACCAAAGGACTAAATTTGACAAGTTATGATTTTAAAAGGACCTTTGGTGATTTTTCTTTTGAAATTATGTGCTCAGGGACTATTTCCGACAACTTTTGAAACTTGGGGGACTGAAACTGCCAATTATGCAAACTTAGCTCATTTTTCATCTGATTTTGAACATTTTGCATCTGAAACATATAAAATGCAATTTTGAGATATTTTTAGTATTTTGATGCATTTCTGAGCATTTTTAAACGTTTTGCAGTTCAGATTTAACTAAAAATGATGAGTATTTACACACTCATCAGTACTCATTTTCTAATACAAAAAGTATTTTGATTGAAAATTGATCTTTCTCATAAAACTTTCGTCGTATTGCAAAACTCTTTCTTCAAGCAATACACGATTGTTTTTCAAATCAATTTTTCATCAATCAGTGAATCTCAATTCGCTGGTTCACTCACTCCGTGTTGTCTTCTTTGAGACGTTCCGGTTTGAGAACAGCTAGAACAGCTGCGAAACCATGTCAAGGAGATTCTTCGGAATTATACCTGATCACAGGCAGCACTTGTACTGATCAACGGGGAACCGTGGGCCGTGTACCTCAATTCAACGAAAGTGATCAAAGACACTTTCATGTGTTTTATTGCTAACTGTTGTTTGCAGGTACATTTGGACGGTTGCAGCTGATCAGAATTGAGAAGTCAATCCAAAGCTGCATGCTCACAGCATCCACACTTAATTAAAGAAATCATGACTTGTGCATATCTACATAACTTGGCTCTGATATTTTTATACTATGCTTCTGCTAAGCGCTGCAAATATCATGAACCAGTAAAGCTTCCGCTACTCTGATGGAAAGATGTCATGATCCTGAAAGTGTGAGCATGTCGGTCCAAAAGTCACAACATTACATGAAGGCAACACAACAAAGGGTGATCCAGAGATTTACTTTGGCTGATGATCTCAATGAAAGCTCGAAGATCATCAAGATGTGGATCAGTTAAAGGCCTCCACTAAAAGTACAAAATAATCGGACAATGAAGAGTCACTACTCAAGCACAAAGATTGCGAAACTGAAGAATTGAAGTCTACGAGCTCAAGACAGAAGATTAAATAGAATGCTAGGATTCGAAATGTAAAACATGGGGTGACCTCCCTTAGGGGGAGATTTTTAGGAATTAAAAATTCCATAGTGAAGATTCGGTCACCCTAAATATATAATCTAGCATAAGTTAGCTCGTAGACATATCGTTAGTTACGTTATTTGTTAGTTTATTAGTTAGTTATTAGCGTAGTTTAGTTTAGTGCAACACCGTGGAGGAAGGACGGGTCTTTACCCACTGTATTCCTGATCCACAGTCCGAAGGAGGACATGTAGTATGTAACTATAAATACCCTCTACCTCCCAAGGTAGAGGGTTGGACCTTTCACTTAATCTAACCTTCTTTTTTTTTGTTTACTTTCTCTCTCTAGAAAGGATCCCATCTTCCACTTTCTCTCTCTAAAACTCTAAACTATACGCCCCTTGTTATTATGATATGATGTTTTTATGAAATCCGATATGTTACAAACCTTAAATTCTTACTGAATCATTTAGTTAATTTTATTTTACTGATATTGATTTTTATTTTTTTGATTTAGCAACTAGAAAAAAGTAATAGACTAATTGTTTTCAACATCAAAAAGTGTTTGTCTATGCGTTTTAATGTATGATACTATAGATGTAATAAAATGATGTAGTAGGGATTTGTTTGTGAAATATAAGACTAGATTATGTTATGCATGTAACGTTCTCATCATCAAAAAGTGTTTGTCTGCGTGATTTTATGTATGATACACTAAATTGGATAAAAGTGATGAAGTAGGGATTTTTTGTGAAAATATAAGGCTAGATTATGTTAGTGTGATAAAATGATTTTTAATGTATGACCATGCAATTGTTGTGTTAGGCGCGTAACATTTTAATTGTTGAAAATGTGTTTAAATGTGGGATGCCATTGATGTGATGCAGTGTTGGAGTAGTGTCTTTTATATGTTTGTAAAATATAAGTGTAGAATAGGTTAAATGCGTAAAATAGATTTGTTTGTAAAATATAAGCCTAGTTTAGGTTACGCGCGTTCTGTTTTAAGCGTCTGAAAGTATACGTGTTTGATTTTTAATAAGATGCATTTGGTGTGATAAAATGATGCAATATTGCATTGTATGTGAAATATAAGACTAGTTTACGCTAGGCTTGTAGCGTTCTCATCATTGAAAAATTTTTGTTTGGGATTTTGAGTTTGTGATGCAGTGTGTGTGATAAAAGTGATGCAATAAGTGTTTGTGTGTTTGTTTGAATATGTGATGCAGTATGCGACATATATTTCAGATTGGGTTAGTCGCGTACTTAAGCTTAAAAAAATGTTTCTATGTGTGTGTGAATAACTTGATTACATCAACATGAACAAACACTTGTAAAATAGACGCAGTGACATTGCCTTTTTTTAATTTTATATTGGTTGTGAAATCACAAACAAGTTAAACATGTATGTGGTCCATCACGTACCTTGCTTGAAAACCTAGTGGGAGCCTTTTGATTCTCCAATTTTTGAGAGGACTCCTTCCTTGAAATTAGGATTGAAAACTCGGTATTTTATGTATTTTTAACAGGGCCGTATATGTATAGATTAGGTTAAGCGTGTAGTTTCCTCATCATTCAAAAATGTTTGTCTTACGATTTGATTGTGAGATGCAATTGTTGTAAAAAACTGTTTGTGTGTATGTCTGAATGTGTGATGCATTACATGTTATAAAGTGATGCAGTATTGTCTTTTATGTGACTTATAAGTCTAAATTAGGTTAAGCATGTAGTACTATTTTAAGCTTAAAAAAGTGTTTGTATGTGTGTTTGAATAAGTGATGCAGTTGGTGTTTTAAAGTGTTGCATTAATGTAATATACGTAGGAATGATGAATTTGATTTGATTGTGACAACCCGTAATTTCAGGTCATTTCTCAAATTTACTATTCATCTCGGGAATTTACTATTCACTGGTTACTATTCATCATTTTACTATTTATCATTTTTGAAGTCAGTTTACGACTTTGAGAGGTTATTTCAAAATTTTACTATTAATGAAACACTATTCATTCCGGGAGAAAAATCACTATTCATGATTCACTATTCATCATTTATCGTAAACTGGGTTTACGAGTATCAAATACGCGTAACCTTGAGGGTTAAGCTGCGTATTCATGGAATATCATTGAAAACATTTCATATAGACTAGAGTTAGTCTATATATCATCAATAACATCATTTTCATATCAGTTTATGCATGGGTTTGCATATTTCATTAACGCATATTTTTCTATTAAATAAACGCTATCGCACGATCATTTATTTTGAATAATTGATCCGACACTTCCAAAAATTGTCCTGATATATTTTTATACTCATTTTAAGACTATAAAAATTATATTATTAGTTTACCCGATGTTTTGGATTTATTTTGGTATATAAATTGTTATATATATATAATTACGACGGTTTTCGTAAATTCAACTCGATAATTATTATTTCACTCAGTACTTGCGAGAAATGTATTTTTATAATTTTTATGACTTCAATATACTTTATTTTGTTCCGTTAAAATCAATTTCTAGCTAACGCTACACTAAATACCTAATTATACTTACAAAATACACATTATACTTAAACTAAAATGCATTTAATCCACAAAAACACAAACCTTCTACCCCAAAGTACCCTTGCCGACCTTCCCCCCTAGTCACCATTTTCATTAATTCAAAACTTACACCTAAGTGTACACATATACAACTAGTTAGATATTTGTAGTATACAACAAGTTTAATAATTGAAAACACATACAACACATAATTGGAAGGTGAAAAGTGAATGAAAACTCTCTCATTTCCTCTCAAAAATTTGGCCAAGCCAAGAAACAAGGAGAAACAAAATTATTTTTTCAAGCTTCAAGTATTAATCAAGTCTTAGTAATAATCTAGTTAGGGTTTTGGAATAAAAAGCTCAAGATTATTAGGTTTACTTGCTCAAAAAATCATCATCACTCAAGTAAGTATTCTAATGATTTTTCCTAATCTTTCATACTATTACTTGATCTATTTTTATGGTCTAGTAACAAAAACATGCAAATATACTATGAATCATACCACTTTTACTAGTTTTTATTACTTATTATGAATATTAACTATCCTATAATTATTCCCATGAGACTTATCATTGTTGATGAAGTTTAGGAACGCATGACACCCTAAGAAGGTGTATGGTAGGTTTAGAATAGATTTGGTGTTGATTTGAAGTGATTGAAACAAGTATTATGCAAGAAAAATCAAGTTAGACGATAATAAAATAGTTGCTGTCCATTTTTGCAAAATCTGGAAATTTTGACAGGTCATGGACCATTTTGGTTTATGTTTTCAGAAAATAGACTTTAAAAGAAACCGTGGTCACTTGAACGGGTTAAAACGGATTTATAACGAAGAAGTTACGCTATTTTCAAGTTTTGCGACGAAAACTAATTTTCTGAAAAAGGGTAAGCTGTTAAGGGTTATTTTAAGGTCAAAAATGAGTTTTAAACATTGTTTAAATGAGTCGATTTATCAAAAACATATTAGTATATCATAACACGAAACCAAGGATATATAAAACGTAGAAAACGGACTTATAACGACTAAGTTATACGCGTTTTAAATGTGACTATCGTAAACTATTTTACACAAGTAATAACACTTATATATTTTCTATTAGTCCAAAATGGTTATTGCAACTGACCATGTTTGGAGCCATTTATCATATCGATATAATATTTTTGAGAAAACGATGTCTACTAGTAAATGAGTTCGCCTATCCTAGTTTCCAAAATGTTTAACCGTTTGTCAAGCGAAGGTATAACGAATAATATACGATCACTCAAAATTAGTCATTTTCATGAATTGTCAAAGTATATTATTTTACGACGAAAAACTATAAATTCTTGTTCTATTTCTAAACGACTATCGTGGGATGTTGTTTCAATATATATAAGCGTAAAGTATTTTATAATTTAACAAGATGTCATAAACATATATTTCGACGATAAACTTCATTTTCAAAAATGTACAAGTGGTATAGATTACATGTGAATTCGCATGTACGACATTGTTTCATGACTTACATTAGAACATATCATTCATATTAGGTTGCAGATAGAGATTGCACCTCATTTCAGTGTATCCACTTTTGTCATCATAATGATTGCATCAGGTGAGTCATAGCCCCTACTCTTTTAATACGTTTATTAAACTCTTTAGGGGAGATACATGCTACAACTTTTATCATGATCATAATTGTTTCAAAACCGAATGTCGTACCATATCTATTATTCTTGATTGTGTGCTATTGTTCTTCGTCGAATTTTGTGCTATATCAGTTGACTACTGATACATTGAGTCATGTACTATTGATTATGTGCTATGGTTCTACGTCGAGTTATGTGCTATATCAGTTGACTACTGATACGTCGAGTCGTGTACTATTGTTCTACGTCGAATTATGTGCTATATCAATTGACTATTGATACGTTAAGTTAGGTACTATTGTGAACTCATTTGATGATGTGTGCTTGAACATAAACTATACATATTTTGGCAGTGGGTTGTGAACACACAGGTTGCAAGTTTTGTATGGGCGGAACTTGGAACTGAGTGGATTTGCAATGCCTTTGCTGCATGAACGTTCTTTAAAGGTTTTTCATGATAATCACAAGCTCTATGAACTCACTCAACCATTTTGTTGACACTTTTAAGCATGTTTTATCTCAGGTATTTAGCATATCATCATGGCATGCATGGAGTCGTTGAGTTGACGCGTCTCACATGGATTTTATGCACTTAACTATCGTTTGATTGTAACAAACTCATGTTGGTACTTTTGGAAATCTTTTAGGACCTATGTTTTGTAAACTCTGATTATTTTATTATATCAAACGATGTGTTTTCAAAACGACACTTTAGATCGTTCAATATAACTGTAATTGTGATGCTATGGCAGTCATCCCCCAGGAATTCCATTCCGCTGCAAAACAGGAATTTTGGGGGTGTGACATTGATGATGTAATTGAGTAGGTAGGAATGATGAAGAACAAATAGAAGAAGAACAAGATATTATTAGTAAAACTCCATAAAAAAAATCAATAGGAGCAAAGAATAATAATAGTAAAAAAGCGAATAACGTTGATGAGAATTCTGAAAGCGATGAAGAAGCTAGCAGACCCAAAAAGAAGATGAAGGGAACTGAATCTAGTACACATGTCTATGTAAATGTTGATGTAATCAAGTTGGATGGTAAACTTCTTCCTGTTTCGAAGCATAAAAATAAGTTTCAAAAGGTTGTTTATGAGGAGAGACCTGAATCTAGTCATGAGGAAACAATCGAATGTGATGAAGAACCAATCCAAATGATAAAGAAGAGAAAAGGTGTTAGGATTTAGTAAATCCAGTTATTAAAGTGTCGGTCACCTCAAGTATATGTAATCGTTAGAAAGCTCGTAGTCGTAGTTATTTAATGTTAAGTAGTATTTAGTTAAGTAACACCATTGAGGACGGACGGGTCTTTACCCACTGTATGCCTGATCCACATCCCATAGGCGGCGTTTTATGTAAGACTATAAATACCCTCTACCTCCCAAGGTAGAGGGTTGGAGCTCATAATAACACTTTCACTTTCTCTCACTAAGTTCCCAAACTCTCACTTTTTCTTTCTCTAAAACCTTATTGTATACGCCTCTTTGATCATGGTTTGATGTATTTGTGAAATCCAATATGTAACAATTGGTATCAAGAGCCATGGTTTGATCATCTCTCTTACATATCCTTGGATTTCTAGTGGTTTTATATGGTTTTTGGGTTTGAAAAAGTTTAGTGGTTTTTGCATCATTTGGATCATTTCTTGTGTTAAAGTTTGAATTTTGAGTGTACTTTTGTGTTTAGAATCATTGTAAGTGCTTGGGTTTTGATTTGTAAAGCTTGAATCACTGTGGTTGGGCTTGTTTTGGATTGAAAAGTATTGTTCTTAAAGTTTTCTACCTAGCTACTTGGCTCTCGGAGTTGTTTTCTTGGTAGCGATTTACTTTGTTAATTTCCAGCGATTTGTAGTTAGAGGAGTAGCGACTTGAACCTAGCGACTTGTCTATTGAGACAAGCCGACAAACAGTACAACGTAGTGGAGGTTCCACTTCGGCTAGCGACTTGGTTGGCATAGCGACTTGTCTCTATTATTTCTATCGACTTGTCCTTATTGTTCTTAGCGAGTTGATTCTTAGCGACTTGGATACTTAGCGAGTTGTTCTTTAGCGACTTGTCTGCTTAGCGATTTGGTGCTTTAGTGACTTGTGTTCAGCGACTTGGGTCTTAGCGACTTGTGCTTAGCGACTAGATTCACATCGACTTGAGGTCTAGCGAGTTGCTTGATGAGTGTGTAAATACTCATCATTTTTGGTTAAATCTGAACTGCAAAACGTTTAAAAATGCTCAGAAATGCATCAAAATACTGAAAATATTCCAAAATTGCATTTTATATGTTTCAGATGCAAAATGTTTAAAATCAGATGAAAAATGAGCTAAGTTTGCATAATTGGCAGTTTCAGTCCCCCAAGTTTCAAAAGTTGTCAGAAATAGTCCCTGAGCACTTAATTTCAAAAGAAAATTCACCAAAGGTCCTTTTAAAATCATAACTTGTCAAAATTAGTCCTTTGGTTAAAAATATCAAAAGTTTTGAGAAATTACAAATTTGGTCCTTCAAGTTTAAAAATTAGCAAAAATGGTCCTTGGAAATTGGGAAATGTCAAGTTTGGTCCTTGTACTATTGGAGCTTGTCACTTTTGGTCCCTTGGAGCAACTTTGACAAAATGGCAGAATTGGCCCTTGTATTTTCAGAATTTGCATAACAAGTCCTTGATTATATAAACCTTTAATACCCCTTGGCCTTGTCAAAACCCAATGTGACCCCTGCCAAAAAAATTGGACCCCTGCATTTTGACCCCTGCCCTTTTAATATAAGCCCTGGTCAAACCTCCCAAGTCAAACAAACACTACCCGCCCTTTTTTCTTTCTTCCCCACTTGCTCCTCTGCAAAACCCAGGCATCCCACACCTCCAGCTCCTCCCCCACTCACCTTGTTCCCTCCACCTCCACCAAACTCCAAGAAGCATTAAATGCATCTCTTACCCCTTCACTCAACCCCCAACTGGCTTATATAAGTTTTGGCGCCAAAATCAATCCAACGGCCAAAAATTGCTCAACTGATCCAATGGCCAAGGAAAATGGTGGGAAACACTCAGAGTAGTGAGAGAAGTCATTTGATATAAATAAGGAAGCAAGAGAAGGAAGAAAAGTAGTAGCACTTAGTTTAATTTCCAAATGTATGTCGTTTTAAATTTCTAAGTCTTAAATAAACTCTTAGTTGTAATTTTAAGTTTAATTTGTATCAAACTAAAGTATTTAAGTGTATTGCAACTATTTTCAAGCATCAATTCAAGTTTGTGTTTACAATTCATGTTTCATGTTCACTGTTTCAATTTTCAATTTCAAAATCTTATGTACAAGCGTTTAGTAGTTTATTTTTAAGCTCAAACAAGCTTATATAAGCTTCTTAAAGCTTTTTGTAAGCTCATATTTAAGATTCAAGCAAATTGGGTTCTTGGTCAACGAAAGTCAATCTGGGCCAAAAATTGAAATGGAAATGGATATGGGTGATGCAGTGCTGGATTTGGGTTGAATTTGAGTTGTTTTATGGGTTAGAATAGGATAGTGGCACTTGTGTTCCTTGGCAAGCCATAGTGGCTAGGACAGATGTGAGTTCAGTTTCAATATCATTGCATAATCTGTATCTGTGTTTAATATTAGTTCTTACTTGTTTATTCAGTGTTAATTAGGGTAATTAGAGTGAGTTTAATCATTTATACAAGCTGGTTCAGTGTTTATCTCAATTTAAATTGCATATCAGTATTATAAAGTGGTGTTTGGATTGCTGCATAATCTGTGATTTAGGTTTGATCAGTAGTTGAGGATTGTTGCTTTAGGTTTGTTAAGCTCATATGAACTCATATCAGTCATAAAATTGCATCTGCAAACCTTAAAAGTCAAAATCTTGTGTTAACTGTCTTAATTCCTTAACTGTTGGGATTTTGGAAATTCAAAAGCTTGTTTTGTGTTTCAAAATCATAGAGGTAGCTTGCAGTAGTCTCATTTCAACCTATAATATCATAACCAGTCCACAAATTGGTTTTAAATCTCACAAAAGTCAACACAACAAAACTGCTTCAAAAAGTCAAATATTGGAAATTCCAGTTTTTACCAAACTAGGATGATTTTTCATTGATTCATTCTTGGATCAAATCAAGTGAAATTGTGGGTTTATAAAGTTCAGTTGGTCTATTTTCTTAACATCATTTTTGTAGAATTTTGTGAATTTTTTATAAGCTTAAAAAATGCTTGTCAAAATGGGTGTAAATTCCCTGTACACACTCAGTATTAACTGAGTGTGCACAGGTTATGTGCAAGGCTTGCACAGGGCTCAGCTTAGCTCACTTTGGTCTTGTCTTTGGTTCATAAGTTCTTAGCTAGGTCTAGTTTAGATTGCAACTTCTGTTTTTCATTTTCAGCTAGTTGGGTAGCTTGTGCTTAAGCTCAAAAGTAGGCCTCTCAAACTGTTTTTAAGCACATAAGCTCAAATCATCAAATCATGGTAGTGAGTGCTTTAGTAGTTTAGAGCAGTTGTTTTTAGTTCATTTTGGGTATTTGTAGCATATTATAGCTTCTGTTTCAGTTGGGTAGCTTATTGTGGTCTTTGGCTTATTCTAAGTGCTTATCCATAAGCACTTGTTATTGCAGTTCCATATTCTTGCACACAACCACCTGTTTTTATATTTTTCCTAGATTCTTAATATTATTTTAGACTTTTCTTGAATTTTTCAGATTTTTCCAGTCCTGTTTGCTATTTTTCTTAATTTAAAACAGTTTTTAAGTATTTTTAATTAGTTTTTAATACAAATAAATCAGAAAAGTTTCAAAAAAAATAAGTTTTCATTTTTCTTAGGTTAAGATAAATATAAAAAGTCAAAAAAAAAAATTCCAGATTTTTCTTAGTTAAATTTGTATTTTTAAGCAATTTAAGTAGTTTTAAATAGTTTTTAATTCATAGAAAATAGAAAAATAATCAGAAAAATACAAAAATAGTTTTGAAAATTCTCTTTTGTTATTTTAGATTTTTCCAAGTCATAATTTCATTTTTCTAGCTTTATTTCATATTTTCTTGTATTTTAGTCTATTATTAAATAGTTAAAATTAGTTTTTAATCAATAATAATTAGATAAATAGTTTTAAAAATAATTTTCTTTTTCTAAAAATTTTATTTTATCATTAGGATTGTAAAAATATCATTTTCATATTTTTAGGATTAATATTGTTTCAGTTTTACATTTTCTTTTGTACGTCACGTAGTTTTTAATTTAAGTTTTATAAAAGAAAAATCAAAAACATCATTTTGCAAATAGTGATAGCATTTATTTAATATATTTTATCTTTTTAATTTTCTTTAATTTGCATTTAAGCCCCTGTAGTTTATGAACTTTTTCTGTAGTTATAATCATTCAAAACTCTTTTCCGTTCAAATCTTCTCGATCACTATTCGTTTGGTGATTTATCGCACAGCTCGCTGGGACATAACGACCCGGGGAAACCCTATACTCCTCTGATCTTCATTTCATTTGTTTCCAGGCTGTTTTAAGTTTGTTACGGTTGGCCATTCACAAGTGGCCAGCTTGTGTGACAAAACTTGACCGTCTGGGAGCGAATCATTGCTACTTAGCGAGTTGGTGACTTAGCGACTTGGTTCAAGGGTTATAGCGACTTGGTTGATATTTGTTTCTAATACGGTTTTCTCTTGATTTAGTAAAATCCCGTGAAAGAATCTATTTCCCGGTTTAATCATAGAGTTATAAAATCCCGTGAAATCTGTAAACATGTCTACCAACGTGCCTACAATCATCTCTACTATAGCTGAGGACGTTCAACCAGCTAGTTCAGACACTCGTCCACCCATGCTTGACAGAACTGACTATGACTCATGGGCTCAACGAATTAGGTTGTATTGTTTGGGAAAATAAAATGGAGTCAACATTCTCAAGTCAATTGATGAAGGACCGTATCAAGTTGAGACAACCAAAGACATACTTGATACTACTGCTGATGGCTCGGTGATATTAGGACTGGACAGACCTAAAATGTATGATGAACTGACTGATAAGGAGAAGAAGAGATATGATGCAGACATCAGGGCTTCTAACATCATACTTCAGGGTTTACCTAAGGACATTTACAAGCTGATCAATCACAACACTGAAGCTAAGGCATTTTGGGACAATGTCAAGATGCTTCTCTCAGGTTCTGAACTAACCAAGGAAGACAGAGAATCACAACTGTATGATGAATTTGAGCATTTTAAGATGAAACCAGAAGAAAGTGTCTATGAATATTACGTGAGATTCCACAAGCTTGTAAATGACATGAGGAACATCAAAATGACCATGCCAAATATTCAGCTGAACTCAAAGTTTGTGAACAACATGAATCCTGAATGGCACAAGTTTTTCACCTCTGTGAAGCTAACCAAAGGATTAAAGAACACCAACTATGAGAAACTTTATGCCTTCTTACTTCAGAATGAGAGACATGCTATGTTTGAACGAATGATCCTTGAGCAGTTCAAATCCAAACAGGGAGAATCAAGCTCATCAAATGATTCAACAACATTCTACACCAATGTAGGGATTACTATCAAAGCTTCTCAAGTCATACCTACTAGAAATGGTAACTACAAACTCATTCCAGATCCATCATACAAGCCTCCTGATTCAAACACATTCATGGAAAACCTCATCAATCAACTATCTCTCATGGTCAGTTTAAATCTGAATTCCCTCCCACACACCAACAATAACCTCAAAACAACATCCAACCCACATAATCAAGCTACCGTCAGAGATGGGAAGGTTATGGTGCAACCAATTCAAGGAAGGCAGTATGAACAAGGAATAGGTGGAATTGGTGGAGGGTATGTGGCTAATCAGAATCGTGGAAGGGTTGCAAATCAAAGGCAAGCAAAGCCAATCAAATGTTACAACTGTGGTGGTGAGGGACATATTGCAAGGAACTGTACATCTCCAAAACGTCCACAGAATGCAGAATACTTTAGAGACAAGATGTTGCTTGTGCAAGCTCAGGATAATGGAGCAGCTTTGGATGGAGAGGAGTTGTTGTTTCTTGCAGAAGGGAATGCTAAGACATATGATGCTGATGTGGATGAGCAGCCAATTCAAGAAATAGGTCACAATCATCAAAATGCCTTTCAAGTTGCAGACTGCGATGCATTTGACTCTGATGTCGATGATGAACCTACTGCCCAGACAATCTTCATGGCTAGTATCTCACCTATGGTCTCTCCAAAGGTCTCATCAACACGACAGGCTGGTCCATCCAAAGAATCAATAATTTCAGAGGTATTAAAACTATACGATGAAGTTGATGGGCAAAAGATACATAACGAAGTACAATCTCTTGAAACTTAAGAATCAGATATTGATAAAGAGGGTAATAGTAATATTGTCTCATATGATCAATATGTGACACAAAGTGAAAATGAGATTGTACCAAGTGATGTATCCTCTGCAGTCAATGATGACTATGTTTTTGATGAATACACTGCATGTGCCCCTAATGATTCTGTTATCTCTGAACTGAACGCCTATCAAGAACAAGTTGCTATTTATGAACAACGTGCTAAGTTTGAGTTAACTAGCCGTGAGCAGGAAATGGATGACCAAATGCGTACAATCATTAGAAAAAGTAAGTTTAGAGAAGAAGTGTTAAAAGAAGAGTTAAATTCCTTACAAGAAAAGCTTTCTAAAACTGTTAAGCAAAAGCAAGAACTTCAAGATAATGTTAAATTGCTTAAACAAGAATTTAATGCTAAGGAATCAAAACTTTTGAATGATTTTTACAATCTAAAAAATTTGAAAAATAAGCTTGAAACTAAGTTGTACGTATAAGGGAATACCATTTAGACTGCTCACATGATCACAAAGCATAGAGTCTTAAGCGATAAGCATAGTATCTCCCTAGTTGAGAAACCCAATCCTAAGTATGGTAAAAAAGCTAGAGAGGCTCAGATGGTAATCTATGATGGTAATGAGATCCTTAAGCCTAGGCAGAAACCTAGTTGCGCTAAGTGCACTGAGGAAGATATGCAATTTGAAGATGTCAATAGGGAGAAAATGGATAAGAAGCTAAAAGATCCTGAGTGTAAAAAGCAAAACATAACGTTCAAACCCAGAACAAATTTTTTGGAAGAAAGATATGGATAAGAAAAAGGCAAGTGAACTTGTTCAAACAAACCCTCCCCTTAGGAAAGTGCCTGCAGCTACTGTGTATCCTCCAAATACACCAATGCATTTAGTTCCTAGAACTATTTCCACTAATAGCAAGACCTTAATCAGCATGTATGTTGTTTATCAACTATTTGTTGATTTTGAGAAAACGTGTAAGAAAAGGATCACACCTACTGGGATTACTGAAGGGGAAAGGGGTTTTGAGCAAACTAAAGAATGTTATTTAACTAAGGTCATGCCTTTCTTTAAACAATTAAAAGGTTAATTTGAGAGTCTTCAAAAAGGAATAAACTCAGATATTAAAGAAATGGAAAAGGAATTTGATGCAATGATAGTTGAAGTCAATGATTATTAAAGGAAGAACTTGCATATCTTAAATGAGAACTTGATTTCGAGTTGTGTTGCTCAAGATGTGTTTTATACTGTGACTAAGTATTCTATTACTGCATCTCAATTTCATGAATTATCTGTTGCTTTGAAAGTTTCCCATGATCGTGTCATTGAGCTTGAAAACAAAAACTCAAAACTAAATGAGAAAATTGATCAGGATGATCACGATAATTTGGTAAAACATCTTTCTAAGCTAGAAGTTGAACATTTTGATCTGCAACTAAAATATCAACATCTCAAAGAAAATGTCAAAACCTCATACATCAAAACATCCTCAAATGTTCCAGAGTTTGATGCAGTTTTTGAAATAAACAAACGTGACGGACAGATTCAAGCTCATTGTATCACGATCAGAAAGTTGAAAGCCCAAATTTCACAATTAAAGGGTGAAAAGAACAACACTGGCTCCCAAATGCCTCCTACTTTAGATTCTCAGTGTTCTCAAACTTTTCATCTTCAAAACTTGGTTAATGTTTTACAAAAATGAGAGTTTTCTAGAAGAAAATGAAAAAGTTAAACAACACTTTAAAGAGTTATATGATTCAATGAAAGTCACTCGTGACAAGAACAACGAAAAAATAACGTCTTTACAAAAGGAAATTGAGAATCTGAAGAGTCAGGAAAAAGGAAAAATGCCACTTGTCTTTAATGAGAATGTTGCATCAAAGTCATCTACAGACTGCAAATATACTGTAACTGTTAAATACATTCCTCCTCGTATTAGGAATAACGAACTTGTATTTCATATGTAGGATCGTTATTTTATTGTGTTAGATGATTCGGGTGGTCTTGGGAGATCAAAATACATGTTTTCCATTTTAGAGAGAGAAAGTAGAGAGAGAGAGAGGGTGTTCTTGCTAGAGAGTTACTCAAAGTATGAAATATTATATTAATGAAAAGAAGCACCACCCCTTCCATGGATGGAAGGGGTATTTATAGTTACAGGAAATACGACCTCCTATCGGCCTGTGGATCAGGTATACAGTGGGTAAAGACCCGTCCTTCCTCCACGGTGTTGCACTAAGCTATACTACGCTACAAACTAATAAATAAACTACTAAATAACGTAAATAACGATATGTCTACGAGCTAACTTATGCTAGATAATATTAGGGGTGACCGACTCTTCACTATGGAATTTTCTAATTCCTAACAATCTCCCCCTAAGGGAGGTCACCCCATGTTTTACATTTCGAAACCTAGCCTTCTATTTTATCTTTGTTCTTGAGCTCGTAGACTTCAATTCTTCATTTCAACAATCTTTGTGCTTTTGTAGCGATTCTTGAAAGTCCGCATTGATTTGTACTTTTAAGTGGAGGCCTTTGAACTGATCCACATCTTTGATGATCTTCGAGCTTTCTTTGAGATCATCAGCCACAGTAAATCTCTCTGGATCATCCATAGTAGTGTTGCCTTCATGTGAAGTTGTGACTTTTGGACCGACATGCTCACACTTTTGAATCATGACATCTTTCCATCAGAGTAGCGGAAGCCTTACTGGTTCATGATATTTGCAGCAGCGTAGCATAAGCATAGTATGAAATATCAGAGCCAGGTTATGTAGATATGCACCAGTCATGATTTCTTCAATTAAGTGTGGATGTAGTAAGCATGCGGCTTTGGATTGACTCCTCAATTCTGATCAGCTGCAACCGTCCAAGTGTACCTGCAAACAACAGTTAGCAATAAAACACACGAAAGTGTCTTTGACCACTTTCGTCGAATTGAGGTACACGGCCCACGGTTCCCCGTTGATCAGTACAAGTACTGCCTGTGATCAGGTATAATTCCGAAGAATCTCCTTGACAGGGTTTCGCAGCTGTTCTAGCTGTTCTCAAACCGGAACGTCTCAAAGAAGACAACACGGAGTGAGTGAACCAGCGAATTGAGATTCACTGATTGATGAAAAATGATTTGAAAAACAATCGCGTATTGCTTGAAGAAAGAGTTTTGCAATACGACGAAGGTTTTGTGAGAAAGATCAATTTTCAAACAAAATACTTTTTGTATTAGAGAATGAGTACACATTCGACGTGCTAGCGAAAAGAAGAGATTCGCACATCGAACGGTTTTTCTAAAAGTATTTTTCAATCAGAGATACTTTTTGAATTTGAAAACATAAGTACAATTCGACGTGCTAGAGAAAAGAAGGTTTGCACATCGAACGGTTTTTCCAAAAGTATTCGTCAATTCCATTCCTGGACCAAGGTTGATTCACGAGTGAATCGCCCCATCGTTTCTATCCAGTTGTCACAAGTTTGATCTTTTGAAAATATCTCACATGTCACCCACCAAGAGCTTGTTTGATGTTGGCTCTAGAAGGATTTCCATCTTCATCGTGAATACTTTTACATACCACTCAGATGTTCTGGCAAAACCACAAGGATAATGCGTAGGACTCTCAATATATTCTTACTTTCCACATTGTGTGAAACAGCAAGTCATCATTAATTTTGTGTCCTAACGAGATATTGTGGATGATCTCTTGGCTCTAGACTCAATCGTGCATATTTGGTTCCTGTGCCGGAGACTAGGGAGAGGGTCTCCTACTTCAATATCAACCATCTCTAAGAGAAAGTCGATAGATAATGTCGGTTCCCCGTGAGATTTTAAGAGGAACTTGAGTGGCTTGGGAAGTTTAGTGCAGTGCGTCACTGGGTCCATGACGTCTTGTCTTCAATACCAGTGTTACCTTAGTAACAACCAGTAGCATATGTATTGAACCCGGTTTCTGCCCTAAGGTCGAATTGATGGAGGGCTATTTCTTTTCACCCTTTTTCACATTCAGTTCTTTTTCATTCTTCAACCCCTTCAGTGCTTACCGAGACTTCATAACTAGAACCTTGTTGGGTTTATTCCAGTACTAGCTCTGTCTCAGTCCGCACTCTTCCCATATCTCACTTTTCTCCTTTTTTCAATATTCCTAAGGACTCTACACTATCTAGTGGATTGTCCCTGGGAAGATCCCTCCGGTTCTGGTGGATCGTGGGAACAAATACCTAACCTCGCCATCCTTATAACTCCATGCATAAAGTAAAATGGTCGGTCTTTTGGTATTGTTCTTTCCTTCATGAAACCAATTGAAAAATCATTTGGAAAAACAATCAAGGTACTTGTGATACGAGATCAAAGCATTTTGTACCTTAATATTTTTGATCATTTAGAAAACCTCCCCCTCAACATGTGCGTATGATTTAGAAATTGTTTAGCACAAGGAGGCAAGAGGACTTTGAAATATTTTCTTTGATCACAATTTTTATACGAAAAAGCCATTTGATTTTCTTGGTGAAATTCTCCCCCTCAATATGTGCATAGGATATTTTAAAACATTTTATCACATAGAGGCAAGAGTTCTTTTGAAGCACATCCACAATCACAAAATCCATTAAGAAAACCATTTGAAAACACAATCAAGGTACTTTATAATCTCTTTTTAAAAAAACTTTTGTACCTCGATGGTTTTGCTCCCCCTCAATATGTGCTTCGAGATTCCCTAAAACACTAACACCTACACGAAGTTTTCTTGAGAACGGAGATACACTATTTTACAAAATTTTATAGGATACGTGTATAACTCCCCCTCTTAAAGTGGTTCTTTTAGTTTACCGAAAAAGCATATTTTTAACACTAGTTTCTTTTATAAAGTTTCAGGAGAACGGAGGAACACGATTTGTTAAAGATTTAGTATGCGTGTACAACTCCCCCTCCAAAAGATTTACTAGTTTTTATAATTCCATGTTTTACGAAACTAGAGCATAGTGTTCATGGAACTAACAAAAAGGTTTACTAAAAAGTTAACCAAAGTACTTCCTTTCTTGTTATGGTTTTCTGGCTGGTAAAATGAAATACGTACCTCAA
>BPTQ01000007.1:167432738-167702269 GCA_019973895.1 Chrysanthemum seticuspe
CAGGGTCTATTTTTTAAATCTTTACTTGTAAGTATTTGTGTTTATTTTGATAGGATATGTAATGAATTGTGAAAGAAAAGTGTAAGTAAAAGTAAATGAGAGTTTTTGGTGCAAGTAACTTTTTATTAAGTCAAAATAGAATGTATTGAGGTGATAAAAATTGTAAAAATACTTTCCTTGTGAAAATCGGGTGATAAAATAATTATCGTAAGATTTTAAGAAAAACGACGTAATAATTAAACGTTAACGATTAAAATACCAAATAAATGTGAAACACTAGGAAAACTAAAAATATAGTTTTTATAAACTAAATGTGAGTTTAAAAATACCTCGGGATCATTTTTGAAAGTAACGGGTTAAATAATCAAAATAAAACTCACGCGATAAAAATTATAAAACATAAAAATTACGCGTTGAAGGGTGAAATGAAATGTCGTGCATGTACTAATGAGATGCACATGATGTCAATGAAATGTAGACTACTCATAGTCAATATGAAATGTACGTGAATGTCATGATCATGAATTCGCCGCTAAACCTCCAAGGTTACGCGAATTTGAAACAAGTAAACCAAGTTTACTAAAATGTTGAAATAATGAGACATGAACGGTGTCGAGAAATGACCTGAAAGTACGGATTGTCACAGAATTGGTGGCCAAGCTTGTCACACAAATGTCTACACGATCTGGGACATTTACTTCTGAGGAAGGAAAACTATTTCAAGCATTGCTGGACTACCAACTCAAAGAAGCATGTAGATTCGAAGCTGAAAAGTCTAAACGTCCTAGAGACGATGAAGACAAGGATCAGGATAAGCATGATAAAGCTAAACGTCAGAAGAAGTCTGGTGAATCATCTTCTATGTTACCTCCTCTCCAACGGACTCCTACTCAACAAAAGTCCCCTCCTCGTTCTTCTACAGATAAACCTCAGGACGATTCCGAGTTACTACCCTGACTCAGAAAACGGTTGATCGTTTTGAGTATACGGGTGGTGACGATGAAGAGGTCCTTGAGCCCCTACAACAACCCACCTCTCCCAAACAAGTTCAAAAACCAGAATCATCATCTAGGCCTTCGAAAAAGAAGAAGAAGAAGACGCCTCAGACTGACGTCATATCTTGGCTAGATGACGATAAAACTGAAGAATTTGAATGGTTCTCTACTCTTGTTAACAACACTCCCTACCCTGAAGAAGGTCAGGATTTGGTTGACGGTAATACATTGGAGCATGCAAAACATTTGCAAGAAAAGTTCCAGGTGAAGAAGATGACGAAATCCAAGTTGAGGCGAATCAAGAATGAAGCTTTTCAATTGTGGAAAGATAGCTCCGAAAGTGCCATCGAGGTCGAATATCACCTTGAGAACATTGCTTGAGCTATGTCTAATAACATGGATTGGCTCAACCCAGAAGCATACATCGACTTCACCAAACGGGACAACCCTCCATACTACACCGACTGGTCAAAACCTCTACCAACAATTGGCCAACCAGATGAACCAAGGATTCCATTCAGATATTTCTTCAACAAAGACCTGGAGTTTCTTCTACATGGTGGCGATGGTTCAAGGAAATACGCTACATCGTTGACACTTCCATTCCCAGCAGCTATATACTCGAACTGCATAGCCATCGAGGAACGTGCCAATCACTTGTTCTCCAACAACGTAGAAGCATACGACCGAGATGCAATGTACGGGATTCATCACTGGCCGGAACGCCGACGAATCTACTACAAAAGCTGTCAGGTTCAGAAGTCTCAAAATGCGGTGTTCAGTACTAAGGATATCGTTGCCATCAAACATGTTGTTCTGTCATCTAAGTGGGAATACACATTCCTAAAGAATATCGTGGTCAAACGACAAGATGAAAGGGATTATGCATTCTCTGAAGCTGACTTTGAGAATTTGTCTATCAACGACATCAAAGACATGTACCTTGCCAAAGTACAAGGTCGCATGAGACAGTTTTCAACCGAAGTACAACGTGAATTCATCAAGTCATTGCTCATCTTCAGCAGACGCATAGTCATCAAGGAACGTGTAGAAGATCTCCAGATGGCTGTTGAATCTTATCAGACCCATCTCAACTTCACTCCACCTCAGCTAGATCTTCCCGACCTCAACCAGCTCTCACAATACACACTCATCAGCAAACCTTTCGGCGTTGTTTACCGTAGTGAACTACAAAGAAAATGCTTAATGGCGTGTAGTGAACTTCACAAGTTTGGGGATCACACTTTGAAGATGGTTAGGGACGGATTGGCCTATAGGTTAAAGGACATACGTCAAAAGATTGGGTCTCCTAAGCGATGGAATTCTCAGGATCGCAGGGATGTGAGGAGAATCATCAAGATGATTGATGAAAGGTTGTATAGAAGGGATCAGTTCAGAAGATTGGAAAGCTATGTTGGTGGTCGACCCAGGATTAACATCACCGGCTTTCAACGCCCGATTCACACTCCTGGCGACATCTCTGGACTTCCTGGTACCCCTTGAATTGGTTCTTTCATTATAAATTTGGATGTGTGATTATATATGTCTATGGCTTGTGCACACATAATAGTGTACAACCCGTAATTGTCAAGAAAGGACCCTGTGGTACGCTTCAGTGCCACAATCCTTATAAAAGGAGCGAAAGCTTCTTATTTTTGAGTAAAACCTATTAAACCTTTCATTTTTCAAGGTTTTGCTCAAAAGAACAAGTACTTCCCCCGTAAGATTTTCAAAACCTCAACCGTTTATATCACTTGTTGAGGGGGAGTATTTGAATTAAAACTTTGTTCACAAATTGTTCATAGTGGTCATCTTCCCGCAACACTCGAAATGGTCATATTTATTGTCAACTTTTCAAAAATAACATTTGATATGCCATTTTTGAGGGGGAGAAAATTGTGTGATAAGAAATATGTTGTGCAAAATGCAAATGAATCTGTGTAATTCAGACTTAACTAATGAATTGACGATACTAAACTGTTAGTAACTCGAAAAGACTTGTCCTGGACGGGTAATAATTTCAAGCTAGTTCGCTAGTAATGTAAACGTGTCTCGCAAAGGACTTGTCCAAGTAGAAAGTACTATTCGAGATACTCTTGGTAGACATGAACTCTGACGGGTATGACAACCTTTCGAGGTTTGTCTACACCTTCAAGGTAGTTATTAGAGCTAGTTGTCACCTAAAAGCTGACAATGTAACTCTTTAACTATGCAACGTAACCGTGTCTCGCGGGGGATTGTCTATCTCCAGTGGATCAATTCAAAATGTGCGCGATCTTTCCTCACTGTGCATTTAAACCATTAAAACTCTTAAGCACATGTGGAGGGGGAGTATTTATGCAAAATCCTATCTCTCACAGTGGTTCAAACATGATTTTCATTTACAATCCATTTGAGAGATTCTTCACAACTGTGATTTTAATGGCAACATAGGTTAGTCATGGAGTTATAAGGTGACTAAGGTTAGGAATAACCGTCCTGTGATCTGCCAGAGCCGGAGGGATCTACCCAAGGACATCACAAATAGTTAGTACTTAGAAGTCCTTAGGTATGATTATAAAAAGGAGAAAATGAGAATCGGAGAAAGAAGGAGTTGAAGAATCAAAAAGAAATGCAAAGAAAAGGGTGAAAAGAAATAACCCTCCAGATTATTCAACTTAGGGCAGACACCGGGTTCAACTCATATGCTACTGGTTGTCACTTAGTGACGCCGGTATTGAAGATTAAAAGTCGTCATGGACCCAGTGACGCATGCACTAAACCTTCTTAGCCACTCAAGTTTCTCTCAACAGAAGCTTGTTTCATTCTCACAGGGAACCCTACGTAAACTATTCGCTTTCTCTTAGAGATCGCTGGTATTGAAGAAGGAGACCCTCTCCCTAGTCTCCGCTCAGGAAAACCAAAACGCACTATTGAGTCTAGAGCCACGAGATTCATCAAAAGATCTCTTAGGAACACTTGACATTTCATCACTTGTTGATCAACAAATAAGATTATCAGTGGTACATTATCGAGTCCTTCACAGATCTTAGCAATCTGTCGAGAACATTTATGAGAGGTTCACATCTGTGATCCTCAGTGATTGAATGGAAACTCCTGCCAGGGTCAACATCAAACAGCCCTGACAGCAGGTCTCTTCGGTAACTCCCCGTGGATTACGCAGAGTGTGTCTCAAACGGTCTACAGTTGTGAGGTGATGCTTCGGTGTATGTGACAACTCGCAATTTCAGGTCATTTCTCAAAACAATTCATGCTTCACCATTTCATCATTTACCGTAAACTGGGTTTACGAGTTTCAAATTCGCGTAACCTTAATGGTTTAGCGGCGAATTCATGATCATATCATCACGAACATTTCACATAGACTAAGTTTAGTCTACATTTCATTAGCATCATTTGTATCATGTTAGTTCATTCATGATTTTGCATTTCACCATAAACGTGTAAATTTCATATTAAATAAACGTTATCGCGTGAGTTATTATTTTGAATATTTAATCCGTTACTTCTAAAAATGATCCCGACATATTTTTATACTTACATTTAGTTTATAAAAACTATATTTTGAGTTTACCTAGTGTTTTAAATTTATTTTGTATATAAATCGTTAAATTTATATTATTACGACGTTTTTCTTAAAAACTACACGATAATTATTATATCACTCAAATTATGCAAGAAATATATTTTTACAATTTTTATGACTCAATATATTTTACTTTGACCAATTAAAATTTATTAGCTAAAACTATCCTATTGTACAAATGTATACACAAGTTACAACAAACTTATACTTAACTACATTTTACTTACACATTTTATACATAATACAATTTATAAAAAAAAAATATATTTGGGAAACAATATCCCCTAAAAACCGGCCATGGGGGGGGGGGGTAACTCATTAATTGAGTGGTAACATTTTCTTACAAATAAAATCTACACTCAATCTCACTCTTACACTTCATTTTCACAATCAAATAATTCAATCTTTCTTTCTTCTTTTCTTCTCTCTAAAACCGGCCTAAGGAGCTCAAGGAAGAAAACCAAAAAGTTTTTCAAGATCAAGTTTGTAAACAATCTAGATTACACTCTTATTAAGGTTTTGAAATAAAAACCTAGGGTGTTTAGGTTAATCCTTGTTCTAATCACCTCATCATAGTAGCTTGTAAGCATATTACTTTCATTTTATACCTTTCATTTTCATTTCATAAGTATTTCATCATTTTCTTAGCAAGCATGCAAGACTTGTGTATATTTATACCATTTTTACCATTGTTTTTAGAGTTTAATATATAAAGGTCATCCTATAATTATTCCCTTGTTATATATTGGTTTTGATGATGTTTAGGAACCCATGACACCCTAAGAAGGTGTATGGTAGGATTAGTATAGCTTTGGAGTTTATTTGAAGGGATTGGAATAGGTTTAGTACGAGAAAAACTATTTTCGACAAGTATATATAGTGGTCTGATCTTGTTTTGTTTTTCTGGAAAATCCGACAGTAGACATGAGTTTTTGGACTAGATATTTAGAAAATATACTTTAAAACGAATCCGTGGCCGCTTGAACGGATTAAAACGGAGTTATAACGAAGAAGTTATGAATTTTTCAAGTTTGACGACGAAATATATATTTTCTGAAATTTCAGCAACCTATTTTTATTTTGTACGAGTCAAAAACGAGTCCTAAGCTTTACAAATTATTTCGACTTATCAAAAATATATTAGTATACTTTGATACGAAGCTAAGGACGTATAATACGTAGAAAACGGATTTGAAACGACTAAGATATACACGTTTTCATAAAATTTCCGTAACTATTATTTTTAGAAAAACTATATCATTTTACGAGACAAGTGTTACGGTAAACAAAACGACCATGTTGAAGGCTATTTTTAACGATGACGTAGAACTTTTTGTAACGAAATGTATTCTAATAAAAATCGAGATCACCAAGCATACTTTTCAAAATGACTAACCGTTTGAATAGCGGAGTTGTAATAAATTATTTACGGTTGCTTAAAATTTGCCGAAACTCACTTTTTACACAACATTTGGACAAAATCACCATGTTTAACCTCTATTATCTTTATGTTCGAGACCTCTATGACGAAAACTCCTGTACTAAAACTTCTAGATTTTGATACAAGCTTTCCAAAACCGTCGAGTTCGTTTCCTAAAGTTCGACGTACACCATTTTACAACTAGCTTTTCGAAGCCATTTTTGTCACTTTCATGAAAATTTCCGACGACATTATTTTACGACGAAAAGTTAAAATTTCACAATAAATCATTACGAAACTATTGTAGGATGACATTTTGACGTAAAAACTTGTAAAGTGATTTAAGATTGGTCAAGACGTCAAAAGAATATTTTTCGACGATAAGTACTATTTTCAAAACTCACAAATGGTATAAATAACATACGAAATGCATGCATAACATTATATTATAACTCCTTGCGTATCATATCATTCATCATAGGTCAAGGTTAAGGTATCACGCTATACCTCAGTGTACTCACTCTTGTCATCATACCAATTTATCAAGTGAGTTTTCATAGCCCCGATTTATTCAAGTTTTACTTATTTCAAACCTACGGGGGAGAATACATTGCACAACATTTTTATTACGATACCAAGTATGTTAAATTCATTTACATTGCTTAAGTTACCGCGTTGCCAGTTAAATGTCCCCATTTCATAAGCATGAGCCGTTAATTTCCTAGAAGCGTGTGTGAGTGGATAGATCTATCGAGGGTGACACCTCCATCCGGGTTGGTGAATCCCAACTAGTCATACGGATGCATTTCATTCATAAACATTATTAGAGTTGTTTGGCAAGACACTCTGTTGGGGCGAACATCAGTCGGAGCTTCGGTATCATGCGCTTAAGCAATTGTAACATCATTTTGTGACATGATTGTCATACCTGGTCTATACTTGCGTAGTCGTATAAAACATTTACATAAACCTATGATTTCTCACCAACATTATTGTTGACCGTTTTAGCAATGTATTTTCAGGTAACTAAGACATACTCATCATGGCATGGTTAAGGAACCTTTTGAGTCGCGGCGTCGACTTATATCATTGTACATTATGGCATTTTCTTTCAAAACCATCGTTTGGACTTGTAGTATATTTATATTTCCGCAAACTTTGTAAACTTTTGGGACCTATGTTGTAACTCTGAACGCTTTTATTAAATATCCAACGATGTGTTTTTAAACGACACTTTAGGTCGTTCAATATAACTGTGATTGTGGTGCTATGACAGTCTATCCCCAGGAATTCCATTCCGCTGCAAAACAGGTAAATTGGGGGTGTGACGAAATAATTTGTAAAGCTTAGGACTCGTTTTTGACTCGTACAAAACTAAAATAGGTTGCTGAAATTTCAGAAAATATATTAGTATACTTTGATACGAAGCTAAGGACGTATAATACGTAGAAAACGGCTTTATAACGACTAAAGTATACACGTTTTTACAAAATTGCCGTAACTTTATTTCTAGAAAAACTATATTATTTTTACGAGACAAGTGTTACGGTAAACAAAACGACCATGTTGAAGGCTATTTTTAACGGTGACGTAGAACTTTTTGTAACGAGATGTCTTCTAATAAAATCGAGATCACCAAGCATATTTTCCAAAACGACCAACCGTTTGTATAGCGGAGTTGTAATGAATTATTTACGGTTGCTTAAACTTTGTCGAAACTCACTTTTTAAACCACATTTGGACAAAATCACCCTACTTAACCAATGTTTTTCTTTATGAACGAGACCTCTAGGATAAAAACTTAAATGCCAAAACTTTGAGATTTTGATACAAGCTTTCCAAAACCGTTGAGTTCGTTTCCTAACGTTCGACGTACACCATCTTACGACTAGCTTTTCGAAGCCATTTTTGTCACTTTCATGAAATTTCCAACGACATTATTTTACGACGAAAAGTTAAAATTTCACAATAAATCATTAATAAACTATTGTAGGATGAAATTTTGACGTAAATACTTGTAAAGTATTTTATAATATGACGGGATGTCATAAACATATTTTGACGATAAACATTATTTCCAAAACATACAAGTGGTATGAATATCATATGGAGTTGCATGCACAACATTGTATCACACTATCACGCATTCACGACAACATATCATAACTCAAGTCATGACATTCATTTAGGTCGCGGATAGTCTCCGAGCCTCATTTTAGTGCACTTCATTTTGTTAGCATATCAATCATACCAGGTGAGTTTTCATAGCCCCACTTTCTATTAATTGTTTACAAACTTTTGGGGGAGATACATGCTCAAACTATTTTCATTTACTTTCACAAGTACTTTAAACTCTTACATATTATTATGAGTTCATACCCCGTTTTTACTCGTTTAAATTCTTACAAACTCTTTGGGGGAGATACATGCTTAAATACTTGTTTTACTCTTGTGAACACTCAAACTATTTATACAATTGTGTTTCACTATACTTCTTATACTCATTGGACTTTATGTGTGGTTTATTGCGATATGTGCCTTAATGTGCTAAACTTGTTTTCAATTATGCATCAACATACATACTTTAGCAACCGGTTAACTCCTGCGGGAGCCGGCCAAAACATTTAAACTCTTTTGCCAAACAACATTACTTATACTTTAGACTTGGTGCGCGTAGTGACTAGACTTAAACAAACATACAAGAATTAGTGGCTCCAAATTAAGTTGTTGGAAGGCTATTAATTTACAAACATACAAGAATTAGTGGCTCCAAATTAAGTTGTTGGAAGGCTATTAATTTACAAACATACAAGAATTAGTGGCTCCAAATTAAGTTGTTGGAAGGCTATTAATTTACAAACATCCCAATATTTATATGTTGGAAGGCCATTTTTATGGATACAGCCCAACGTGAGCGTTGGAGGAACATCCCAACACGAGTGTTGGAAGACCCTTGTGGTGACATTTATACTTTTAACTACCTTGATGCGCATAATCATAATTGTCATTCTATTTTAGCAGTGGGTTGTAAACACACAGGTTGCAAGTTTTGTATGGGCGGAACTTGGAACTGAGTGGATTTATGATGCCTTTGCTTCGTGGACTATTTTAAATGACCAAAAACTTTGCCTTTGTTACATGAACACTCTTTTAAGGCTTTACTTGTTAACCAAACTCTATGAACTCACCAACCTCTGTGTTGACACTTTTTAGCATGTTTTATCTCAGGTATCTAAGGCATTCACTTCATGGCATGCATATGGACATATCATAGAGTCGTGGTGACGACGCGTCTCACATGGGATTTATACACTTTAAAAACATCGTTTGGCTTGTATCAAACTTATTTCCGCATATATTGATTTTTATTTGGGACCTACATTTTGTAAACTCTAATTATTTTACTTAATCAAACGATGTATTTTCCAAACGACACTTTAGGTCGTTCGATATAACTGTAACTTTGATGCTATGACAGTCCTCCCCAAGGTATTCCATTCCGCTGCAAAACACGTAAATGTGACAACTCGCAATTTCAGGTCATTTCTCAAAACAATTCATGCTTCACCATTTCATCATTTACCGTAAACTGGGTTTACGAGTTTCAAATTCGCGTAACCTTAATGGTTTAGCGGCGAATTCATGATCATATCATCACGAACATTTCACATAGACTAAGTTTAGTCTACATTTCATTAGCATCATTTGTATCATGTTAGTTCATTCATGATTTTGCATTTCACCATAAACGTGTAAATTTCATATTAAATAAACGTTATCGCGTGAGTTATTATTTTGAATATTTAATCCGTTACTTCTAAAAATGATCCCGACATATTTTTATACTTACATTTAGTTTATAAAAACTATATTTTGAGTTTACCTAGTGTTTTAAATTTATTTTGTATATAAATCGTTAAATTTATATTATTACGACGTTTTTCTTAAAAACTACACGATAATTATTATATCACTCAAATTATGCAAGAAATATATTTTTACAATTTTTATGACTCAATATATTTTACTTTGACCAATTAAAATTTATTAGCTAAAACTATCCTATTGTACAAATGTATACACAAGTTACAACAAACTTATACTTAACTACATTTTACTTACACATTTTATACATAATACAATTTATAAAAAAAAATATATATATTTGGGAAACAATATCCCCTAAAAACCGGCCAAGGGGGGGGGGGTAACTCATTAATTGAGTGGTAACATTTTCTTACAAATAAAATCTACACTCAATCTCACTCTTACACTTCATTTTCACAATCAAATAATTCAATCTTTCTTTCTTCTTTTCTTCTCTCTAAAACCGGCCTAAGGAGCTCAAGGAAGAAAACCAAAAAGTTTTTCAAGATCAAGTTTGTAAACAATCTAGATTACACTCTTATTAAGGTTTTGAAATAAAAACCTAGGGTGTTTAGGTTAATCCTTGTTCTAATCACCTCATCATAGTAGCTTGTAAGCATATTACTTTCATTTTATATCTTTCATTTTCATTTCATAAGTATTTCATCATTTTCTTAGCAAGCATGCAAGACTTGTGTATATTTATACCATTTTTACCATTGTTTTTAGAGTTTAATATATAAAGGTCATCCTATAATTATTCCCTTGTTATATATTGGTTTTGATGATGTTTAGGAACCCATGACACCCTAAGAAGGTGTATGGTAGGATTAGTATAGCTTTGGAGTTTATTTGAAGGGATTGGAATAGGTTTAGTACGAGAAAAACTATTTTCGACAAGTATATATAGTGGTCTGATCTTGTTTTGTTTTTCTGGAAAATCCGACAGTAGACATGAGTTTTTGGACTAGATATTTAGAAAATATACTTTAAAACGAATCCGTGGCCGCTTGAACGGATTAAAACGGAGTTATAACGAAGAAGTTATGAATTTTTCAAGTTTGACGACGAAATATATATTTTCTGAAATTTCAGCAACCTATTTTTATTTTGTACGAGTCAAAAACGAGTCCTAAGCTTTACAAATTATTTCGACTTATCAAAAATATATTAGTATACTTTGATACGAAGCTAAGGACGTATAATACGTAGAAAACGGATTTGAAACGACTAAGATATACACGTTTTCATAAAATTTCCGTAACTATTATTTCTAGAAAAACTATATCATTTTACGAGACAAGTGTTACGGTAAACAAAACGACCATGTTGAAGGCTATTTTTAACGATAACGTAGAACTTTTTGTAACGAAATGTCTTCTAATAAAAATCGAGATCACCAAGCATACTTTTCAAAATGACTAACCGTTTGAATAGCGGAGTTGTAATAAATTATTTACGGTTGCTTAAAATTTGCCGAAACTCACTTTTTACACAACATTTGGACAAAATCACCATGTTTAACCTCTATTATCTTTATGTTCGAGACCTCTATGACGAAAACTCCTGTACTAAAACTTCTAGATTTTGATACAAGCTTTCCAAAACCGTCGAGTTCGTTTCCTAAAGTTCGACGTACACCATTTTACGACTAGTTTTTCGAAGCCATTTTTGTCACTTTCATGAAAATTTCCGACGACATTATTTTACGACGAAAAGTTAAAATTTCACAATAAATCATTACGAAACTATTGTAGGATGACATTTTGACGTAAAAACTTGTAAAGTGATTTAAGATTGGTCAAGACGTCAAAAGAATATTTTTCGACGATAAGTACTATTTTCAAAACTCACAAATGGTATAAATAACATACGAAATGCATGCATAACATTATATTATAACTCATTGCGTATCATATCATTCATCATAGGTCAAGGTTAAGGTATCACGCTATACCTCAGTGTACTCACTCTTGTCATCATACCAATTTATCAAGTGAGTTTTCATAGCCCCGATTTATTCAAGTTTTACTTATTTCAAACCTACGGGGGAGAATACATTGCACAACATTTTTATTACGATACCAAGTATGTTAAATTCATTTACATTGCTTAAGTTACCGCGTTGCCAGTTAAATGTCCCCATTTCATAAGCATGAGCCGTTAATTTCCTAGAAGCGTGTGTGAGTGGATAGATCTATCGAGGGTGACACCTCCATCCGGGTTGGTGAATCCCAACTAGTCATACGGATGCATTTCATTCATAAACATTATTAGAGTTGTTTGGCAAGACACTCTGTTGGGGTGAACATCAGTCGGAGCTTCGGTATCATGCGCTTAAGCAATTGTAACATCATTTTGTGACATGATTGTCATACCTGGTCTATACTTGCGTAGTCGTATAAAACATTTACATAAACCTATGATTTCTCACCAACATTATTGTTGACCGTTTTAGCAATGTATTTTCAGGTAACTAAGACATACTCATCATGGCATGGTTAAGGAACCTTTTGAGTCGCGGCGTCGACTTATATCATTGTACATTATGGCATTTTCTTTCAAAACCATCGTTTGGACTTGTAGTATATTTATATTTCCGCAAACTTTGTAAACTTTTGGGACCTATGTTGTAACTCTGAACGCTTTTATTAAATATCCAACGATGTGTTTTTAAACGACACTTTAGGTCGTTCAATATAACTGTGATTGTGGTGCTATGACAGTCTATCCCCAGGAATTCCATTCCGCTGCAAAACAGGTAAATTGGGGGTGTGACAGTGTACCTCAACGACTCATCTGAACTGTAGATGTACTTCGGTACATCGCGTTATCTCACTTGTGGGACTCCAGTTCAGGAACGGCCTTTGTAAGAATTAGAGTTGTGTTTTCACACTATGTTGTTAACACTCTCGAAGTTCTAACTTCTAAGTGCCGGAACCTGCTTATTACTAACCGTTTGAAATATTTTCTTCTTATGGAAGCTCCGGAGCGGGATGATCGTGCTGATTCTTCTCATGCTCACGCCAACATCATCACTAATGGAAGTTCTATTCAAAAGCAACACAACAGTCAGAATGATTCTTCGTCAAACCAAAGAATCTACAAAGTTAAAGACTTAAAGAACTTCATCAGTATTGAATTCCAACGTCAAAGAGCGTGTGAGCATGTTGAAGAATGACGTGGAGACACTGGAGCAGCGAAGCAGACCTGAGGCAGAATTGATGCAGACAACAACATTCTATCACTTTCATCACAAAGAACAATGATCAAAGAACAAAGTTAAAGATGACGTCAAAGCATAACTGTTCAAAGACAACTATCTCTCTACACTGGGGAGATTGTTCGAATCAAGGCAATTCTTCTCACAAGAAAGAAGAATGTCAGAAGACGTCAGAGCTACTATTACCTCAACGCCTTCACCGTTCATCACCAACACTTGAGGGGGAGATTTTTGGAATCACTCCTAAACCATAATCAAGTGTTAGTAATTAATATGTAATAGTTAGCTTTATTATGGCCTTTATGTTTGTTATTAGCCTTAAGCTTATGTAGAAGGCCCATGAGCTTAGGCCCAAGCCCATTAAAGAAAGGATGGAAACTAGGAGTGTTGCCCTAGCTTTCCTCCTATAAATACCTTATGTAAACCTTCATTTGAAGGTTTGTTGTTCAAGTTTTTCTTTCACATACATCCTACGCGTAACCGGTATTAGTATAACGAGTGTGTGTGTTTGTTTACTTGTTCAATCGCCTAATCTCTTTCTATATTACTTGTGTTAGTAAATCTAGTGACCTAACAGCACTAACCTTCCTTGTCATCTTGCTTAGTTAAAGCTCATACTTATCAAGCCATAGGAATTTCTTGGTAACAAGATTACCTTCCCTAAGAAGGTATCTTAATCACGAAGTAACCGGAGTTGTCTACAGACATTTTTCTTGTCATAAGACACTCATAAGTGCATTAGAGGTATGACTTCCTACTTATCTCTAACGAACATTAGCTTAAGAATAAGTATGAGTACATAGGAACTTATATGATTATCTTTTCAATACTCATATATTACACGTAGCTTCGTTAAGAAACTTTTCTTGCATACGTGTTACTCTTCCATCTATAGTCTAGGTTTATAAACTTGTGTCTTATTTTACTTAATCCAAAAATCAAATCTTTCTAATAATAAAACAAAACACAAATATCAAAAATTCCTCCTTCCCCATAAATATCCCCTCCGATCGTTAAACTTCACCAAACCCTCATTTTTCAAATCTTTCACTTTCAAAAATTACCTTTCATTCAAACTACATCTTCCTTCTTATCTCATCTCATCACAATTCAAAACCAAGGAAGAATTTCATCATCATGGTTTACATCGCCTTCGTACTCATCGTCTTGACACTCATCGCTCTCGTGTACCCCATGATCAAGTTTTGTTATGGAGGCATGTACTTTGTGTTGTTAATCTACATTGGTGTTTTATACCCAATCCTTTGTATCGTTCTTAGCATTGAAATGAAATACTACTAATGTTTTAGTTTACCTAGTTTAGTTTTCATTATGTATTTGTCATTTCTTCTATTTTTTTTCTTTCGTACTTTCGGTTTTGAGATACCTTAGAAACCTACAATGCATGCTTAACTAAGTAAATATTGGCTAAAATACATATCTTTTTATAAACCTATAAGATGCAAAAATCTATTTTTCTTCAAAATCCTTTTTCTGTCACTGCAGATCCATGGATCCCTATAGTTCAACTAGACGGATTCCTCTTGGAAGGGAACTGTGAGAACCGTGGTTCTGGAAAACATATTCTCATGCAATATAAAAACAGTTTTCATCTTAAAAAGAAATATCCCACTAGAATGATAAATACTAAGTGAGTTAACTGTAATTGTTAATAGAAATCTAGTAAAAACGTTAGGTGATCATCCTTTTTGCTTTAACGAGTCTCATTATTTTCTTTTCACTTCCATAGGTATCGTCATGTCTCATGAGTATGAGTTCGACTTTTCACTCACTTATGTTTACATCCCTAACATTTCTCTTGAGCCCAAAACACCTGGAAATCATGTCCGTAGGTTTAATAATCTCGAAACTCGTCACTTCCATGAAGGACGTATTGTCGACACTCCTTTACAATACGAAGAAGACATCAATACCTCTTTTCGAACCATAGGACTAGAATGCCTTTTCGGAATTAACGAGAAAATCTGTCCAAGGTTTGTATTGGAATTCTTTTGTCAAGTTGAACTCCTTCGTAATGAGGATCGATCTCTATCTCTTTGGTTTTGGATCAGAAACCAAAAGTTTGTTTTAACCCTTGGGCAATTTGCTCACATTCTCCGAATTCAAAATCATGGACAATGTGCCTTCACTGAAGATTGGTCTATTGATTCTCTCTTCAACCATCGTGAAGAAAACAGTCCATATTGTTCACACATACCTGCCACCCAAGACTTGAATCGCATGATATGCAAACCTCGACCCTATTACTCTGATCCAAACATTATCTATACACGGGATATCCGAGATGAGTATAAACCTCTCGCACTCATCCTACGTGAAAATGTTTGGAGTCTTAGGGGAAATCGAGAAATCCTTCCCGCTTGTTGTGCTCACATAATGTATTGTTTGCTAACACAACAACCATACAATCTCACTTATTTCTTCGCAAGACGAATTTTAAACCTTCAAGGCAACAAGAACAAACTAATCCCTTATGGAATGTTCTTGACACGCCTTTATCATCACATCATGTACTTCCACCCTTAATTTCAAAGTCCGTTGTATGTACTTGTGAATAAGATGATGGAACCTCTAAACACATCTCTCATCAAGTCTTTCTTCATCCCTAAATCAGCAAATACTCATCATCCATTTGACTATCCATCTAGTGAAATCGCTCAAGAAACTTAGTTTCTTTTCAAAATAGGCTCAATCCTTAGATCTCATCTTTTATCGTTGTAATGTAATTTCTCTCATGAAATAAAACATTTAACGTTTGATTTCTCGATTATATTGTTGTTCAAACTTCTTAGAAAACACTAGCTTTGAAAATACGATGCCTTGTGCAACATTTGCATACCTTTTGTAAATGTATTGTTTTGCATAAGACGGATCCCTCACCTTGTACTAGACGGATCCCTCCACATAGGGAACTGTGGGATCCGGGAAAACAGAAATGTAGTTGCAGTCTTTATACTTCAAACCATGACCTTAGATTACTTCACACTAGCTAAAATGCCTTAGGACCATTTAAGTCTTTCTCACGCTTAGTAAGTTTCACTCTCACACATAGCTCATTTAGGATCACACTCAAGGTGCTTTTCAATTTAACATCTCACCAAAACTCATCATTCTTCTGCTCCTATACTCACACATCATTCCTCACATGTCAACACATCTAGTTTTATAAATTTCTCAATTTTAGCAAATTGATTTTAGTCATCCCTACCTCAAAATGGATCAAATACTAGTTTTTACATTTCTTATAACTTTTAAGATATTTTCCAAAATTATCTTAAGTCACTATCTGGTCTCTAGGATCATTTAGCTCCACTTGACACTCTCTAATTATCTAGTATCATCTTTGGTCATTCAATGGTACTCATAAAGTTCTATTTTCTTCCATAAAAGGCAATCATTAGCTACATCACTCATTGCCCTTGATCATTTAAGTACCCTTTCATTTAAGACACTTAGAAAGACTGAAACACTCAAGAGATATAGGTATTAAATCTTACAAACATCATTTTTCTCCTTTCTTAGCTGCTGAGAGTCGGATCCCTAGGATTAGCCTAGACGGATCCCTCATTGGAGGAACCATGGGATCCGGGTGACAAATTCATCAAAAACTCTAGCTAAAACAATCATTTCAAAATCTTCTTGCTAACTTGAACACTCCATCTTGTTTTAATTAAAACTCCTAGATCAGTGCAACTCTGAAGATGACTCTTGTGCATGCAAATCATCACATTCCAAAGGATCTTAGTGGCTTAAGTCTTGAATGCACTTGCCAAATACTTCCCCTTATAAACCAACTTGTGAGGACTCCTAAAGTCATCATCTACATCCTCATTCTCAGTATCTAGAAACTTTATAACCTTAATTCTCCTTTATCAACTCATCATGAGAAAAGCTCCTAGTGGTAACTCATCCACCAAAGGACCACCCAAGAAACTTGCTCGTGTTGTTCATGAAATTTCTTCAACCGAATCATCTCCCGTTAAATCCACAAATGGTAGGATCTCCCCTCCACCTATCAAACCAATCCCCAAAAGAACTATTCCCACAAAACTACCAATGCCAAATACCACTATACCCCCTAAACCAAACACTCCTATTTCTACTGAACCATCACCCGTAGTGCCTAGAGCCATATCATTCACCACTCCATTATCATCACCACACCTCTACAATCTAGAGGACTTGCCTCCTAGGCCATCTCATCCTCCACTATTGCCAACATTCTCAATAGAAAGAATAGCGCAACAAAATCAAGGTGTTGAATCAACACTAGCCCCAACTTCCTTTTCTCTGTCACCCTCAAATAGTCCATTTTGGATTATGAGGAATCATCAAAGTCAACCACCCGACCACATAGAAGTTGACACCTCTCTACCTCCACCATCATTCTTAGTTGAGCCATCATCGAATGTGCCTCCACCAATCCCTCATTCTTTTGAGGATCCTCAACCCTATTCACTTGATCCTCCACATCAAGCCATTTCCTTTCTACCACCACCACTTCCGGGCCATGACAAAGATTGTTATCATTGTCAACATGTTGAAAGCTTGATACATGAAGTACGTGAATATCAACGTTTCATGTTTTATCACCTCCTCGAACGTTTCGACGAGATCAACAAACCCAAACAACCTTGAACTTAAGGATTCAAGTGGTGTCCTAGTTTTAAGCTTAATTTAGATAGTCTAGGAATGATATTTCATGTTTAAATCATTCTCTTAGTTTTAGAGATTTGTAGATCATGTCTCGTATGTTTTATTGAATGAGATTACATGTTATATGCCATATTGTCTTGAGAGTATGTTTGTTTCCTTGATACATATCTCATTTTGATGTTAACATCATTTGTTACATCACCATTGCTGTATTTTGTTTACAGTCAGACATATCCCTCTATCTTGCCTAGACGGATCCCTCCAAGGAGGGAACCGTGGGATCCGTGCAACAGAAGACTTGTTTACTACTAACTTGAGTCTTATTTGCAGGAAATTATGCATTATATACTTGTTTTCTAACCTTTATTTTGTAGATTTTCAATTTACACATGAAGACTTTGACACCCTAAGCTAGGGGAAGTTTCGTGTCAAAGCAATACATTGCAAAATCACTTGCAATATATTTCACATTAGGATTATGTTACATGACGTCCCTTTGCAAAGTTGCAATCATCAAGGGGGGGGCATATTCGTCACATAGACAAAATCATTTGCAAACATAGATGCAATGCACTAGTTTAGTATTCCTTCTTACTTGACGCCCTCACAAAGGGATGGACTCTTCAAGGGGGAGTTAAGACGAGACACTTCCCGTCTCTTGCTCTCTACATTTCTTTTATCTTCTTTCGTTTTACATGTTTTTATTAAAACAAGGTGTTAGTTTCTTTTCGACGCTCTTTTTGTTTCGACAAAAGGGGGGAGAAGAGAGTAAAAACTCCAATTCAAACTTTTACGAATTTTAGTTTTTCCATAAAATAATCTTATGTTTTGTCATCAACAAAAAGGGGGATATTGTTAATACAAATAAGCCGTAAAAATGTTTATTTATATTTTACGTTCTTCTAATGTTTTGTCGATAACAAACGTAAAATCATTTTTACGAAACAAATAAAATACGTAAATGGTTTGAGCCAATAGTTACTAACACACTTACGTTTTCACATAAAACACTAAACAAGTAATAATGATTTTATGATTTAGTAATACATATGTACAACAACTAGTGTTTACATATTGGGTAGATATATACATAATTAGTATGTATTATAATGGGTAATATAATGGGTAGAAGTTTAAGTATTTGACTCATTGACTAAATACATTGAATGTAGTTGGGTAAAACCCAAAGTTCATGACCCATGCCCATGGAGCATAACTCATAACCCATTGCATGACAACATGCATAAGTCATAATGGGTATTATCCATGACCCATGGTGCTAACCCATGAGCCATGGACTAGATGCATTGCATCTAGTAGATACATTGTATCTACTTGGATACCTATGGTCCAAAGTCTAGGACCCATGACCCATAACCCATGACCCATGACCCAAAACCCATGGGCAAAGAGGAGCGTCCCACGGTTCCCCCAGTTTACACTAGACGGATCCCTCAAGTAAGGGATCCGTGGGACAGTAGAACATTTTCCTCTATAAATAGTGAGCCATTTCTTCATTGTAACTCACCCCTTTCACATATATTTTCTCTTTGAGTTATAAACTCTTTAACCACAGATCCAAGTGATATTTGTATGTAGTTTTGTGTTTGTGCGATTCTTTACGTTCCTCTTAAAGGCGAGATCACCACCTCTTGAAGTCGAGCAAGCTCAAGTCCATGAGTTGCCATGCTTCGTCATCATCAAGAATACTAAGGTTCTCTTGTTGATAGTTCTTTCTTCCTCCATATAAGTGTTCTGTCAAAGGCATTAGTGAAGGATGCCGAAAGAGTCAATATGAAGGCATTAGTGAAAGGTGCTTAACGTCCGTGTTGAAAGCATTAGTGAAGGGTGCTTAGAAGTCAAGTCAAAAGGCATTAGTGAAGGGTGCCTAGAAGTCGAGTCAAAAGGCATTAGTGAAGGGTGCCTAGAAGTCAAGTCAAAGGCATTATTGAAAGGTGCCTAAGGTGTACATTCGATATGGTGTGTCGATGTACAAGATAGATTAGTATTTGGTCAAACGATATTGATATCCTTGTTGATGTTGTCATAAGGAGCGGATCTCCTTAGGGATAGCATTTGTGTAGTGTTGGGTAGTAGTTCCTCCTTTGTAATGGAACTCGGTATCTAGCCTTGTACTGGATAAAAGGTAGGCAACGTTGTGATAGGTTTGGTTCTACCTCGTAGAAGAACCCGATATCTAGCCTTGTACCGGATAAAGAGTAGGCGGCGTTGTGAAGGCTTCTCCGCCACAAGGAGTTGGTGTTGTGTAGTGATTACGAACTCTCGAGTAGGTGACTCGGGGAGTGGAGTAGGGCAAGGAAGGTGTCCTTGTAGCCGAACCACTATAAATACTCGCGTTGTGGTTTGTGCTTCTTACTCTTTATCTGAGCTTTTATTAATCTATATGCTTGTCTATCAACATCCAACACACACTTTCAAATAGATTGACATAAATCGATCTAAATAGTTTAAAACCAAGTTTTAATTGGTAAAACTATTCAACCCCCTTCTAGTTTTCCACAATGATCATATTGATCAAGAACTGTGTTCATAATAAACTTTAGAACGCCTAATGTATATGGAAACAAGCAGATGCATACTCATTCCTTTTAAAATCGTATAATGACTAAGTGGACCCATAATTACTTTAATCAAGGTGTTTAAAGCCATAAATAACGATCTAAATACCCCTTAATACATAGCTTTACAGAAGTGCTACATTATAATGTTTGTGGGATATTCAAAGACAACTCATTGGTCTAAATCTGTGCATTGATGTTTAATGGTAATTGTGGATTGAATTTTCGTTGAAAAAAGAAATACGGTTTTCTGTATACGTAGAATCTATATATTACAGTTGCATGTTTTGCTGCTGGAGATGAAAACCCTAAAGGCAAAGAGGCAAAAGCAGCCGAACTAGAAGCAAGTACCTTTATATCTGCAGGTCAGTATAGGTGATGAGTTTTTCGCTGTTGCTCAACATGATAAAGATAGGCTTCAATAATTTTGTTCACCTAAATAAAGAGATGATATGTGCCAGTCCAAACAGAAAGAACAAAGGACTATTTTAGAGGTAAAAATTTCAAGTGCCAATTTCACTCCATTTGCTTATGAATAAACATTAAAACAAATGACTTCGAGCAACAGAAAGTTGAAGAAAAGGGGAACTGACATTACTTATAAACGGACCTGAACTTCTATGGTGCATCAAAACATTTTCGTATTTTCTCTTGATTATTTCAGCCTTTAACTTGACGGGTTTCATTTATTTCGATACACTTCTGATTATATGTTTTGAAATTGTAAGCCAATGTGCGTCCTAACACTCCTGCTAGATCCCGAGGATCTATAAGGAGGGATAGAGAAGGTGTAAGACTCCCTACCAGTAATGCTCTCGAGGGTGCGGATCGAGTGTTGTCAGTTGTAGTTGATGGATGGGAAAAAGAAAAAAATGAAGAGGAAACCCATTGGTATAAAGGCGGATACTGCTCCAACCTCAAGCTCAGTTTCTTTGTGTAATATGTTTCATGATATAAGAATACATCTAAATATGTAGTAAGCGTCATCATCTATCTGAACCTGTAATCTTTAGGAATAGCCATGTAAAATAACAAGAGCATTTTTGGTTTGTTAATTAAACTATATCCTACTTTATTTGTAGCAAATGGTAGTTCTGAATGTTTATATTAAGCTGCTTATAAGTTGTTTTTTTTGTTTTTTTTTTTTTTTTTAAAGTTCGTTTCATTCTCACACAATTTGGCCTCGAAGTAGGGGCTAAAAATGACTCAGTTTTGCGGCATGGCTATTATGGTTTATGAAATTGGTTGGCACGTGTATGTCGTGTTGTTGGCAAGTGTATGTCAAATTGTTTTTGTCGACAAATGAACTTAAACATAATACTTCTGTATAACGACGCACGCTACAAGAAAAAGGAGAACTGGCTACGAACAAAATCCCGACGACACCATGTCGTAGAGAAAAGACACTAAACGACAAAAAAAGGGGTTGAACGAGACTAAAATGCTTTGAATTTTTTTGGCAATAAAATAACGACGACATGTCGTAGGCATTTTAGTGGTCAAATTTGACTTTCAACATTTCATCCATCTTTTGGGTGATTAGTCGACTGGAAAAGTGCTGTTTGGTCTAGTGGCAATGCCCCCCCCCCCCCCCCCCCCCCCCCGCAATAACGCGCGGGCTCAACGGCTTATTAAGATCATTAACGGTAAATGTGACCTTTTCTTTTTATATATATATTTTCAAATACGTGTTTGATTATTAAATATTTTTGTGACAACAAGACCTACTTGATAATAATCCAAAGCAGGTGTGTTCTCTAAAAAGTAGTCACTAAAAAATCGAAGGTGGTTATTAGTACACTCTCGTATTTTTTTTTTTTTTTTTTTTTTTTTTTTTTTTTTTTTTTTTAAGCTATAAAACTGAATGTGCAAAACAAAAAATATAAAGTTTAATAAGTTAAAAGCTTAAAAGTTAAAAGTGACAGAAAAAAAAAACATAAACTGATAAAAAAACTGTGTTGTACCATAAATAGAATGAGTTAAAGAGGTGTAAGACAAAACATGATGAGCTAGGGGGATTACCATTTACCAATAACATATCCCAAAAAATAATGAAGCTTTAAACTATTCAAAGAACATAATCGTATTCAACTCTTGACTGTAATAATGGGAAAGCTTTTATAACTAAGGCTAAACACAGTGGTCGGTTAGGGAGGGTCGGTCAACCGAGGTTGTGGTCGGTTGTGACCATTGTGGGAGGAAGGTTGAGGTGGGTTGTCAAGCTTCTAACACACAAACTAGTTCACATATGCAACCGAGTGTATTACTCACATTTTGACAAAAAGATTGTATTGTTTGGCTAAAAAACAAAAAAAAAACTTTTTTTTTAAAACTTTACTACTTTTATAATATTTGAATTTAAAAAAATAAATAAATAAATAAATAAAGAGTAAATTACACCGTTCGTCCTTATGGTTTGCGTTGACCGCAGGAGTTCGTCCTTTGACCAAAAAAGTTGCACCGTCCATCCTTAAGTGGCGAACGTTATGCGCCATTAGTCCCTCCCTCTAACGGAGCCCACTAACGGTCGTTAAGTCTTGTTAACTTGAGGGTATAATCGTCATTTCAACACCATAAGGACGAACGGTGCAAGGACGAACGGTGTAGTTTACTCTATATAAACTAGTGAATATATTTTTCCTCAAACCCTAAAATAATTTCACTCTCCTCCTTCTCTCTAGTCAGCCGCCACCATCCAGCCACCCTTCCTCCCACCTCCGGCGCCAACACTGACAGCCACCACTCCACCACCATTTCACGGCGCCATTCAAGACAAGGTGATAAGGGTTCACGTGTTGTTTTGTGTTTAGTGTGAGGGCACACTTATGGCTATCATCCTTTAAAATTTGTAGCATATAAACTCCATTCCCATATGTGGCGTTGGGATTTGACGGGGGTCTCATTATGTCATACGTGTTAAGGAAAGTATCGGGTGGGCTTTTTGGTCAAATGCTTCGTTAAAACCATGTTTGATTAACCCTAAGTAAGGGGTCAGTGGTAGGGTCAATGATACATTGTTGATAGCCCACTTGGTATAACCGTTGATGCGATTTTGAGTATTGAGGAAGAAGATTCGACGATGGTTGTTAGTTGGAGGCTTTGGTGATCCTGAAAGAGCGAGTACTTTTTTAGAAAATGATTTGCTATGGACATAGTCGTTCCAAAGAGGGGTTTGCGGAGGAGCAAGTGTAGGAAGTTTTGAGGCCGTGGTAGATTGATAGTGTAATATGGCTAAACCTTGACGGGTTCTTGGTTCCACTATAAATCAAAGTGTGTGGTTAATTTTAAAGATTCCACTATAAATATATAATCAGCATCTATACGCATAGCCAGAAACAATGTGACCTCAGTTTAGTTTGGTTGATGGTCGAGATCCGGTGTGGTCTCAGTTTAGTTTGGTTGGTTGATAGTTGCTGGATTAGTTTTAACTTTTGATGTTAGTGATTTTGTTAAAGGATGTGCCATTTGAGTTCATTGTTGTTTCTTTTGGGTCTCGTTACATCAGTTGTACCGTGTGAGTGTTGGTATGCATAGTGGCTGTGTTAGCCTTATCTCGGTTTACAAGAACACCCTCGTAGGGTGTCTCATGTGATTTGGTTAGCAACAAAAACGCAAGCAGGGTTAATCCTGTGATTGAGTCTCTTTTTGCATTTGGGATTGTGAAGTGTTATTGTTTGTGTATTTGAGCAGACTTTGAGATTTATTTTGGATGTGGTTGTTTTATTTATTGGACTGAAAGCCCAGCAAGCCCAACGAGTGCAAAATGGTGTTGAAATGACGATTATACCCTCAAGTTAACAAGACTTAACGACCGTTAGTGGGCTCCGTTAGAGGGAGGGACTAATGACGCATAACATTTGCCACTTAAGGATGGACAGTGCAACTTTTTTGGTCAAAGGACGAACTCCTGCGGTCAACGCAAACCACAAGGACGAACGGTGTAATTTACTCATAAATAAATAAATAAATTACACTAGGTCACCACTGTGGCAACTAGGTCGTCGTCAGGTCGTCGGAGAGAGAAAACTGATATGACACAGATGAACTAGGTTGCCATTGTGTTTAGCCTAAGTAGTTGTTTATAATAAGAACAAGGATCTTTTTTAAGGCAGAGTATTTGATATTGTTTGTTACCAGAATCTCAATAAAAACTATTACGGGATATTTCAATTTTTTGAAACTTATGTTTGTCAACTATACCTAAGGTATGATTTAATAAAAATAATGATGACATATAATCATGATAATGAAAATGAGTTACATAATGCATAAAATTATAAATAGATCCTTATATTTTAGGCAATAATAATGAACGGTCGACTTGTAGAATTTGCATTATCACATAGAAAGTATCAAAATCGAACCAAAAATTATATAAGTAACACCACAAAACTAAAAATGTAGCTAGGTTGCCCATCGTGGCGCACCTATTATTTGATCAAACGTCGGCTGGTTCCATGGAAGGGGATGGTGATGGTGCCTCGGCTTGTCCCATTTGATAACGACTACAATATTTTTGTAGCAACGGAGGGAAAGATGGAGTGTTTGGAAACATTCGACCCCAACAATTTGAAGTTATGTCATTAATCGCCAAACAACAAGAAGGGCCAATAGTGATCCCTAGCTTCCCACTTACGAAAGCTCTATAAACTTCTGAATAGCAACCCACCACTTCTTCTACAGATAACCAACATTGTTCCAAGTTTCCAAAGGTTGTTGCCCAAGTAGGTTGTGGTTCAAGCTCGGACAAAGGGTTCTCTTCTTGAGCTAGCCCTGATGGCAATGCTGCTATGAGTGTTGCGATCAACAATAGAATGAGAACTGATGGTTTGAACGAAGCCATGGATGAATGTGTTTGTGAGAGTTTTGGATGAAAAGCATGATAGAATGGTGATGAATTTATAGTTGTAATTTGTTGTATTTTGGGAAGGTTTTAAAATTTAATTTGTTGTTTATTAGACTTAAATGATCAGTATTGTGTTCATATCTTTATATTAATGTAATGATTGAACTTCTATATCGGTAGTAATTATATATAACCGTTTTAGCTATGAAATCCATTTGTTAATGTTTTGGGAACAAAATGCTTATCGTTGAATGAGTACCCAAAATCATTTCCTTCCAATTCTTTTACCAAACTTTAATATGAATTTATGAACTATAAATTTTTCGACGTCTATGCCAAAAGTAATAATCATTCGGTTTATAAAATAAAATGATCCATTGTTGTTACTAACATGGTATCCGCGCGTTGCAGCGGCGGATACTTTATAATAAAACCTTTACTAACCAATGTTTCTTATTATACATATGACAAATAGTTTAGGTTTAGATAACTTTAAGCAATGTCAAAATATTTCATATAATGTACTCTTGCGGAATTATGGCAATATAGAATCGCTAGTGAATAACATTATGAAGATAGAATATCAAAGTGATTGCTAACGACTTATATTCGTGATTAGTTGACAAATAGTGTGATAAAATTAATTATATTTTATACGTCATTAAAATTACACTTCCTAATCACAAAATATATTTTATTTTTGAGATGTTTTTACAATTTCAAATTAAAAAAGATATTTTTATCATTTTAATTAATGGTTATACAAATATATATCTTCTAAAGTTACTTTTATGTATCATGTTATTATTATCAATAATTTTTTATATCATATTTGTCCCACAGAGGTGAGAAGTATAAGTAAAAGAGTGTTTATAAATGCAAGAAAAACTTTAATGTTCAAAAAGTATGTGGAGATTGCTAAAAAAAACATCTGATTTTTATACTTATTTATAGGGCAAATGACAAAAAAATGCATCGAACTTGACACTTTTTATGATTGTGTGTAGCCAACTATTTTTTTTCTTATTGTGTGTACTGAACTTTCAAAATTCGATTATTGTGTATATTTTGTGACCATTTTACCCTTAATTTTTTTAAATTTCGAAGGGTAAAATGGCCATTTTACATGGCAGAATAGTCACAAAATACATATAATGATCGAAATTTGAAAGTTCAGTACATACAATAAGAAAAAAAATAGTTGACTACATACAATCACATAAAGTGTCAAGTTCGATGCATTTTTTTGTCATTTGCCCTTATTTATATTATAGACTTAGAACTTTGCACTTTTACCATTAATAAATTCGTGTAAACATTTTTTTTATTTATTATTTTTTTTGGTAACCGTGATTTCCGACCTTTTGACCGACTAATCCACGGGGTTTGAACCCACCGCCACACAGACTCAAACCAGGTAAAGTCCTCCCTTTTCAAGAGATTGGTGTGGCCACTTAAAGTTTAATTACACAAGTATAAGTTATATTTAATAATAGTATGATTTAATTGACATGAGTAAATTCAATTAATTGCATTAAATATTATATTAGTAAATAGAAAGTGTGCAAACTTAATTTTTTAGACTTTTATTAATAGAAATGCATAAATGCTTTATAGTAGTAATAGCAGGGTACCCGTTCGTTGGATATCATGCAACTAAATTTCTAGTGAGAAATGTTTTTCACTTCTATATCTTATGAGCTTTACGGATGACTACAATTTTAGTTTGAATAATTTTAAGCAATAGCAAGTTAATTCATATGAAAATTATATATTATCCACCTGACTTTGTGGCAATACAGAGATGGTAGCTGATATATTATGGATGTATGAGGTAGAAGTAGCTAACAATGACCCGTAGTCACAAGTTATTAAAAAAAACCACAACGAAATTTAAAATATCTTACATCATGTTAAGAAAATTTAATTCTCTAATGATAGAATCGTTTATAAGCTCGAGATTTGTTAGATCTCATCTAAGGATAACAATAACAATAATAACAATATATGCAACGGAATTAAACAAAACATGAATGTTATTGTAACAAGGTTTTTCATCATTATCTTCTATGATACATGACTATTATAATAAGCCCCAATACCACTTGATCAAGTGTAGTACGGTTACTAAACAATAACAGGATCAATGAAACATTGTAACATATTGGATTTCACAAACACCTCATAACATAATAATATTAGGCGTATGGTTTAAGAGTTTAGAGAGAGAAAGTAGAAGGTAGGAGCCTTTCTAGAGAGAGAAAGTAAACAAAGAAAGAAATGTTAGATTGAGTGAAAGGTCCAACCCTCTACCTTGGGAGGTAGAGGGTATTTATAGTTACATAATAAACGTCCTCCTTCGGACTGTGGATCAGGCATACAGTGGGTAAAGACCCGTCCTTCCTCCACGGTGTTGCACTAAACTAAATAACTAACTAAATAACTAGTAAATAACGTAATGTCTACGAGCTAACTTATGCTAGATTATATTTGGGGTGACCGATACTTCACTATGGAATTTTCTAATTCCTAACAATCTCCCCCTAAGGGAGGTCACCCCATGTTTTACATTTCGAATCCTAGCATTCTATTTAATCTTCAGTCTTGAGCTCGTAGACAATAATTCTTCAACATCTGCATCTTTGTGCTTTAGCAGTGATTCTTTAAAGTCCGATAACTTTGTACATTAAGTGGAGGCCTTTATACTGATCCACATCTTTGATAATCTTCGAGCTTTTATTGAGATCATCAGCCACAGTAAATCTCTGGATCACCCTTTATTGTGTTGCCATCATGTGAAGTTGTGACTTTTGGACCGGCATGCTCACACTTTCTGGATCATGACATCTTTTCATCAGAGTAGCGGAAGCTTTTACTGGTTCAAGATATTTGCAGCAGCGTAGCAGAAACATAGTATAGAAATATCAGAGCCAGGTTCTGTAGATATGCACAAGTCATGATTTCTTCAATTAAGTGTGGATGCTGTGAGCATGCGGCTTTGGATTGACTCCTCAATTCTGATCAGCTGCAACCATCCAAATGTACCTGCAAACAACAGTTAGCAATAAAACACACGAAAGTGTCTTTGATCACTTTCGTTGAATTGAGGTACACGGCCCACGGTTCCCCGTTGATCAGTACAAGTACTGCCTGTGATCAGGTAGAATTCCGAAGATCTCCTTGACAGGGTTTCGCAGCTGCTCTAGCTGTTCTCAAACCGGAACGTCTCAAAGAAGACAACACGGAGTGAGTGAACCAGTGAATTGAGATTCACTGATTGATGAAAAATGATTTAAAAACAATCGCGTATTGCTTAGAAGAAAGAGTTTTGCAATACGACGAAGGTTTTATAAGAAAGATCAATTTTCAATCATAAATACTTTTTGTATTTGAAAAGAGTACACATTCGATGTGCTAGATAAAAGAAGAGATTTGCACATCGAACGGTTTTTCCAAAAGTATTTTTTTCAATCAGAGACACTTTTTGAATTTGAAATATGAATACACATTCGATGTGCTAGAGAAAAGAAGATTTGCACATCGAACGGTTTTTCCAAAAGTATTCGTCAATTCATTTCCTGGACCAAGGTTGATTCAAGAATGAATCTCCCCATTGTTTCTATCCAGTTGTCACAAGCTTGATCTTTTGAAAAGATCTCACATGTCACCCACCAAGAGCTTGTTTGATGTTGGCTCTAGAAGGATTTCCATCTTCATCATGAATACTTTTACATATCACTCGGATGTTCTGGCAATACCACAAGGATAATGCGTAGGACTCTCAATACATACTTACTTTCCACATTGTGTGAAACAGCAAGTCATCATTAATTTTGTGTCCTAACGAGATATTGTGGATGATCTCTTGGCTCTAGACTCAATTGTGCACATTTGGTTCCTATGCCGGAGACTAGGGAGAGGGTCTCTTTCTTCAATATCAACAATCTCTAAGAGAAAATCGATAGATTATGTAGGTTCCCCGTGAGAATGAAACAAGCTCTTTTAAGAGGAACTTGAGTAGCTTGAGAAGTTTAGTGCAGTGCATCACTGGGTCCATGATGTCTTGTCTTCAATACTAGTGTTACCTTAGTAAACACCAGTAGCATATGTATTGAACCCGGTTTCTGCCCTAAGGTTGAATTATTGGAGGGCTATTTCTTTTCACCCTTTTCATATTCATTTCTTTTTCATTCTTCAACCCCTTCAGTGCTTACCGAGACTTCATAACTAGAACCTTGTTGGGTTTATTCCAGTACTAGCTCAGACTCAGTCGGCACTCTTCCCGTATCTTACTTTTCTCCTTATTTTTCATCATACCTAAGGACTTCTACACTAACTAGTGGATTGTCCCTTGGTAGATCCCTCCGGTTCTGGCGGATCGTGGGAACAAATACCTAACCTAACCATCCTTATAACACCATGCATAAAGTAAATTGGTCGGTCTTTTGGTATTGTTCTTTCCTTCTCGAAACCAATTGAAAAATCATTTGGAAAATCAATCAAGGTACTTTTGATACGAGATCAAAGCATTTTGTTCCTTAATAGTTTTGATCGTTTAGAAAACCTCCCCCTCAACATGTGCATGTGATTTAGAAATTGTTTAGCACATGGAGGCAAGAAGACTTTGAAATATTTTCTTTGATCACAATTTTCATAGAAAAAGTCATTTGATTTTCTTGGTAAATTCTCCCCCTCAATATGTGCATTGGATATTTGAAAATCAATTTGCACATAGAGGCAAGAGGTTTTTGAAGTACTTTTCACGATTGCCAATAAAAAACCATTCACTCCTCCTCAATATGTGCATCAATATATGAAAGAGTTTAGCACATATTAGAGAGAGCCAGCACATTGAATCAAATGATCACCTTTTATCAAATTTCATATTAAATCACAAATTCTCCCCCGCTCAAAAATATCAAACCTTTTGAGATTTTGGATCCCAAGTGATTTAATAAGGTTTAGAAAACATGGGAGAAAATGCGCTTGGTTTAAATACTCTTCTGGTTTTTGGTTAAATGCTCCCCCTCAACATGTGCATTGTATATTTGAAATCGTTTGGCACATGGAAGCATGAGTGCCTTTAAAGGACTAAAACCAATTCCATTAAAACAAACAAGAGATTTAAATCACGATCTCTCCCCCGATCAAAAATTTCAAACCAATTGAGATTTGTGATCCCAGTTGATTTAAATTATTTAGAGAATTTTAGGGAAAGACGTGGCAAGATTTGATTTTAAAAAATGACAGATAAGGATCAATATAAGACATTAAAGATTGTTAGTGTCAGGTATGATAGTTTTTAGGAGATCTTTAAGTAAAATAAAACAATTTCACAATCAAACAAGAACAGAAAAAATTTCATTTTGAAAGATCTTGATTCTTAAAGAAAAATCATACCATGACATAACATTAAATCTTTAGATCACCACTTATTTTGTACAATCCGGACTTTTATGAAGAAATATTGTTTGAAAATAATTTATTTTAAATCACTCTCCCACTCAATCGATGACCGTAGTCGATGATTGAGTGACTTAAGTTTTGATAAAATGAAGTCCGGTGATTTTCAAATTTAAGTCCAATTAATTTTCAAAACAATATTTTCTATTTTTTAAAAACAATATTTTTTATTCAAAGTTTTAGGGAAATGGTATTATCACTATTATCCCTGCACAAAGATGCGTTAGGTGGTTGAGAAGCTTATGTTGTTGCTGTAGGGCTTAGAAGAAAAATCGTTTGCAGATGCAGTGAGACTTCATACATTGCATTATTTCATGCTAACTGAGGTCAAATTAAGCTCCGTTTCTTCATTTGCTGATGAAAAAAACCATCTGCTGATGCAGTGAGACCTCTTACGTTGCATTTATGCCAACTCTACATAGAAGTCCAATTAAGCTCCGTTTCTTCATTTGTCAACCCAAGATATAGTTACCCTTTCCTTTCGGCATCCAATCATCTTCAATTGTGGGATCCAGATCGGGAACATTCTTATAATCAATATACCTGCATACGTTAGTGAACACACATACAGATATATGGTGGTCGACATCACCCAAACAACAATCGACTAATTAAAGTCAATCCAAAATATCAATCAGATCATAAAAGGTATAGGAATAACGTGTTTATCAAACTTTAATCATCTAGTCCTAACAATCATATCCTAGGCACCTAGTCCTTCAACGTAGGTTAACATCATTTTTCAGTTAAGCATTTAGGATAATTAGATAATTCCGATAGATGATATAAATTTGAACACATTCTCCCCCTCAATCAATGACTTATTTTTCTGAAAAGTTTAAAAGCGCTGAAGTCATTGATTGAGTTTTCAATTTATAACAACACTGAATCTGATTGATTTTTCAAGCAACTCATTTTCTACCATTTTGTTAAAACAAATATTTTTCTGAAGAATTTTTGAAGGAAAAATATTTGAGTAGGAACAGTAGTCCTTCGACATACTTTCCTCAATTTGTTTTTAGGATAAGTGCACGAATTTTGTGAAAATCGTTTAAGCGTAGCACTTTCCTTTCATGAAGAGCGGGTTGCTATCTGAAATAATAGCAAACCTTAGTTTTAAGCACGGGTTACAGTCTGAAGTAACTGCAAGCCATATGATTTGTGACAAGTTTTGGAAAAGAATATTTACACCTCCTGCTCGAACTTCATCTATGGACCCGTGCCATTGTTGAATGACATCTTTAAGACCGCAGATGTTATCGATACCAGAAGACATGTCTTGAAAAAACATATTTTTGGTATTTTTTAAATTTTCTGATTTTTATGGATTTATGTTGGTTTTATATTTTTCTATTTTCTTTTTGTTGGTTTTATATTTTTGTATTTTGCTTTTTGATAAATATTTACAAAGATAGTTTAGATGATATAGTTAAAGAAGATGATGGTACGAGTACCGAGATAAGGATATCGAGCAACCCCATTGTAGAAGATAGAAGTCATCATCTCTTAAACATTCACCACCAAAGCTTCCAAGGTTCTTGAATCGAAGAGAGAAATTGAGCCACTTGAAAGTGAGACTTTGGCAGCTTCCCCCAAACCGAAAATCCTTTGGATGAGCAGATTCGAAGCTCTATTTCAAGCTTGTCTTAGCCAGGTGCACAGAAAAGCACACCATTTAACATAAATCCCGCTGCTCCTTTTAAGAACGATAATCGAGATTCTCCGTTCGGGGTTATATCATCAAAATAGATCAGTAACGTATCATCCCACTCATAAATAATCTTCTCACATTTCATAACCACTGAAGTCTGAAGCAATCCTTTCCAAACAGGTGTCAAGAGAACACTTCCCCCAAGTAGATGACTTGATGCAGTCAGTCTCTTAGACTAGAGCTCACGAACCCGAATACACATATACCCGAAGACAGAGAAACTTATACCATCGAAGTAGCAGATTAAGTCCAATAGCCAAAGAATAACCCCGATGTATACTTTTCTCTCCCCCTGAAGAAAGTGTATGAAGCTCAAGAACCCGAAGTACCCGAATGCCCAAAGAGAGAATAACCGATAACATTGAAGAAGCAGGCCGAATCACTGATTATCTCTGCGGGTGACAATCTCTGCAGATGTCAACACCGGAATAAGTGATTATATCTCTGAATCACTGATTAAGCCCTCAAGTAAAACAGCTGAGCATCCCCAATGTACACAATTCTCTCTCCTCTGATGATTGCGATAACATCGAAATCATCACACACTTGTATACCTCTTTTATCTTCAGAAGCTAACTCTTCCATCACTTCCCCCACGTAGTTGGAATAATAACACTAAATGCCTTGTCGAGTAAAACCTTGAGTTTCTCTGCGGTCATGACATTTGTCTTCCCGAGATATCTTCAATCACTTAGAAGAATTAAGTTCATCAAGTTTACTGGCCATGAGTCAAACCTTGAGTTTCTCTGCGGTAATAACATTTGTCTTCCCGGAATATCTTCAATTACTTAGAAGTGTTAAGTTCATCAAGTTTACTCGCGTTTAGATGCGTGTCTCCTTCCCCCTTGCTGGTTTTGACACTTCAGAATCAGCAACATATTATAAGCCCAAATGCTCGAAATCTTTTGAGAAGAATACCATTAGCACAAATATATCTGTGAGAATCAACTTGCTGAAGATCAGTGTGAGCAAGTCTAACTAGGATTGAATCTGATTTCACTCTCCCCCAATTAGTGCTCTCCCCTAAACTAACAATCTTTTTGATAAATGCCCAGATTAAGAAGAAGTCTTTAGATAATCAAATGCAACTCGTCTTTAGTCTTCTAACATGTAGCAGAAAATGTAGAACCGACTGTAGACTCGACCTTCTTCAAGATTGTCTAGTTGGGGAATAGATAGTTAACATCTTCAAATCACCAAATGCATTCCCGTTAACTTGTATATAGCAAATCCCCTTAACTCAAATCCCTCCTAATCAAACAAGAACAGAAAGACGTTCATCAAGGAAATCCGCCTCGCAACTGGAAGCACTTTGTCATTAATCAAAATCAGCCCGTGTGAAGATGTTAACCAATGGCTCTTTAGAAGAAAACTCCATGTGAAGATGACCCGATAAGAAGAAGCTCGGTTCTTACATGAGTTTGGAGCCGTTTGACCATTTATTCTCAGATAACAATCAACCATGCAGTAAATTCACACTTCTTCTCCCCCTCAAGAATTGCATACGGAGTTGCCATTCTTGATTGAATAAGTGAATATCATCCAAATGTAGTCTATTCACACTCCCCCCCCCCCCCCGCAAAATTAGCACATGATGTCGCCATCTTCATTATAGTTGAGAAAGTGGAATAAGAAAACAATCAACAGTAGCCCGGTTCACTTGATGACTGAAGCGCATGGAAAAAGTATGAAGCATGTTGATGAGAATGGTCATAAATACGAAGATTTCTCTTCTTCAGAAGATAAAGCACACTGAAGCGTACACTTTTCTTTTCTTTGAGATACGAGGCATGAACTGTTGTGTTCATACGTCATAAGAAGATTTCTCTTCTTCAGAAGATAATGTGCACTGAAACGTACACATTTTTTTTCTTTGGAGTACGAGGCCTGAACTGAAGTGAACAGACGTCATAAGAAGATTTCTCTTCTTAAGAAGATAAAGCGCACTGACACGTACAATTTTCCTTTCTTTAGAGAACGAGGCTTGAACTATTGTGTTCAAATGTCATAGCCGAAAGAATATCAAGATTGAGTTACTTGAACCCGTGAGTTATGAGATATCAATCCATTTGTAATCCATACTTTAAGCCAGTCCATGTAGTAAAGGATTGAAGTATCTACAACAGAGTAAGGACTACCTGCACTAATATTACAAACTTGATTGCATATATTTTGGTTAGTGACATTAGTATAAACCCTTTGGGGTTTCACAGGCAACCTTGATTTTGTCATCGGTAAACAACTTTCCGGTAGGTATCCACCTAAGTCCAGCATCCTTAAACATTCTACCAGACGACATCCACTTATGGCAAGGTCTACGATTGTTGATATTCTTATGCAAAATAGAAGACTTGTCGTTATTCCTAGACTCCAAAGATTTAGCAGTTTGGATCCATCTAGACGAAGTTTTAGGTTTGTTTTGCATCATAACATGTTGAACCTTAGCCATGTAGGTAGTCTTAGTGGATTGTACCTTGGCATGTGAATTAGGAAAATGTTTCTTATGTGGAAAAGACTCAGAATTTCTAGTTTTGTTTTCTACATGCTTAGCATTCTTATGCACATAACTACTCTTAGATGCACGCCAATCCATAGACTTTTGAGTGTTCATAGGTAGTGGTTTGCAACTACTAGCAGTACCTTGAAATCTCGTAGAATTCCTCACCCTAGGTCTTGCCTAAAAATCCGTCTTTTCGAATCTGTGCCTTTTTCCTAGCTTTTTCTAGATAATAGTTCTACCACAAGTCATTCATATCATATGAATTCTGGGTTTTAATGCTTGGTTTTGACACTGTTTTCGAACTAATCCTAGAGGTGCTGGGAGTAGAAGTGGCTACGTGTTGAGAGTTAACGGAGCTAGAAGCCTTATTCTTAGGTAACTCTGGTGAAGTGACTGGTTTTGACAAAACTTGTTTCTCATCAACTTGGGAGGCAAAACGTGTTTTTGAAAATTTTGGTCTTTCGGATATAAACGCAGTAAGCTGCCTAAAAATGGACCGGTTTCTAATGGGATGACAAAACTTGTTTCCCCAAGGTTGATGGTTTTGTAAACTTAGTATTCACACTTTTCCCTACAGTTTTCCTAAGCTCATTTTTTAAGGCAACAATAGCGAAACTCTTTTCCTGAAGTTGAGCTTTGAGTTCATCAATTTTTGCTATCAAAGAGTTTGTTTACTCGATTGACTTAGCTCTAGCTTCTTTGACAGAGTCACTTAGTTCTATGTGATGCTTTCTCAACGACTCATTTTCCTTTAGTAATTTGGCCACACAAACCGCTAATTCATCATTTCTCATTTGAATATCATCAATAGTATTAACATCAGAATTACTTGTAACCAAATTACTTTTCACATGCATATTAGAAATATGTTTCTTCAAATTGTTGATAGTTGACTCTTTGTCTTGAAGCTGAGCTTTCAAAGTGTTAATTTCAAAAAGTTCACGGAATTCAGGAAGTTCTGGATTTTTACATGGTTTGTTAAGTTGAAAACTTTCTTCTTTACTCTGTATCGTAATTTCAAGTGAAATGCAATGTTTTTCAAGTTTTGAGAATTTGTTTGAAAGTTCATCAAAAGCCTTTTTGTCAACCATATCATTTGTTTTGAAATTATTAGACTCAGCCTCAACCAAGGAACATTTATCAGAATCATGTTCAGCATTAAGATCAGTATGTTTAGGTACATTAGCAGATGCACCATGTTGAACAGTTAAGGGTACCTCATCACATGACACCTGCTCAATTTCTGGTCTGATATTTGCATCCACATCATGTGTAACAAGAGTCACTGGACCGCTGTCTGTGTCAAGCTTATCTATCTCTGAGCCTCTGGATTCAGTTTCAACTGATCCATCATCTGGTGCTTTACCCGACTCATCATTATTTGTTGTCTCTGATATTCTGCATTCAGCAACACCCGATTCTTCAACAGATACATTACCCAACTTATCACAACAATCTCTCAACTGCACCAAACACTCATCCACTTTTTCATCTGTCTGAGTAACTTCCTCAATATACTTCTCCACATTATCCATGAGATGGATAAGTGTCTCTATGAACACGCTAATTTCCACTCCAGTGTGTTTCTTGAAAGACACTTCAGTCATGTCTTGATCATAATCTGATGTAAATTCCCCACTGATGACTGATTGAAATTGTTTGTGGATCACCTGAAGTGCAGCACTGGAACTATCCTTTTGAACCTTTTCTTTATCAAGTTGTTGTTCCAATTGTTCTAAGTTCAACAACAAGTTTCTAGTCAGTGTAGGTAAATCCTGACGGAAGATGGCACTACATGTTCGATCCCTAATTGTGGACAAAAGCTGTACGAGGTGAGAGTGAAGTCACTGATAAGGTTCAATGTTACTTTCCATTAGCATGGCATTTTGTAGCCTAAACCGTTGCAATTCTCTCTCTTTAGATTCTGAAAACGGAGATCTCACATCCTCATTGCTTAATTCAATCATCTTTAATCGTTCAGTGTAGTATACATTATCATTGTTGTCCACAACATCATACAATTTAAGCACTTCAGAAATCACTGGGTCAGTAGAGTAAGACATGATGTGGTAGAATGCACGGGATTTTACAAGTCTATGATTTAAACCGAGAAATAGAATCTTTCGCGGGATTTTACTAAAATCAAGACGAAACCGTTAAGCAATGACCAATTGAATGTGTTAAGATGACTGATGGATCGACACAATGATAGACAATTGTGTGTTAGGACATATGATTGTTTGTAGGGTTAGCAGAGACGTTGTTTGGTTGAGATTTGGATTGGTTTATGCTCGTTTTAACTAAGAAAATTAGGTCTAAAAACATAAAAACCTTAATAACTTCTGTTCGGAGCGGATTTAGGCCTCGAAGATTGACATGAATCAACTTTCGTTTGTTCGGCATGCCATTCTCCTCGTTCTCACGGTCGTTTTGATGGGTAGAACGCTGAAAACGGAGTTACGGTTCAAAAGTTATGGCCGTTTGAAGTTTTGTCGGGAAAAGTCAACAAGTTGCTAGGAATTATGAAGACAAGTCGCTAAGCACCAAGTCGCTAAGAATTATGAAATCAAGTCGCTAAGCACCAAGTCGCTAAGAATTATGATAACAAGTCGCTAAGCACCAAGTCGCTAGACACAGTTAAGTTGCTAAAGAACAACTCGCTAAGATCCAAGTCGCTAACAATTTACACTACAACTCGCTAACAATTTCTGAAGCAAGTCGCTAACCTCACCAAGTCGCTAGCCGTAGTGGAGAATCCACTAACTTGTACTATTTGTCGGCTTGTCTCAATAGACAAGTCGCTAGGCTTAAGTCGCTAACAACTAACACTGTAACTCGCTAACTTTTACTGAAGCAAGTCGCTACGATGAAGAACACTACGAGAGCCAAGTCGCTAGCAAGAAAAACTTCAAAAACACATTTTTCAATCCAAAACAAGCCCAACCACAATGATTCAAGGTTTCCAAATCAAAACCCAAACACTTACAATGATTCTAAACACAAAAGTACACCCAAAATTCAAACTTTAACACAAGAAATGATCCAAATGATGCAAAAACCACAAAACTTTTTCAAACTCAAAAACCATCTAAAACCACTAGAAATCCAAGGATAAGTAAGAGAGATGATCAAACCATGGCTCTTGATACCAATTCTAACATATTGGATTTCACAAACACATCATAACATAATAATATTAGGCGTATGGTTTAAGAGTTTAGAGAGAGAAAGTAGAAGGTGGGAGCCTTTCTAGAGAGAGAAAGTAAACAAAGAAAGAAATGTTAGATTGAGTGAAAGGTTCAACCCTCTACCTTAGGAGGTAGAGAGTATTTATAGTTACATAATAAATGTCCTCCTTCGGACTGTGGATCAGGCATACAGTGGTTAAAGACCCGTCCTTCCTCCATGGTGTTGCACTAAACTAAATAACTAACTAAATAACTAGTAAATAACATAATGTCTACGAGCTAACTTATGCTAGATTATATTTGGGGTGACCGATACTTCACTATGGAATTTTCTAATTCCTGACAAACATTGACCTTGGGGCTAACACACTATTCTAGGCATTTACAAAGACATACGTCTAGACACACATACTTTTAGTCGACTACATTATATGCACACTCTAAAGCAAACGCCCTGTGTCTCTTTATATAATAGAGACATTAGGGTTTACGAAGGATAAGTATTAGGAAACAAAATCTTCCTAACTTTTACAATGATCTTCTGTAATCTTCCATCACTTGAAGAATTCCTCCTTTGTTGTTTTACTCCCTCATGTTTTATTCTTGTTTCATTGTTTTGTTTTATCAACTCAAATATAATTCCCAACATCTAAAAATAAACTTAATATGTTTTTTGGAGCTTATTTGAATTATTAGCAATAGTTGTTATATTTATCCCACATAAGTAGTAGATACAAGTACAAAAGTACTTTTAAAGATAATATATATATATATATATATATATATATATATATATATATATATATATATATATATATATATATATATATATATATATATGAATCTAGATCAAATAAGATCAAACTTAAAGTTGTTAAAATGAGATCCAACTAAAATTTGACAAGCGACATTCTCCTTACAACCAAAATAAATTTTTTATTAACTACAACTAAAATTATTAAAGTTTCGATAAATTTCTTTGTAAAATTTACGAAACCTAGGTGATACACTTTGTTTAGAAGTGTAATGTGTATCAGGTTTTTATATGTGTATCATATTTTAAAATATTTATTTGCGTAAAGTGTATCAGGTGTACCACTAATCCAAACTCATGTATCATTAGTTTATTAGTTGCTAAATTGTTAATTCGTATTAAAATATTATTTTTATGTGTATTATTGCTAAAATTGATATTTATAAATGTTTTAGTGGTTTTTTAGACTTGATCTTATTTTTACAACTTTAAGTTTGATCGCACGTTAATTCTCCCCATATATATATATATATATATATATATATATATATATATATATATATATATATATATATATATATATATATATATATATATATATATATATATATAGAGAGAGAGAGAGAGAGAGAGTTAGGATCAAATAAGAAGATTACTTAAAATAAGAAGAAATAAGAAGAAATAAGAAGAATTATAACCGCAAATTCGAGATGCACCGACCTAAATTAGATGCATCTCTATAATCTTAGATGCATTATAACGCACCATAGTGTGTTTTCTAGCTTTTAATCAGATGCATATACGTATATTAGATGCATTTCATGATTTCTCTTGTTTTTTGTTCCTCTGCATGTGCCGAAATCATGAAAATCAATTTGCACCATCTATACATCAAATTAACTTTCGAAACTCAAGATGTTGCATCTATATGAATAGAAATGCATCTAATGCAAGTCGTTGAATCTCAAATGCGTGGTTTTGGTCACTTCTCACCACTTCTTATTTTAATTTACTTCTCACTGGATCCCTCCTATATATATATATATATATATATATATATATATATATATATATATATATAGGGAAGGGATCGGGTGCGGATTGCCTTTTAAGTAGGGATGGTGCGGATAATATCACAGTAGTTTTTTTTTTTTTTTTTTTTTTTTTTTTTTTTTTTTTTTTTTTTTTTAAATTCAAGAAAATCTGAAAAAAATAAAAAAAGTAAAGAGGATGATAAATTATTAAGAATCGCTGAAAAAAATTTCAAAAAAAAATCGTTTTCATGATCAAAGGTACTGTGATATTAAGGTCGATTTTGACTTTTTTTACAAAAGTCAAGATCTGATCTTAATATCACATAAACCTTTCTTTATTTTAATACAAAATGTTAATATCACACTAACCTTTTTTTGATATCACACTACTTTTTTGTTTTTTTACTAATATTATTAATATCACCGTTACTTTTTTAATAAAAAAATGTTAATATCACGGTTTTTTTTAATATTACAGGAACTTTTTTTTCTTTTTTTAATATAATTGTTAATATCACCGTAACTATCATACGCTTTTTTAATAAATTTCTTAATATCATAGTAACTGTCATATGATTCTAAATATCACGCTTCAATTTTACATGCAAAAAAGCTTAATATCACATTTGGTTTTATAATATCACCATTTTATAGTATCACAACTTCTTAATATCACAGTAGAACTCATAATATCGTTAATATCACGGTAGGACTCATAATCAAAAAACTAAAAAGTGCTCAGAAAAATCTGAAAAAATAAAAAAATGAAAGAAGATAACAATAGTAAGGATCCCTCAAAAGGAAAAAAATTAAAAAAATTGTTTACATGGTCAATTGGTACCGTGAAGATAGCGTAGATTTTGACTTTTTTACAAAAAGTCAAGATCAGATCTGGAATGGGCGGTCCAGATCTATCCGCACATCCGGACGAATTAAAAAAAACCGCACCTGATCCTCACACTCTCTCTCTCTCTCACTCTCTCTATATATATATATATATATATATATATATATATATATATATATATATATATATATATATATATATATAGGGAAGGGATCGGGTGCGGATTGCCTTTTAAGTAGGGATGGTGCGGATAATATCACAGTAGCTTTTTTTTTTTTAAAATTCAAGAAAATCTGAAAAAATAAAAAAATAAAGAGGATGATAAATTATTAAGAATCGCTGAAAAAAATTTCAAAAAAAAAATCGTTTTCATGATCAAAGGTATTGTGATATTAAGGTCGATTTTGACTTTTTTACAAAAGTCAAGATCTGATCTTAATATCACATAACCCTTTCTTTATTTTAATACAAAATGTTAATATCACACTAACCTTTTTTTGATATCACACTACTTTTTTGTTTTTTTACTAGTATTATTAATATCACCGTTACTTTTTTAATAAAAAAATGTTAATATCACGGTTTTTTTTAATATCACAGGAACTTTTTTTCTTTTTTTAATATAATTGTTAATATCACCTTAACTATCATACACTTTTTTAATAAATTTGTTAATATCATAGTAACTATCATATGTTTTTTAATATCACGTTTCAATTTTACATGCAAAAAAGCTTAATATCACATTTGGTTTTATAATATCACCATTTTATAGTATCACAACTTCTTAATATCACAGTAGAACTCATAATATCGTTAATATCACGGTAGGACTCATAATCAAAAAACTAAAAAGTGCTCATAAAAATCTGAAAAAATAAAAAAATGAAAGAAGATAACAATAGTAAGGATCCCTCAAAAGGAAAAAAAATTAAAAAAATCATTTACATGGTCAATTGGTACCGTGAAGATAGCGTAGATCTTGACTTTTTTACAAAAAGTCAAGATTAGATCTGGAATGAGCGGTCCAGATCTATCCGCACATCCACACGAATTAAAAAAAAACCGCACCTGATCCTCACTATATATATATATATATATATATATATATATATATATATATATATATATATATATGGGCGTGTTCTGTGTAGTACCCATATTAGATGCAGTACTTATTTAGACCAATAGAAATTTAGTATTAAAAAACACTTTTATTTAATTGAAAATGGCATATTAGTCAAACACATTTTTAGTTTCATTTTTATTTTTTTTTAATTAAAAAACGTTTTTAAATTCCCTTAGTTTTCAGATTTTAAAATTTTTTTTCCAGTTGATTGGTGCTAAACAGTCAAGTCTAAAAGACTAAAAACTGCTCAAACACTAATGCAATTAAGATCAGAGGAGTATAGAGTCTCCCCGGGTTGTTATGTCCCAGCGAGCTATGCAATGGATCAATCAACGTCTAGTGATCGAGAAATTTGAACGATAAAGGGAATTGTGAGATTATTATAACTAAGGAAAAACCAACAAATTAAAAACGCCTTAAATGTAAATTAAAGAAAATTAAAAAGATAAAACCTATTAAATAAACGCTATCACTATATTTAAAGTGATGAACGTTTAAAACCTAAAACTTAAAACTTACGTTTAAATCAAAAATATCGTAAACGTACAAATAAAAACGTGAAACTCACACAATATTAACCCTAAAAATATGAAAATGATATTTTTACAAACCTAATGATATAAGAAAATATTTAGAAAAAGAAAATTATTTTTAAGACTAATTATCTAATTAAAAACTATTTTTAACTATTAATTAATTACCTAAAATGCAAGAAAATAGGAAATTAAGCTAGAAAAATATAATTAAGACTTGGAAAAGTCTAAAATATCAAAATAGACTTTTCAAAACTATTTTTGTATTTTTGTGACTATTTATCTATTTTCTAGGAATTTTAAACTATTAAAAACTAATTTAATCACTAAAAATTACCAAATGATCTATGAAAAATAAGGAAAATTACTTTTTCTACTTTTTATATTTATCTAAGCCTAAGAAAAATGAAAAATTATTTTTTTGGACCTTTTCTGAATTTTTTATATTAAATGCTAATTAAAAATGATTAAAAACTAATTTAAATTAAGAAAAATAACAAAACAACTTAGAAAAATCTGAAAATTTCAGGAAAAGTCTAAAATTATACTAGGAATATGAGAAAATTGGAAAAACAGATGCTTGTGTGGAGAAATATGCAACTGCTATGGAAGTGCTTATGGAAATAAGCACTTGATAAGCCAAAAGCTCACCAAAAGCTACCAAACTGATACAGAAGCTATAATAAGCTAAATATACCCTAATGCACTTAAAAACAACAGGCTATAACTACTGATAAGCAATATTTCACAGATTTGATGTTATGATGATAAGCTAAAATCAGTTGCTAGGGTGCCAGGTTTAAGCACAAGCACAAGCTACAAATAAGCACTACACTGAAAACTACCAATTAGGACTTGAAAAAGACCTGGTTGAGAGTACTTAAACCAAAAATGAGGCCATGGTGAGCTCTTATGAGCTCTGTACACTTGCTGCACAAACTGAGAAAATCTCAGCTTATGCTGAGACAGGGGAGCAGGGCAACTGGCCCTTACTTTGAGCTTATGCAGAAGCTTATTCAGGAAGCTTAAGCTAAAACCAGATGTTAGGTCTTATAGACCACCTAGAGCACTACTTGTAACCAAAAATTCAGACCTTGAAAACCTCTAATGGAACCTGTGCAACTGCTGCACTTTCTGCATAAATCCACTTTTTACACCATTTTTTGACTTTTTGAGACAGGAGCACAGTTTGACTTTTTTGAGTTTTAAACCTGATTTGAGGACTGATAATGTTGTATTATGATGGAATGAAGCTATTACAACCTTTGTTATTGATTTCTAAACACAAAATGATGATTTGCTTTTTTAAAAATCCAACAGTGAACAAATGAGACAGTTTTAAAAGAACTTTTGACTTTTATGGTGTTGCAGACACAAACTAAGACTCAAATGAGTCTATTATGACTAAACAAACTTGCACAAACAAAAGTTATACACTGAATACACCTTTTAAACTATAAATCCAAACACCCTTTGTTAAACTTATTTGAGCTCAAAACTACTCCAAACTTATAACCAACTTGTAATTGTGATCAATCTAAGTTAACTTAACCTAAACACTACTGAAAAGACAGATTTGAAACAGTTTTAACCACAAAATCAAACAATGCAAAGAAACTTAAAATTTCACTTACAAGGGTCCAAACCACAATGGTTAGCCAATACTGAAACAATGGACCACTAACCTATCCAAACCCCTACCCTAGCTCAATATCAACCCATTTCCATTGCTGCTTCACCCATTAACCAAGTCTGCATCATTTTTTACCCTATTTGACTTTCTTTGACCAATCTCCAAATATGCCTAAAACTTGAGTTTAAGCTTGTAAAAAGCTATGCTAAGCTTATTTAAGCTCAATGGAACTGAGAAACAAGTATTATAAAGCTCTTGAGTGTGATTTGGAAATGTAAAATTTCAACAGTGGACTTAACAACATGAATACATAGTGAAACTTAAATTAGCACTTGAAAATGATTTATATTGATTTAATAACTTATAAAGAGTACATTACAACTGAGAATTACAGGTTTTATATTAAACTAAAGCTTTAAGTTGAAAAACGACATTAAGAGGAAATTAAAAACTAGAAGACTCTCTCTTTTGCTTCCTTTTGCTCCTTTTTATAATCCAATGTCTTTATCTCTCTACTCTGATGAATTCCCAACAATTTCTAGCCATTGGATGGCCTTGAAATGATCTTGGCCTTTGAATATGATTTTGGCGCCAAAAGGTGATTCTAGCAGTTGGAGAAGATATGGTGGGTAAGGGTGCATTTAATGCTTCTTGGAAGCTTGCTGAGGAGGGGGGGACATGGAAAGGTGAGAAGGAGGCTGGTGGGGGTGTGTTGGTGGCTGGGTATGGTGGTAGCAGACACAGGGAGGGAAAAGGGGGAAAGGGAAAGAGTTGACTGGATTTGACTGGTTTTAATAATACAAGGGGGGTCCAAATTGCATATTGACAGGGGTCACTTGGGATTAAGGCAGGGGCCATTTGGTTTGACAAGGGTCCAAGGGGGTTTTGAAGGGTTTAAATCACAAGGACCTTAGATGTAATTTCTGAAAATGCAAGGACTACTGCTGCCATTTTATAAAACTTGTTCCAAGGACTGAAAATGACACTTTCAAAAAATGTAAGGACTAGACTTGCCAATTTCAAAATTCCAGGGGCCAATCTTGCCAAATTTTAAACTTGAAGGACCATTTTGTAAATTTCTCAAACTTTGTATATTTTTCACCAAAGGATTTATTTTGACAACTTTTGATTTTAAAAGGACCTTTGATGACTTTTGCTTTTGAAATTATGGCTCAGGGACTATTTTTGACAATTTATGAAACTTGGGGGACTAAAACTGCAATTTTTGCAAATTTGATATGTTTTTCATCTGATTTTGATATTTTTGCATTTAAAACACATAAAACACTGATTTGTGATATTTTGATCATTTTGATGTGTTTCTGAGTGTTTTCAGATGATTTTGCAGTTTATTTTGTACAAAAATGATGAGTATTTACACACTCATCAATCCCCCATACTGAGATATTGCTAGTCCCTAGCAATGATTTGAGAAAACATAATGGATTTTAAACTCTTTACCAAAAGCCATTACTTCTGGAGTAGCCAAATGTTTCAGTTCAAGTAAGAACCATGGTACACCGATAACCATGTGATTTTGAGCAAACCACCAGCTTTCAACGGATTTGATTTTGTCTTTACCAGAAGCCGTACCCTTCTGGACTAGCCAACTCTTAGATAAATTATCAATATTATCTTTGGTGAGCTGAATACCAATTATGGTTTTTCCACTGCCTTTACCACAAGCCATAATCTTGCGGGCTAGCCAACTCTTCACTTTTTAGGATATGGTGAGCTGAATACCATACAATTTTGGGCAAATTGCAAGCCATATAAACGGATTTGAGAAATCTTTACCAAGAGCCGTTTGCTCCTGGATTAGCCAATCCTTTTGTCTTACAGACAAGGCGGACTGATAACCAAATGAGAAAGTGTAGAACACTTACTCCAAAAAAAATTTTTTGGCCAAAAACGGGGGGATCAGGCAGTATAATTTCATGATAAAATTCGAGAGAATCCCCCCCACACTTAGAAATGAATATTGCCCTCAATATTCAAAGTACCGGCGGTTATGCCGAAACCAAGAACGTAAAAGGGAAATACTACGGCCATTATTTAGAAAGAAGATTTTTTTTTTTTTTTTTTTTTTTTTTTTTTTTTTAAAAACATGTGGGCAACCCCCCCCCCCCCCACACTAGGGTGGTAGAAAGTAGAAAGAAGTCAGAAATATGGGTGAAAACCCATATGGCATGCTACTGTTTTTGATTACCGAGTCGCTAGCTTGACTCGATCCCCGCATTCATTGGTTCATGGGGAAAGTTTGTAAGTCCGGGACAACCATGGATGGAATGTCCTCGCCAAAATAATGCTTCACTCGATGACCATTCACTTTGAAATTAGGACCATCGGGTTGAGATAACTCAATGGTGCCATAAGGATAAACCTTAGCAATGGTAAATGGACCAGACCAGCGGGACTTGAGTTTTCCCGAGAAAATCTTCAATCTTGAGTTGAAAAGAAGGACTCGATCACCAACGTTGAAAACGCGGTTCTTGATTTTTGAGTCATGAATCTTCTTTGTCTTTTGTTTATAGATCAAAGAGTTCTCGTAAGCTTGATCACGGAGTTCATTTAATTCATTCATTTGAACTTTCCGATGATCACCCGCTGTCTGAATATCAAAGTTAGCATGCTTCAAGGCCCAGTATGCCTTGTGCTCGAGCTCAACTGGAAGATGACATGCCTTCCCGTACACCAGCTTGTATGGAGTGCACCCGATGGGTGTTTTGTAAGCTGTACGGAAGGCCCAGAGTGCGTCATCTAACCTATCCGACCAAGAGGCACGGTTTTCGCCAACCGTCCTCTCCAAGATTCTTTTAATCCCCCGGTTAGAAACTTCCACTTGCCCACTTGTTTGTGGGTGATACGCAGTAGAGGTACGGTGAGTTACACCATACTTTTGCATGACTCTTGCAAATTGGTCATTGCAGAAATGCGTACCACGATCACTGATTATGGCTCGTGGAGTTCCAAACCTAGCAAATAAGGATTTCAAGAATTTCACAACAACTCGGGCATCGTTGGTGGGCAAAGCCTTAGCTTCGACCCATTTTGACAAGTAGTCAACGGCCACGAGTATGTATTTGTTACCATGGGAAGAAGGAAATGGCCCCATAAAGTCAATGCCCCAGATGTCAAAAATCTCACACACTTGAATGGCGTTTTGCGGCATTTCATTCCTTTGTGAGATATTCCCGTGACGTTGACAAGCGTCACAGGTTTTGACGAATTCATGGGCATCCTTGTAGATTGTGGGCCAATAGAATCCCGAATCAAACACCTTCTTGGCGGTGTAGTTGGGGCTATGATGTCCCCCAGTAGGTCCAGAATGGCAAGCCTTGAGAATGTCAATGGCTTCCTGACCATATACACATCGCCGGATGACTTGATCCGCACAAATCTTAAACAAGAAGGGGTCGTCCCAGAAATAATGTTTCACATCTTTAAAGAATTTATTTTTCTGTTGGGACGACATCCCTTTCACAACAAAGTTACCCGCATGGTAATTTGCAAAGTCAGCAAACCATGGGGTAGATGAGTCTCCATGAAAAGAAACCACATTGAGTGTTTCGAGAGGAAATGTTTCATTGATTTGCTTTTTCTCGAACACATTTTGGTGAGGGTTCTCTAATCGGGAGAGATGATCAGCAGCCAGGTTCTCAGCTCCTTTTTTATCACGAATGATTATATCAAATTCTTGTAGGAGGAGAACCCAACGGAGCAATCTCGGCTTTGCATCTTGTTTTGCAAAGAGATATTTGAGTGCCGAGTGGTCCGTATACACCACGCATTTGGTCAAGATAAGATATGGCCGAAACTTCTCAAACGCATACACCACAGCTAATAATTCTTTTTCTGTAGTGGTGTAATGAGTCTGAGCTTCAGTCATAGTTTTGCTCGCGTAGTGGATTGGCTGAAAATGTTTGGTTTTGCGTTGCCCCAAGACTGCGCCGATAGCAAAATCACTTGCATCGCACATAAGCTCGAAGGGTAAATCCCAGTCGGGGGCAACTAGAATGGGTGCTTCCGTAAGCTTTTTCTTAAGTGTTTCAAAAGCTTCGATGCACTCAGGAGAGAAGATGAAAGGAGCATCTTTTTCGAGAAGATGGGTCATAGGCCGAGCGATTTTTGAGAAATCTTGAATAAATCTACGATAAAACCCGGCATGACCTAGAAAACTCCTAACACCTTTGACAGTAGTGGGATGAGGTAGTTTAGCAATGACATCAACTTTTGCTCTATCAACCTCGATCCCATTCTTAGAAATCTTATGGCCGAGGACAATGCCCTCTTTGACCATAAAGTGGCTCTTCTCCCAGTTTAGACATAGATTGGTGTCTTCACACCTTTTAAGCATTTTGTCTAAGTGGGAGAGACATGTCTGAAACGAGTCCCCAATGACCGAGAAGTCATCCATAAACACCTCCATAGTTTCCCCGATCATGTCGTGGAAAATGGCCATCATACAACGTTGGAACGTGCCAGGAGCATTACATAAGCCAAAAGGCATACGTCTATAGGCAAACGTCCCGTATGGGCAGGTGAATGTGGTTTTCTCTTGATCCAGCGGATCAATGGGGATCTGAAAGTAACCCGAGAAACCATCAAGGAAACAATAGTACTCGTTCCCTGCTAATCTCTCAAGCATCTGGTCCATGAAGGGTAGAGGAAAATGGTCTTTACGGGTGGCTTCATTTAACTTTCGATAGTCAATACACACACGCCATCCTGTAACCAAACGAGTTGGAATTAACTCGTTTTCTTCATTCGTGACAACAGTTATGCCACCCTTTTTTGAAACGCAATGAATTGGGCTAACCCAAGGACTATCAGAGATCGGGTAAATCAGGCCGGCATCAAGAAGTTTGAGAACCTCTTGTTTGATAACCTCGTGAATCTTAGGATTCACCCTTCTCTGACTTTGGACTGCTGGCTTGAAGTCATCCTCCATTAAGATTTTGTGAGTACAAAACTCAGGGTTGATACCCTTAATATCGGAGAGTTTCCAAGCAATTGCTTGCTTGTGCGACTTCAAGACCTTTATGAGAGCAGTTTTCTCCTCCTCATTCAAGTCTTTAGCGATTATGACGGGTAATTTATCATCACCCTCCAAGAATGCATACTCAAGATGAGGAGGTAGGTCCTTAAGTTCAACCTCGGGAAATTCTTCAGTAGATGATTGCACTGATTTGATTTCCTCAATCGTGATCTCTTTCGGAGGGAGTGAAGGTAATGGATCTTCATTGAGCAATTGCTCAAGATAGAGAATATCCCCCTCCGAATCATAAACACCATCAATTCCAGGCGGAATTGATTCATTGGTAGCCAGAAATTCATCGATCTCTTCCAGAAGGAAGTCACCTCCCTCAAACGGAGTGAGAGAGGGGGAAGAATCGGCAATGATAGGCTGAGAAGATGTGGTGGAATTGGAATTCCCACTCACAGAATTATGAAGATAACCAAGAAACTCTTGAGAGTACTCCTCTGAAGCAATGTCAATTAAATCGACTCGATTAACTGATTCAGCATCATAATTTGAGGAGTACCTCGAAGTCTGATCGAGGTTAAAGGTAACAGCTTCATTACCCACACGCAAAGTGATCTCTTGCTCAAATACATCGATAAGAGCACGGCCCGTCCTCAAGAATCCCCGCCCAACAATGAGGGGAACTCGAGGATCAGCATCGAAATCAACGACCACAAAGTCAGCTGGGAAATGGAACTTTCCTACTTTCACGAATACATCCTCGGCGATGCCGAGAGGACGCGAGATAGAACGATCTGCAAGCTCAAGAGTCATGCAGGTAGGAATAAGTTCCGGAAGAGAAAGTTGCTTCCACACTGAGTAAGGCATCAGATTGATGCTTGCACCAAGATCGGCGAGGGCAAAGCATTCAATCATCCCGGGAAAAACACAAGGAAGAAGAAATTTTCCGGGATCTCCTAGCTTCTCGGGAAGCTTCTTTAACAAGACTGCTGAGCAATTCTCATTCAAAGGAGTTTTAGCCATTTCAAATAGCTTTTCTTTGTTGCTCAGCATATGTTTCAGAGTAGATGCAAACTTTGGCATTAACATGATGGCATCCGCGAAGCTTATGTCAAAGTGAAGTTCTTGGAAAATCTGAAAGAATTTTTCCATCTGATGACTAGCTTTCTCGCGGAGCTTTTGCTCATGTAACCGTGAGGGATAAGGAATAGAAGTTTTGGATTTCTGATTCTCAACAGGAGCTACAGGAGGTTCAAAAACAACTCCTTGATTCGACTTGGGTTTCTGGACCACTTGAGGTTGGACTACCGAAGGTGGGACGTGTGCGGTACCTCGAGGGCTTGAATAATGCACCTTGTCCGTTGTTTCCTTGGTAACTTGACTAAATGCCACAGGAGGAGGAGGCATTGGAGTCATAGGTCCATTGTGTGTCGGAGGTTCACTTTCCACTACCTTTGGGAGAGAAGAAGAAGAAGAGGTAGTAGGAATAGTGGGTCCAGCATATGAAGCACCACTTCGGGTTGTGATCGCCTTTGCATCGCCCCTCGGATTAGCGATCGTATTGCTAGGTAGAGTACCTGAGCCCGAGGGTCGATCATTTAAAGACTTCTTGATGTCAGAAATTTGGCTGACCAACAACCGATTCATTTCCTCTTGGGATTTCATGAATTGTTTCAACAACTCATCAGATGATGGTCCAGTTGGAACAATAGCTTGAGTTTGAACAGGGAAATTCTGGCCTCTATTGTTAGGATTAGGGCCTTGATTCTGAAAATTCCCTGGATTATTGCCATGATAATACCCTTGGTTGAAATTTCCCTGACCTGGGTTTCTATTGTAATTTCCTTGATGTTGGAAATTTTGATTCTGATTTTGAAAACCGTTGTTTTGATTGAATTGACCTTGGTTTTGAAAACCTTGGTTTGGTCTGTTTTGATTCTGATTACGGTTTTGGTTTTGGTTGAAACCGGGAGGTCCAGGGTAGTGGTTAGGACGGTGGTTCGGGTCTACAGGAGCACGATATTGTTTGCCTCCTTGATTAGACATCCCGCCCACAGCATTAGCTTCAAAGGGGTTACCATCAGTGGCCATACAGTTGTAATAAGCATGGGGGCCACCACAGGTAACACAGACTTCCACTTTCTTAACTTCAGCAGGAGGTGAAGTTTGTGGAAAAGAGACTTTCTTTTGATTGGAGAGAACCAAAGCTTGGATAGCTTCCGTGAGTTTATCAATCTTAGCATCGGTGCTAGACTGACTCACGGGCGATGAAGAAGAAGAAGGACCAACACTGACTTGGGAAACAACCGGCTTGCTTCGTGCAGTGCGGACCTTGGACTTGTTTTTGATTATCGCCAAAGCTTCTTTGACAGTTTTGCTTAGGAAATTTCCTCCCGCGGAGGAATTGAGAGAATCTTGATCAGATTGACTCACTCCATTGTAGAAAGTATCGAGTTGCATCAACTCGGAGAAACCGTGGTGAGGACACTTGCGAAGCAATTCCTTGAAACGATCCCACGATTCACTGAAGGATTCATCAAACTTCTGAGTGAACTTGATGATTTCATTTTTAAGACTCGTGGTCTTGGAAGGTGGATAGAATTCATTCACAAATTTCTTCACCAGATCTTCCCATGTCTCTATTGATTTAGGGGGTTGTTTTTCAAGCCAAATCCGGGCTTGCCCCTCAAGAGAAAACGGGAACAGAAGAAGCTTAACAGCATCAGAAGGGACATTCTTATACTTGATGGTAGATGCAATCTTGTTAAACCATCTTATATGAGCATGAGGATCATCCCGCTCAAAACCGTAGAACTGATTTGAAGTTACAAGATTCAGTAACCCGGTCTTGAGTTCAAAATTTTCAGCCACGATGGCTGGTACAACGATAGCATCTCCATACCCGTCGATGGGTGCCTGGAGAAGCTCACACATAGGAATTTCATCCGCCATGATAGCGGAAGTGGTGTGAACAGTCCGGATCTCAGATCCGACTGATGGAGCAGAAAGTCTGCGAACACGCCTTCTTGGAATCTTGACAAGCTCACGAAATGGGCTCACAGATCTAGAAGAGCGAGTGCGCATACACTAGAGTTAACTCTAAGGAATCTCAGAGTTAAGGAGAGAAATGGAATTATGAAAATCTTTCAGATGAGAATGAGAATTATGAAGACGGTTGTAAAAAATGGTGGTGAGAAGAATATTTATGGGTTTTCTGGTTCTGAAACGTCGGTATTACAACAAAATCAATTAACACAAAATCGAGGCAAAACAACAGTGAACTTAACCAATAATCCAAGATGAATGGCTTCTTTGAAAAAGGTACACCAATCACAAGGACACAAAGGCAAGTTTTATATCTTTAGTTCGGGAACTTATTATGGTCGCACCCCCAGTTAGGTAGTGCACTGCCTTGGTTTTCGGTGGTAATCTTTTAAGTTGTTAATATTAGAGAAAACGACGATTCTTTTTGTATTTTTATTTTTGATACATATATAGAAACAAAAGAGAAAATATTTTTGTGCTTTATACGTTTTTGGACGTTTTTGGGTTTTTGGATTTTTTAGAAGAAAATATGGATATATATATATACAAAGATGGATGATATAAACAATGAGTGAGGATTCAAACAACTAATCTACTAAAACGGGAGATAAATCAGCACAGCTCCCCGGCAGCGGCGCCAAAATTTGATTGGTGCTAAACAGTCAAGTCTAAAAGACTAAAAACTGCTCAAACACTAATGCAATTAAGATCAGAGGAATATAGAGTCTCCCCGGGTCGTTATGTCCCAGCGAGCTATGCAATGGATCAATCAACGTCTAGTGATCGAGAAATTTGAACGATAAAGGGAATTGTGAGATTATTATAACTAAGGAAAAACCAACAAATTAAAAACGCCTTAAATGCAAATTAAAGAAAATTAAAAAGATAAAACCTATTAAATAAACGCTATCACTATATTTAAAGTGATGAACGTTTAAAACCTAAAACTTAAAACTTACGTTTAAATAAAAAATATCGTAAACGTACAAATAAAAACGTGAAACTCACACAATATTAACCCTAAAAATATGAAAATGATATTTTTACAAACCTAATGATATAAGAAAATATTTAGAAAAATAAAATTATTTTTAAGACTAATTATCTAATTAAAAATTATTTTTAGCTATTAATTAATTACCTAAAATGCAAGAAAATAGGAAATTAAGCTAGAAAAATATAATTAAGACTTGGAAAAGTCTAAAATATCAAAATAGACTTTTCAAAACTATTTTTGTATTTTTGTGACTATTTATCTATTTTCTAGGAATTTTAAACTATTAAAAACTAATTTAATCACTAAAAATTACCAAATGATCTATGAAAAATAAGGAAAATTACTTTTTCTACTTTTTATATTTATCTAAGCCTAAGAAAAATGAAAAATTATTTTTTTGGACCTTTTCTGAATTTTTTATATTAAATGCTAATTAAAAATGATTAAAAACTAATTTAAATTAAGAAAAATAACAAAACAACTTAGAAAAATCTGAAAATTTCAGGAAAAGTCTAAAATTATACTAGGAATATGAGAAAATTTGAAAAACAGATGCTTGTGTGGAGAAATATGCAACTGCTATGGAAGTGCTTATGGAAATAAGCACTTGATAAGCCAAAAGCTCACCAAAAGCTACCAAACTGATACAGAAGCTATAATAAGCTAAATATACCCTAATGCACTTAAAAACAACAGGCTATAACTACTGATAAGCAATATTTCACAGATTTGATGTTATGATGATAAGCTAAAATCAGTTGCTAGGGTGCCAGGTTTAAGCACAAGCACAAGCTACAAATAAGCACTACACTGAAAACTACCAATTAGGACTTGAAAAAGACCTGGTTGAGAGTACTTAAACCAAAAATGAGGCCATGGTGAGCTCTTATGAGCTCTGTACACTTGCTGCACAAACTGAGAAAATCTCAGCTTATGCTGAGACAGGGGAGCAGGGCAACTGGCCCTTACTTTGAGCTTATGCAGAAGCTTATTCAGGAAGCTTAAGCTAAAACCAGATGTTAGGTCTTATAGACCACCTAGAGCACTACTTGTAACCAAAAATTCAGACCTTGAAAACCTCTAATGGAACCTGTGCAACTGCTGCACTTTCTGCATAAATCCACTTTTTACACCATTTTTTGACTTTTTGAGACAGGAGCACAGTTTGACTTTTTTGAGTTTTAAACCTGATTTGAGGACTGATAATGTTGTATTATGATGGAATGAAGCTATTACAACCTTTGTTATTGATTTCTAAACACAAAATGATGATTTGCTTTTTTAAAAATCCAACAGTGAACAAATGAGACAGTTTTAAAAGAACTTTTGACTTTTATGGTGTTGCAGACACAAACTAAGACTCAAATGAGTCTATTATGACTAAACAAACTTGCACAAACAAAAGTTATACACTGAATACACCTTTAACACCTTTTAAACTATAAATCCAAACACCCTTTGTTAAACTGATTTGAGCTCAAAACTACTCCAAACTTATAACCAACTTGTAATTGTGATCAATCTAAGTTAACTTAACCTAAACACTACTGAAAAGACAGATTTGAAACAGTTTTAACCACAAAATCAAACAATGCAAAGAAACTTAAAATTTCACTTACAAGGGTCCAAACCACAATGGTTAGCCAATACTGAAACAATGGACCACTAACCTATCCAAACCCCTACCCTAGCTCAATATCAACCCATTTCCATTGCTGCTTCACCCATTAACCAAGTCTGCATCATTTTTTACCCTGTTTGACTTTCTTTGACCAATCTCCAAATATGCCTAAAACTTGAGTTTAAGCTTGTAAAAAGCTATGCTAAGCTTATTTAAGCTCAATGGAACTGAGAAACAAGTATTATAAAGCTCTTGAGTGTGATTTGGAAATGTAAAATTTCAACAGTGGACTTAACAACATGAATACATAGTGAAACTTAAATTAGCACTTGAAAATGATTTATATTGATTTAATAACTTATAAAGAGTACATTACAACTGAGAATTACAGGTTTTATATTAAACTAAAGCTTTAAGTTGAAAAACGACATTAAGAGGAAATTAAAAACTAGAAGACTCTCTCTTTTGCTTCCTTTTGCTCCTTTTTATAATCCAATGTCTTTATCTCTCTACTCTGATGAATTCCCAACAATTTCTAGCCATTGGATGGCCTTGAAATGATCTTGGCCTTTGAATATGATTTTGGCGCCAAAAGGTGATTCTAGCAGTTGGAGAAGATATGGTGGGTAAGGGTGCATTTAATGCTTCTTGGAAGCTTGCTGAGGAGGGGGGGACATGGAAAGGTGAGAAGGAGGCTGGTGGGGGTGTGTTGGTGGCTGGGTATGGTGGTAGCAGACACAGGGAGGGAAAAGGGGGAAAGGGAAAGAGTTGACTGGATTTGACTGGTTTTAATAATACAAGGGGGGTCCAAATTGCATATTGACAGGGGTCACTTGGGATTAAGGCAGGGGCCATTTGGTTTGACAAGGGTCCAAGGGGGTTTTGAAGGGTTTAAATCACAAGGACCTTAGATGTAATTTCTGAAAATGCAAGGACTACTGCTGCCATTTTATAAAACTTGTTCCAAGGACTGAAAATGACACTTTCAAAAAATGTAAGGACTAGACTTGCCAATTTCAAAATTCCAGGGGCCAATCTTGCCAAATTTTAAACTTGAAGGACCATTTTGTAAATTTCTCAAACTTTGTATATTTTTCACCAAAGGATTTATTTTGACAACTTTTGATTTTAAAAGGACCTTTGATGACTTTTGCTTTTGAAATTATGGCTCAGGGACTATTTTTGACAATTTATGAAACTTGGGGGACTAAAACTGCAATTTTTGCAAATTTGATATGTTTTTCATCTGATTTTGATATTTTTGCATTTAAAACACATAAAACACTGATTTGTGATATTTTGATCATTTTGATGTGTTTCTGAGTGTTTTCAGATGATTTTGCAGTTTATTTTGTACAAAAATGATGAGTATTTACACACTCATCACCAGTTTACATGTATTCAGGAAAATGAAGTGCATATGTGTTTTTTTCGTTTAAATATTGTAAATTTACATATGTTTGTTGTGTACAATTGTGTTAGGAATTAGAAATTCCCGGTAGTAAAGAGTCGGTCACCTCAAGTATATGTAATCGTTAGAAAGCTCGTAGTCGTAGTTCTTTTTAAGTTAAGTAGTATTTAGTTATGTAACACCGTGGAGGACGGACGGGTCTTTACCCACTGTATGCCTGATCCACAGCCCAAAGTGTGGCGAGTTATGTTAGACTATAAATACTCTCTACCTTCCAAGGTAGAGAGTTGGAGCTCATAATAATATCTTTCACTTTCTCTCACTAAGTTCCCTAAACCTCTAACTTTCTCTCTCTAGAATTCCATCTATATGCTACTTTGTGTTATGGTTTGATGTGTATGTGAAAAGTTATATCTTACAATTGGTATCAAGAGCCATGGTTAGATCATATCTTGCACATCTTTGGATTTATAGTGGTTTTTAGGTGGTTTTTGAGTTTGAAAAAGTTTAGTGGTTTTTGCATCATTTGGGTGATTTCTTGTGTTAAAGTTTGAATTTTGTTGGTACTTTTATGTTTAGAATCATCACAAGTGTTTAGGTTTTCATTTGGTAAGCTTGAATCATCTTGGTTGGGTTGTTTTTGGATTGAAAAGTGAAGTTTATATGGTTTTTCATGCTAGCGACTTAGTTCACGGATAACTTTCTTCATAGCGACTTGCTTCACAAAATTGTAGCGAGTTACAGTTTTAAACCTAGCGAGTTAGATCTAGCGAGTTAAAGTACAAGTAGTGGATTCTCCACTACGAGTAGCGACTTGGTGGTAGCGACTTGGTCTGTAGCGAGTTGCTCTTTAGCGACTTGCATTTCTAGCGACTTGTGTAGCGAATTACTGCCAAAATTTTGCTAGCGACTTGAGGGGTAGCGAGTTACTACTTAGCGACTTGCTTTGTGTCTAGCGACTTGGGACTCTAGCGACTTAGTTGTCTAGCGAATTAAGGGTTAGCGACTTAGTGCATTATTTTCTAGCGACTTAGTGTATTATCTTCTAGCGACTTAGTGCATTATTTTCTAGCGACTTAGTGTATTATCTTCTAGCGACTTGAGTGATTGTTTACGGTTTTCTCTTGATTTAGTAAAATCCCGTGAAAGAATCTATTTCCCGGTTTAATCATAGAGTTATAAAATCCCGTATAATCTGTTAACATGTCTACCAACGTCCCTACTGTCATCTCCACTGTTTCCGAGGATGTACAAGCAGCTGGCTCAGATACTCGTCCACCCATGCTTGACAGAACTGACTACGACTCTTGGGCTCAACGAATCAGATTGTATTGCCTTGGAAAGGAAAATGGTGTCAACATTCTCAAATCCATTGATGAAGGACCATATCGAGTTGAGACGACTAGAGACATACTTGATACTAATGAAGATGGTACTCCTGTTTACGGAATGGACAGACCTAAGATGTATGATGAGCTTGATGATAAGGAGAAAAAGAGATTCGATGCAGATATCAGGGCTTCAAACATTGTTCTTCAAGGTCTTCCTAAAGACATCTACAAGCTGATCAATCATAACACTGAAGCAAAGGCAGTTTGGGATAATGTTAAGATGCTTCTCTCAGGTTCAGAACTAACTATGGAAGACAGAGAATCCCAACTCTATGACGAATTTGAGCACTTCAAGATGAAACCAGATGAGAGTGTCTATGAGTACTATGTGAGATTTCATAAGTTAGTGAATGACATGAGGAACATCAGAATGACTATGCCTAACATTCAGCTCAACTCAAAGTTTGTGAACAAAATGAATCCCGAATGGCACAAGTTTGTCACAGCTGTGAAGCTCACTAAAGGATTGAAGAATACAAACTATGAGCAACTCTATGCCTTCCTCCTTCAGAATGAGAGACATGCTATGTTTGAAAAATTGATTCTCAATCAGTTCAAAACCAACCAGGGAGAGACAAGCTCGTCTAATGACTCAACAGCCTTCTACTCAAACATCGGAATCACAACCAAAGCATCACAAGTCATACCCCTGGGGAATGGTAATCACAAACTCATTCCTGATCCCATGTTCAAACAAGCTAATGCTGATGCACACGTGGGAAACATCATTAATCAACTAGCTCTTCTCATTAGTCAAAACATGAATTCTCTCCCACAAACCAACAACAACCTCAGAACTGCATCTAACCCACATAATCAAGCCACTGTTAAAGATGGAAGGATCGTGGTGCAACCAGTTCAGGAAAGACAGTATGATCAGGGAAGAGGTGGAGCTGGGAGAGGTTATGTTGGCAACCAGAATCGAGGAAGAAATGGTAACCAAGGTCAAGCTAAGCCAATCAAATGCTATAACTGTGGTGGTGAAGGACACATTGCAAGGAACTGCACATCTCCAAAGCGTCCACAGAATGCTGATTACTTCAGAGATAAGATGTTGCTGGCACAAGCTCAGGACAATGGTGCTGCGTTGGATGAAGAGGAATTGCTGTTTCTTGCTGAGGGCAATGCCAAGACCTATGATGCAGATGTGGATGAGCAGCCTATTCAGGAGATAGGGCACAATCATCAGAATGCCTTTCAAGTCGCTGACTGTGATGCATACGACTCTGATGTAGATGATGGACCTACTGCACACACAATCTTTATGGCTAGCATCTCTCCAATGGTTTCTCCCAAGATCTCTTCTTCACCACAAGCTGGCCCATCCAAGGACAAACTCATCTCACAGGTATTAAAACTATACGATGATGCTGATGTGCAACAGATGCATGACAAAGTACAATCAACTGAAACTATTGAATCAAACGTTGAAAATATGGGTAATAACAATATTGTCCCATACGATCAATACGTGAAACAAAGTGAAAGTGAAGTTGTACCAAGTGATGCATCTTCTGCAGTCAACAATGACTATGTCTTTGATGAATACACTGCATGTGCTCCTGATGATTCCATAATTTCTGAACTAAATGCCTATAAGGAACGTGTTGCTATTTATGAACAACGTGCAAAATTTGAGTTGACCACTCGTGAGCAGGAAATGGATGTCCAAGTGAGTACAGTAATTAGAAAAAGTAAGTTTAGAGAAGAAGTATTGAAACAAGAATTAAATTCCTTGCAAGAAAAACTTTCTAAAACAGCTAAACAAAAACAAGAACTTCAAGAAAATGTGAAAATGCTTAAGCAAGAATTTAATGCAAAGGAATCAAAACTCTTGAGAGATTTTTCTAATCTGACAACTTTGAAAAACAAACTTGAAAACAAGTTGTACATACAAGGAAACACCATTCAGAATGCTCACATGGTCACCAAACATCGAGTCTTAAGCGATAAGCATAGCATTCCCCTTGTTGAGGAACCAAATCCAGAGGTAATTAAAAAGGCTAGAAATGCTCATAAGGTGCTTTATGATGGTGATGAAATCCTTAAGCCTAGACAGAAACCTAGTTGTGTTGAGTGCACTGAGGAAGATAAGAAATCAAATGAAATCACTAGGGAAAAGATGAATAAGAAACAAAATGATCCCAAATGCAAAGAGAAAAACATAATTATCACTCCTCGTGATTACAAGAAGGAAAACTGGATCTCCTTGAACAAGTTTAAGCCTCAGACTTTGTTGACTCCCGAACAAGCCTTCTGGAAAAAGGATTTAGATAAGCAGAAAGCGGAAAATATTGTTGAAACAAACCCTCCCCTCAGGAAAATGCCTAGAGCGACTGTGTATCCTCCTAATACACCAATGCATCTTGTACCTAGAACAATTGCCACTAAAAGCAAGACATTAATTAGTCAATACGTTATATTTCAACTATTTGTTGATTTTGAGAAAACTTGCAAGAAAAGGATCACACCCACAGGTATAACTGAAGGAGAAAGGGGTTTTGAACAAATGAAAGAATGTTATTTAACTGAGGTCATGCCCTTATTTAAACTTCTAAAAGATCACTTTGAGAGTCTTAAAAAAGGGATAGAAACTGATATTAAGGGAATGGAAAAGGAATTTGATGCAATGGTTGTTGAAGTTAGTGACTATGAGCGTGCACTGAAATATAATGAGATTGAGAGAAAGAACCTGCATACATTAAATGAGAATCTTATTACTGAATGTGTTGCTCAAGATGTCTTTTTCACTGCTTCAAATTGCTCTATTAATGCTTCCAAATTTCATGAACTATCTGTGGCCCTGAAAGTCTCCCATGATCGTGTCATTGAGCTTGAAAAAACCAATTCTAAACTAAATGAGAAAATTGAACTGGATGATCACGACAATTTGGTTAAACATTTTTCTAAACTAGAAGTTGAGTATTTTAATCTACAACTAAAATATCAACATCTCAAAGAAAATGTCAAAACTTCAAATATCAAGACATCTTCAGATGCTCCAGAGTTTGATGCAGTTTTTCAAATTAACAAACGAGATGAACAGATTCAAGCTCAGTGTAACACGATCAGAAAGTTGAAAGCCCAAATCTCTCAATTAAAGGGTCAAACGAACAATATGACAGGCTCCCAAATGCCTCCTCCTTTAGATTCTCAGAATTCTCAAACGTTTCATCTTCAAAACCTAGTAAATGCTTTACAAAAGGAAAACGAAAGTTTCCTAGAAGAAAATGAAAAGGTTAAACGTCATTTCAATGAGTTATTTGAATCAATTAAAGTCACTCGTAACAAAAACAACGAACAAATAGCTTCATTGCAAAAGGAAATTGAGAATCTGAAGAGTCAGGTAAAAGGGAAAATGCCAATGACCAATGGGGAGAATGTTGTATCAAAGGTTCACTCTTGTAATAAATATGCTTTATCTGTGACATATGTCCCTCCTCATCTAAGGAACAACAAACTTTCCATTCAAACATACTTCTCATCCCTTAAGGATTGCCTAGAATGTCTGCGTGAGATTGTTGAAGAGGATAAGCTAGAGAAACCTCATGATAATGCAATTGAACATGCATGCTTATATGCCAAACGATCTCAAGAAATCTTAGAATGCTTGATCACAATATGCCCAAAGACATTAGGTGAGAGAGTTAACCCTTTGATTCCATGCTCGATGCCTAAGGCCAAATATGATATGCACTCGATTCCCAATGTTTTGAATGTGAACCGTAGTGTACCCTTGAGTAGTTCAGATTCTAGATCTGTCAATGCTAAGAGAGAGAACTCAAAGATGCCTTCTAGGAGTACTAATCTCAGTACCTCTAGTTTTAAGAAAGTGAACCTTAGTGCACCTGCATGTAGTTCAGATCCCAGCACATCTAAACAGGTGGTGCAAAGAGTAGTAAACCAAACTAATGTTCCCATTCCCTCTACAGGAGTAATCAGTGACATTAAAGGGAGCAGGTCAAAGTCTCAAGACAATACAAGGAATGATAGGACCTCGCAAGCTAAGAATGTCCACTGGAAAAGAGTAAAAGAACAATCTAGGAACTTTATGTTTAAATCGAATAAAACGAATCGTGTTGATTCTAGTATTAGCCATAGGCGTACTGTAATTAATTCGAATTCTGATACTATTTGCAAACCTTGTACTGATGTCTGCTTGAATTCTGTTTCTAATCATGAATGTGGTGTTAATGTTCTGCCCAATGATGTTAATTGTCCAGTTAATATTGTTAATACTAAAGTTCATGCTAGGAAGGCTAAAAGGCAAAAACATAAGAAAGTTAGAAAACAGTGGAAACCCACAGGAAGAACATTCAGTAAAATAGGCTTTTATTGGACACCTGTTGGTCTTAAGACTAATCAGATAATGCCCACTAGAAAATGGATGCCTACTGGTAGAACTATTCCCTTAAGAAGTGATCACACTGTGAACAGGGCTAATACTGACACTAGTACTGCATCTATTCACATCGATTCCACTGCCTCACTTTCTGATATGAATGCTTCTATTTCTGATGTGGGTGTTCCAAACATTGTTACTAACCAAATGGAACCCATTCTTGCATGGGGATCCCAATTATCCAGTTATCCATTCTTGTCTGTGTTCAACTGCAGATCGTTCAAATCGTTCTGTGGTACCTGGACTCAGGCTGTTCCAAGCATATGACTGGAGACCGGTCGCGGCTCATGAACTTCGTGAGCAAATTCATCGGGACTGTTAGATTTGGTAATGATCATTTCGGTGCTATTATGGGTTATGGAGATTATGTTGTTGGTGATAGTGTCATCTCTAGAGTGTATTATGTGGAAGGTTTAGGTCATAATCTGTTCTCTGTTGGTCAATTCTGTGATTCTGATCTAGAAGTAGCCTTCAGAAAACATACCTGCTTTGTTAGAGATCTTAATGGTAAGGAACTGTTAAAAGGAACTCGTGGCTCAAATCTTTACACCATCTCTATCGATGACATGATGAGGGCCTCTCCAATCTGCTTGTTATCAAAGGCTTCTAAAACAAAGTCATGGTTATGGCATCGTCGTCTCAATCACTTGAACTTCGGCACCATTAACGATCTTTCCAGAAAGGACTTAGTTGTAGGTTTACCTAGACTAAAGTATGAAAAAGATCATCTTTGTTCAGCATGTCAATTGGGAAAAAGCAAGAAGTATGCCCATAAACCCAAACCTACTAACTCTGTCACAGAAGTTCTTCATATGATTCATATGGATTTATGTGGACCAATGAGGGTGCAGAATATCTTTGGGAAGAAATATGTGTTAGTTGTGGTTGATGATTACTCTAGATTCACCTGGGTCAAGTTCTTAAGGACAAAGGATGAAACTCCTGATATCATCATCAAACTTATCAAACAGCTGCAGGTTCGACTAAACAAAACTGTCAGAATTATCAGAACAGACAATGGAACTGAGTTTGTCAACAAACAACTTAGTGGATTCTATGAAAGCGTTGGAATCAGCCATCAAAGAAGTGTTCCATGAACCCCTCAACAGAACGGTGTAGTTGAAAGACGAAATCGTACTCTTGTTGAAGCTGCTAGAACAATGCTGATCTACTCAAAGGTTCCAATGTTTCTCTGGGCTGAAGCAATTGCCACTGCATGCTACACACAAAATCGTTCCCTGATTCACACTATTCATGGAAAAACTCCATATGAACTCGTCCACAACAGAAAACCTAATCTATCTTTCCTTCGTGTGTTTGGTGCATTGTGCTATCCAACTAATGAGGGTCAAGACTTAGGCAAACTTAGGGCCAAAGCTGACATTGGAGTATTTGTAGGATATGCATCAAACAAAAAGGGATACCGAATCTACAACAAAAGAACCCGAAATATCATGGAAACAATTCACGTTACGTTTGATGAGCTGACCGGTCAAATGGCTCCTGGTCACTCCATCTCAGGACCCGCACTTCAAAACAGTCCCATTGGTTCATCCCTTGTTCCAAACTCCTCTCAAGAAACTCCATATGTACCTCCATCTGAAGATGATGTAAAGAAATTGTTTGATCCTATGTTTGATGAACTGTATGATTCAATTACTAATGAGGTGTTGATCCCTACAACAGAGGTTGCTCATATTCCAGTGAATGAAGTCAATCCTTCAGTCTCAATATCTTTAAGTCAAGAAGCACCTGCTGCTGATCCTTCAGTCTCATCAACAAATCATCATTCTTCAAATGTACATCATGGAAATGTTTCTGGCATCAATGATGAAGTTAATCCCTTTGCTACTCCTGAAGATGCTCCATTTGAAAACATATTTGCTACTCCTGAATCATCATCAGAACCATCTTCTTCAGGAGACATCGACTCAGCTACCTCAGTTCCTCAACAAATGCCACATGAACACCTCAGAAAATGGACTCACGATCATCCATTAGACAACATCATTGGTAATCCCTCTCGTCCTGTATCAACCCGGAAACAACTTGCAACCGATGCCTTATGGTGTTTCTTCAACTCCGTACTATCTAAGATCGAACCAAAAGATGTTAAAACCGCCATGAATGAAGACAGCTGGTTCAATGCCATGCAAGATGAAATTCATGAGTTTGATCATCTTGATGTATGGGAGTTAGTACCTGCTCCAGACTGTGCTATGATTATAGCTCTAAAATGGATCTTCAAAGTAAAACTTGATGAGCATGGTGATGTGTTGAAGAACAAGGCTCGATTAGTTGCTAAAGGATATCGTCAAGAGGAGGGTATAGACTTTGAAGAATCTTTTGCTCCAGTTGCTCGAATCGAGGCAATCAGAATCTTTCTGGCTAATGCTGCTAGTAAGAACATGGTAGTTTATCAGATGGATGTTAAGACGGCATTTCTAAACGGAGATCTTAAAGAAGTCGTCTACGTCAGCCAACCTGAAGGATTTGTGAATCAAGAGCATCCTACTCACGTTTATCGTTTGAAGAAGGCTCTTTACGGTTTAAAGCAAGCTCCAAGGGCATGGTATGATACATTGTCAAAGTTTCTTCTATCAACCGGATTCATCAAAGGAGCAGTTGATCCTACATTGTTCACCAGGAAGTCAGGCAAACATTTGATTCATGTTCAAATTTATGTTGATGATATTATTTTTGCCTCGACTGACCCAATGGAATGTGATCGTTTTTCAAATGAAATGAGTTCAAAGTTTCAAATGTCAATGATGGGACAAATGTCATTTTTCTTGGGATTACAAATTTCTCAAAGTCCCGGAGGCATTTTCATAAATCAATCTAAATATGCAACAGAGATTTTAAAGAAATTTGGATTTGATTCAAGTGACCCTGTTGACACCCCCATGATTGACCGAACCAAACTAGATGAGGACCTCTCAGGGATCATGATTGACCAAACGAAATATCGGAGTATGATTGGATCCCTGATGTATCTCACTGCTAGTAGACCAGACATCTTGTTCGCTGTTTGCATGTGTGCTAGATACCAGGCTAAGCCTACTAAAAAGCACCTTGAAGCAGTTAAACGGGTCTTTCGGTATCTCCAAGGAACCATCAATATGGGACTATGGTACCCGAAGGACACCGGTATGTCACTAACGGCCTATGCAGATGCTGATCATGCAGGTTGTCAAGATACACGTCGAAGTACGTCAGGAGGTGCTCAGTTTTTGGGTGATAAGCTTGTGAGCTGGTCTTCAAAGAAGCAAATGAGTACTTCTATTTCCTCTACAGAGGCTGAATACATAGCCATGTCATCTTGTTGTGCTCAAATCTTATGGATGAGATCTCAATTATCTGACTATGGCTATGAATTCAACAAAATCCCTCTGTACTGTGATAATAAAAGTGCTATTGCTCTCTCATGCAACAACGTTCAACACTCAAGAGCAAAGCATATCGACATTCGACATCATTTCATCAGGGAACAAGTGGAAAAAGGTGTGGTGGAACTATATTTTGTGAGGTCTAAATATCAGTTAGCAGACATCTTCACCAAAGCTCTTCCAAGAGAACGTTTTGAGTTTATTCTTCCACGACTTGGTTTGAAAAGCCTTCAACCAGAAACTCTCAAACGTCTTCAGGAGGAAGACAAGGAGTAAAGGTCTATCTTCATCTATCTCTTGTAAATATTTATTTGAAAAACAAAATACAAAATTATAAAACCTTCTAAAATCAAATAGAAAAATATAAAACTTTCAAAATCCATAAAAATTTGAAAAATTCGAAAATTCTTCAAAAAATATTGTCATTTTGTCACATTTTTTTTCCGATTCGATAATATCTACGGTCTTGATGTTGTCATTCAAAGAATGACACGGGACTTTAGATGTTGCTCGAATTTTATTAAAAAAAAAAAAAAAAAAAAAAAAAAAAAAAAAAAAAAAAATTTGGGAAAAAGAGAAGATGGTTTATTTTCATTTTCAGGCAATAACCCGGTTTTAATAGAAAGAACAGAGCCATGTCTTAACATGTTTTCACATTCCATGCTCTGATTCTATAAACATTTATCTGCTGAAAACCAAATGCTTTGAAAAATAACTCGGTCTCTATTTTTGATAATCATCTGGACTTATTTGTCAAAATCTCTATCTCTCAATCAACAACATATGTCATTGATTGAGGGGGAGAATGATTTCAATTAAATTAAAAAGTTATTTGGCATTAAATTGTTTTCAAAAGATATACATGCATGTTTTATCAATGGAGTTTAAAGTCTTAAAATCCGATCCTTATCAGTTCAAACGCTTTCACAATCAAGTCACAATTCTCCTTAAAAGCTTTCAAATCAATTTAAATCTATACGAGATCACAAATATCAAATGGTTTGATAATTGTGATCGGGGGAGAATGTGTGATTTAAATTGGACTTAAACTGATAATTCGGTAAATGGTTTCATAAGAATATACATGCTGTCCTTCTCACATGTGACAAACGATTTCAAATTTTCAAGGCACATGTTGAGGGGGAGCATCTATCTTAAACCTTTGATTTGAAACGTGATCATTCATCCCAATGTGCAGGTTCCCTCTAGTATGTGCAAAACTCTTTTCAAACCTCGAGGCACATATTGAGGGGGAGCAAATTTATGAAAACCTCATCCTTCCCGGAAATGCTATATCTACTTGATTTGATGTGGGAAGTGATGCTGATATCTTTTAGAAAATGGTAATCAAAGAAGTTAATTCTTTCTCTTGCCTCCGTGTGCAAAACATTGTCATAATTGATGCACATGTTGAGGGGGAGTTCTCGTTCTAAAAATATCAAAAACAATTCAGGTACAAAATGCTTTGATAATATATCACAAGTATCTGAATTGATTTTCAAATGGTTTTCAATTGGATCCAATGGCAGACGAACAATACCAAATAGACCGACCAACTCTACTTTATGTGCGGTGATATAAGGATGATAAGGTTAGGTATGTGTTCCCATGATCCGCCAGAACCAGAGGGATCTACCCAGGGACAATCCACTAGTTAGTGTAGAAGTCCTTAGGTATGATGATAAAAGGAGAAAAATGAGATATGGGAAGAGTGCGGACTAAGACTGAGCTAGTACTGGAATAAACCCAACAAGGTTCTAGCTATGAAGTCTCGGTAAGCACTGAAGGGGTTGAAGAATTAAAAAGAATTGAATGAGAAAAGGGTGAAAACAAATAGCCCTCCATTTATTCAACCTTAGGGCAGAAACCGGGTTCAATTCATATGCTACTGATGGTAACATCGGTATTGAAGACAAGACGTCATGGACCCAGTGACGCACTGCACTTCAACTTTCCAAACCACTCAAGTTCCTCTTAAAAGGACTTGTTTCATTCTCACGGGGAACCGACATTATCTATCGACTTTCTCTTAGAGATGGTTGATATTGAAGAAGGAGACCCTCTCCCTAGTCTCCGTCATAGGATCCAAATATGCACAAATTGAGTCTAGAGCCACGAGATCATCAATAAATCTCATTAGGACACTTTCAATGAAGACTCTCTGTTTCACACAATGTGGAAAGAGAGATTATATCTTGAGTCCTACGCATTATCCTTGTGGTATTGCCAGAACATCTGAGTGATGTGTTTACATATTCACAATGAAGATGGAAAGCCTTCTGGAGCCAACATCAAACAAGCTCCTGGTAGGTGGCATGTGAGATCTATTATATAGATCAACCATGTGACAACTGAACAGAAACAATGGGGCGATTCAATCTCTTGAATCAATCCTGGTTCAGGTTATGGATTGACGGATGCCTTTGAAAAACCGGTCGTTGTGCTTAATAAACTCTTTTCATTAGCACATCGACTGTGTACTCATTTTTCAAACCAAAAGGTATTTTTATGATTGATAATTGATTTTCAATAAAACCTTCGTTGTATTGCAAAAACAATTTCTATTGAGCAATACACGATTGTTTTTCAAATCTCTTTTCATCAATCAGTGGACTTAAAATTCGCTGGTTCACTCACTCCGTGTTGTCTTCTTTGAGACGTTCCGGTTTGAGAACAGCTAGAACAGCTGCGAAACCCTGTCAAGGAGATTCTTAGGAATCCTACCTGATCACAGGCAGTACTTGTACTGATCAACGGGGAACCGTGGGCCGTGTACCTCAATTCAACGAAAGTGATCAAAGACACTTTCGTGCGCTTTATTGCTAACTGTTGTATGCTGGTACGCCCGACTTTTGCAGCTGATCAGAATGGAGCGGTCAATCCATAGCCGCATGCTCACTTAACACATTCAACTCAAAGAAATCATGATTAGTGCATTAATGACTCTGATATTTTCACACCAAGCTTCTGCTACGCTGCTGCCAATATCATGATTCAACAAAAGCTTCCGCTACTCTGATGTGAAGATTTCATGATCCAGAATGTGAGCATGTCGGTCCTAAAGTCACAACATCACATAATACCAACACCACAAAGGATGTGTCAGAGATTGTTGATAGCTGATGATCTCAAAAGATGGCTCAAAATGATTATCACGTGGATCAGTAAAAGACCTCCACTTGAAGTAACCAAACATGCAATGTGAAGAATCAATGACTACGAGCTTAGGAGCAAAGGACTACATCAAGAATGCAAGATCAATTGTTAATGTAATATCTATTTGTATTCTATGTAATTTTGGTACATGATTGAGGTGACCTCCCTTAGGGGGAGATTGTTAGGAATTAGAAATTCCCGGTAGTAAAGAGTCGGTCACCTCAAGTATATGTAATCGTTAGAAAGCTCGTAGTCATAGTTCTTTTTAAGTTAAGTAGTATTTAGTTATGTAACACCGTGGAGGACGGACGGGTCTTTACCCACTGTATGCCTGATCCACAGCCCAAAGTGTGGCGAGTTATGTTAGACTATAAATACTCTCTACCTTCCAAGGTAGAGAGTTGGAGCTCATAATAATATCTTTCACTTTCTCTCACTAAGTTCCCTAAACCTCTAACTTTCTCTCTCTAGAATTCCATCTATATGCTACTTTGTGTTATGGTTTGATGTGTATGTGAAAAGTTATATCTTACAAATTGTTTATACATCAAACTTGTTTTGCTTAAAATGGTAATTGCACATATGTTTCTAGTGTACATTTTTTAATCTTCGAAATTTATAACAAAAAACATAAACATAGACATATACATATAATTTCTAAATTTATAACAAAGAAAAAGCATAAATTCAATACACAAAATTTGATATAAAATGAAATACAATTCAAATACAAATGTATATTGTTAAATATAGATGTGCTAGAAATTCAAAGACATGTGTGCACTATTCGAAAAACATGTGTTCACGCTTCACATTCTGATCAAATTCATTGGAACATATGTGTACCCTTCTTAAAACATATGTACACGTTGCGCTTTCTCGTCAAATTCATTAGAACATATATGCATGCCTTCCAAAAACATGTATGTTTGCAGTGACTATATAAACTTCATAATCAAAGCACCAAAAACACAATAACATTTATGCATGCCTTCCAAAAACATATATGTTTGCAGTGACTATATAAACTTCATAATAAAAGCACCAAAAACACAATCCCTGTCTCGAAACAAAAAATAAAAAATCAAATAGTTAATCATATTTTTTGTGAAAATCAATCAACGGGAATAAGGTTTTGCTTTGTGTGGGAAGAGTTCTAGGCACTAAATGCATAGGTGTATTTGGGGGATACACAGTGGCTGGAGGCATTCTCCTACAGGGAGGATTCTTCTCAATCAGGTTATCGATTTTTTGTTTATCCAAATCTTTCTTCCAGAATACTTGCTCAGGGGTTAATTGAGTTTGAGGTTTAAACATATTCAAGGCTATCCAATTTTCTTTAGTGTAATCATGGGGTTTAAACGTTATATTATGCTTTGTACACTTAGGATTATTTAACTTCTTTGCCATCTTTTCCCTAGAGGAATCTTCTAATTTTCTGTCCTCATCAGTGCTTCCTATACATGATGGTGTTTGCCTAGGCGTAAGAATCTCATTACCATCATAGACTACCTTTTGTGCAGCTCTAGCTACTTTTCCATACTCGGGATTGCGTACCTCTACAAGGGGAATACTATGCATATCGCTTAAAACTCTATGCTTAGTGATCATGTGAGCAGTCTGAATGGTGTTCCCTTGTATGTACAGTTTGTTCTCAAGTTTGGTTTTCAAAGTTTTTAGGTTGGAAAAGTCATTTAAAAGTTTTGATTCCTTAGCAGTAAACTCCTATTTAAGAACCTTTACATTTTCTTGAAGTTCATGCTTTTGCTTAACAGTTTTATTGAGCTTTTCTTGTAAGGAGTTTAACTATTATTTTAACATTTCTTCCCTAAAGTTACTTTTTCTGATAATTGTACGCATTTGGAAATCCATCTCCTGCTCATGGTTAGTCAATTCAAACTTAGCACGTTGTTCATATATAGCAACTTGTTCCTTATAGGCATTCAGTTCAGAGGTTATAGAGTCATCAGGGGCACATGTAGTGTATTCATCAAAGATATAGTCATCATTGACTGCAGAAGATGCAACGCTTGGTACACTTTCACTTTCATTTTGCTTTACATATTGATCATATGGGACAACATTGCTATTACCCATATTTTCAATATCTGATTCAATAATTTCAGTTGGTTGTACCTTGTCGTGTATCTTTTGCACATTAACTTCATCGTATAGTTTTAATACCTCTGATATGATTGATTCCTTGGAAGGACTGGCCTGTTATGGTGAAGGAGCCTTTGGAGAGACCATTGGTGAGATACTAGCCATGAAGATGGTCTGGGAAGTAGGTTCATCATGGACATCAGAGTCAAATGCATCACAGTCTGCAACTTGAAATGCATTTGGATTGTTGTGTCCCATACCCTGCACTAGCTGTTCATCCACATCTGCATCGTAAGTTTTGACATTTCCCTCAGCAAGAAATAGCAATTCTTCCTCATCCAATACCGCTCCATTATCTTGAGCTTGTACCAGCAGCATTTTGTCCCTGAAGTACTATGCATTTTTTGGACGTTTTGGAGACGTGCAGTTCCTTGGAATGTGTCCTTCTCCACCACAGTTGTAACACTTGATTGGCTTCCCTTGACCCTGAGCCATGTTCCTTCCTCGATTCTGATTACCCACATATCCTCCACCTACACCAGCATTTCCATAACCAGTTCCTGCCATTCCTTGTTCATTCTGTCTTCCTTGCACATTTTGCACCACTACCTTTCCTACTTTGACTGTAGCATGATTTTGGAGATTGGAAGCTGTTCTAAGATGGTTGTTGGTGTGTGGAGTGAAGTTAAAGTTTTGCTTAACCATTAGAGGCAATTGATTGACAAGCTGTTCCATGAATGTGTCTGAATCTGGAGGCTTATACCCTGGATCTGGAATGAGTTTGTGATTACCATTACCAGTTGGTATGACTTGTGATGCTTTGGTGGTTATTCCTACATTAGTGTAGAATGCAGCTGAATCATTTGACGAGCTTGCATCTTCAGAATTGGTTTTGAAATTTTCCAAGATCATTCGTTCAAACACAGCATGTTTCTCATTCTGAAGCAAATAAGCATACAATTGCTTGTAATTTGTGTTCCTCAATCCTTTGTTTAGTTTGACTACAGTGACAAACTTGTCCCATTCGGGATTCATGTTGTTCACAAACTTTGAATTGAGCTGGATATTTGGCATAGTCATTTTGATATTCCTCATGTCATTCACAAGCTTGTGGAATCTCACGTAGTATTCAGTAACAGTTTCCCCTGGATTCATCTTAAAGTTCTCAAATAGTTCTGAATATTAAGTGTCAATTCCCCCCGATAATGCTTGTAATTTATATCATTTATATGGATTTACGCTTGTTTTCCATTGTTTTCCAATTTTAGGTAAATTACGAGCATTGGAGCTAAAGAGACGCGGAACTGGAGAATTATCTAAAGATTTATCACAGTATGCTATTTTGAAGAAGTTACGGCATAACTCGTCTCTCACATTACACCGTAACTATTGCGTGACTCAGAAAACCAACTTATCATAAGGTTACGGCGTAACTCTTCTCAAAGGTTACAACGTAACTACATTAGGTCAAATGAGGTTCCACGCCGTTGATACTTACGCCGTAATTGCTGCATCAACGGCGTAACCGAGCTTATTGAAGACTACGGCATAACCACTCATTAGGTTACGCCGTAACCAGCAGATGTAGTGCATTATTTGAAGAAATAGAAGGTTACGGCGTAACTCCTATATTGGTTACGCCGTAACCCAGATCTGGCCTATAAATACCCCACAAATTCTAGCATTTCTATTCATTCCATTCCACACACAATACTCAGAGAACGTGGGAAAAAGCTCAAGGCAGGTCTAGAGGAGCATATGGAGCTGTCTCCAAGGGAGAAATCACTCCTCTACGATAAGCATTAGCGTTTTATATTTCTTTTACTTTCAATTCATGTATTTCGTACATTTGAATATTAAATTGGTTTGCATGATTAATATGAGCGGCTAAGCACCTTTTGGTGCTGGCCTAGTTATGATTCCTTAATTGTTTTGTTTGTGTTTACTTTACTTTCGTACAATTATTTCTAAGTGTATGCATGCATAGTTTATTGGTAGCCACTCTTGGTTCGGTAGTTTTGAATGGCGATAGAGGCCAATTGCCTAGGAGATATGACCAACTGACCCTAAGTGAGCAGACTGAGACGGGAAGGGTAAGATAAGACCAACTGACGACCCTTTCTACTTGTGCGATTTGACCAACTGATCACCTATCGTTTGGATGAACTTAAGAATTAGGGGGTGCGTGTCTAAGTTCCTAACGGCTGGGCATTCACTATTATAAATCTAGCATGTAGCGGTACTTAATGACTTGGCTTAGGGGACCAGGAATAACAGGACTTATGAGGGGACACCTGACTTCTCCTGTGGTGGCATCTTTGCTGATAGGTTGGGGAGAATTGACCAAATGCTGTCCTCTCGACTTTGACCCCACCTAAAGTAATTGGAAGTAAGTAGACGTAGACATAACTAGCTAGGAGGATTAACTAGGTTAGCACCACTCTCCTCTATTGATTTCCCTTTATCCTTTATTTGCTTTTATTTGCTTTATTTTGCTTTAGTAGTTTAATTAATTAAATCCCTATCGAAACCATTATTAATCTGTGACACCTAGACTTAGTAATAATCCAACACACATAGCTCTTGGGACGACCTCGGCTTTACCGTTTACTACACTACACACGACCGGGTACACTGCCCGTTAGTGCACTAGGGTAGATCATAGGTATAACGAGACACGATAAATATTAAGAACTGGTCAGTGAAACCTGCATCAAGTTTTTGGCGCTGTTGCCGGGGAGTTATATTAGGATTAATATTAAGTCTTTAATTTCATTTTAAACTTTTCTCACGATCATATTTCAAGTTTTCAGGTACCATGGAAGTTGTTAACATTGATGACCTCACTCTTGAGGAATACTTGGCGTTGACAAGAGCGGAACAAGGACCGGGTCTCGTAAGACCGGCAATTGGAGCGGATGTCTGTTTCGAAATCAAAGACCAATTTATGAGGGAGCTTCGTGCTAACCCTTTTTCAGGAAACAGGGACGAAGATGCATATGAGCATGTTGAAAATGTCCTATACATCGCAAGCCTTTTCAACATTCCAGGCGTGTCTCATGATGTTGTTATGTTAAGGGTATTTCCTATGACTCTTACTGGAGCTGCCAGAAGATAGATTGAAAGATTTCCCGCCGGGGCAATTAATACTTGGGCGCTACTTAAGAAGCACTTTATTCAGAGATATTGTCCACCATCGAAGATTTCTAACCAGCTTTTGGAGATCCATAATTTTAAACAAGAAGACGACGAAACGTTGTATCAAGCCTGGGATAGATACAACGATCTCCTTTACAAGTGTCCTACACATGATCTGAACAACCAGCCAAAGGTCAACATTTTCAACAAAGGAATTAACGTAACTACAAGGCAAATGCTGGACTATCAATGACCTATCCTAAACATGACTCCTACTCTTGCAATTGAAGCCATTCAAAAAATGGCGGATCACTCTCAAAAATGGCACGACGGATGAAGTAAAAGAAACCAAGACGGAAGTTTTGACGAAATTGCAGCAATCGCTAATAAAATTGAAAATCTCAGTCAAGATATGCTGAAGTTCAGAGAAACCATTCATGCCATCCAAGTAGGTTGTGAAAGCTGTGGAGGAGGACATCTCACGAAGAATTGTCCTCATGTGGACGAAGAGAATATTGAAGAAGCCAAGTATGGAGAAAATCGAACATTTTACGGAGATAATCGAAATAGTAATGGGTATCGTGGAAATTACAACCGTGGGCCTTATGGAGACAGAAAGCCCAGTCTTGAAGAAACAATTAACAAGTTCCTGAAAACATCAGCCCAGAAACAAAATGAACAAGATACATGGTTAAGGGGTTTCCAGGAAAACACAAATAAAAATCTTTCCAGGCACGACGAAACCCTAAAAAACCTTGGAGCAATGATTGAAAAACTCAGTGCTGAGATAGATGAAATTGAACTTAATGAAACCAAGCACATGGTGGAATGCAATGCTGTTTTCGCCAATAATCCTCAGGAGGTGGTTGAGGAATGCAATTCCACAACCGATGAATTAAAGGTTACGGTATCCGACATGCAGGCAGGGTTACGCCGTAACCAATTCCCTGAGTTACGACATAACCATCATTCAGAAAGCGTATCCAGGTCAGGAACAAGTTTATTTTCAGTTAAGGATATTAGCGCAAACGGGTTAATCATTCCATGTTCTGCTGGGAGTATTAATATTTTGGGGGTGGTTGATTTTGGATCTTGTATAAACATTATGCCGCTTTCCATATTCCTAAAACTTAAGATAGTCAATCTGTGGGAATCAGATATATTGATTAATCCTGCGACAGACACCAAGGTTACCCCTTTAGGAATTACAGGTGGTACTTGTATCAAGGTCGATAAATTTGTTTCAGCCTCAGAATTTGTAGTCATCGACATGGAGAGAGACACAAAGGAACATTTGATTCTCGGTAAACCGTTCCTGGACACATTAGGATATTACGGTGGATACTGTGGCAATATAGTGGATTTTAAATTGGATAAAACCTTAAGCCTTGAACCAGACAAAATTTTATGACTGAGAATTCACCAAGGATTGAATTAGATGATTCCGATAGATTTATTCCTTCATCTTTTGGCCATTTGCAGGGCACCGAATCAAGTGACGATGAAAAAGATGAGGAAGAGATCCCGTTTTCTGTACCTAGTTACGTTGTAAAAGGAAGAATTCACTATTGTGTTCCTGATACTTGTTTAGTTGAGGGGACCAAAGTAACATTACCCACGTGTTCTCTTTTTCAAAAATGATGCAATGGGGGAGGAAAGCACCTCATTCGTATGATTAAAGAAGCTGCGGAAGTTTGGTGGTGCTGGGAAGACGAGAATCTTATTAGAAAAAATGGTTACAAGGGCATAATGTTTTTAGCGAATGGTTCACCAAAATTGATTGGACCATACATTTTTGTGAACCCGCTATCAAGACTGAGGACTACACGATGGCAATGCCTACATGCAACCCCAACCGCAAGATCTGTGATGGAGGAGAATTCCCTGAACCTAAATGGCTCAAACGCAAGGAATGGGCATGTTTTGACGAAAATAAGAGAAGTAAAGTAGGATACAGGGGAATCTCCTTTGAAAATTGGTTACGAGTAAAGTTTGGGTATGATAAAAGTAAATTGGAAGACGAGGCTAAATTTCGTTTCGAATGGACACAAGCTAATTTCCTGCAAAAAAGATACACGATGACTCGGTTTGTTTCTCCGCATGTTTGGGACCAGCCTTATTCTAAGAAAAATGACATGGAGGAAGTCGGGGAAGTCCAAAGGCCCCCATAGAAGCCCCGCGACTCTGAGTCTAACTTAAAGACTCGTAAATAAAGAAAAGTGCTCTTTCAGGAGACAACCTGAATTATCCATTTCTTTTGTTTTATTTCCATTTCTGTAGGGTTTTGTGTTTTCTAACTATTTTTGCAGGAAATGAGGAACTAATTGCTGCTGTAGTTGCTGATCTGAACAGAGTTACGGCGTAACTCATCTTGGTGATTACGCCGTAACCAACCTTTTAGCAGCAGAGTTCTTGACGCATTACCAATTACGGCGTAATACCATCTCAGTGGTTACACCGTAACTACTCTCTTTGCAGCTTATACCAGGTTTTGCCAGTTACGGCGTAACTCCCTTAAAAGAGTTATGACGTAACCTTCCTCTGTTTTAATTCTTTTATCTTAAAACACAATAACCTTGTATTAGTAGTTTAAATGAACTTTGTGGGTGTGTTCCCTGTAAACCCTCATGAGACTTCACTCGTCCACTTGGGACACCAAGTGGTTTAAAAGGCTTGTTGCATATGCTAAATGCAACCGTGATTCCTACGAAAGTGAGTTAGGTTGGTTTTGTTTTTCATTTTTTCTTTTTAGAATTATGCTTGTCGGTAGTGTGATTTCAGGGATAGAAGTTTGTTCATGATGATTATACGAAGGCACGTCTCTTTTTCGTGGGCCTTCCTTCTTTATGGAGAAAATTTCAGGGAAGTTCTCGCTCTAATTCTACCTTTCTCTTCACCTTTATTTAATGCTTAGTACAAACAGGACTTTGTACAATTCAAGTGGGGGGACGGGAGTAGAATTATCTCTTGAACATTATTTCGCCCTCATTTTTCTAGTTTATTTTGAAAATTATTCCATTTTTAAAATTTTGACATGTTTTTCTTAACCTAACTAGATTAGACCTTAGCCGAGCACATACAACCCTTGATATTATATGGTTAGATTAGCCTTATCCGTTTCGAATATTTTACCCCAAATCCACCAAATTATGAGTGTGCCGGTAGCTTGTAAACTTTAGAACTTGGCCTTTGCATCATTTCGGGACCATAGACGAGGTATGTTGAGTTAGCTCGATGTATTTGGACTTTTCAGTTTTAGAAGGCAATATTATAGGATTATCACCCAAACAGCCTACCATTGTGTGTGTATCGATTAGTCACCTCGACTTCTCGACCCCCATGTGAAACCCTTTTGTTACACTCATCTTTAGTGCAAGACACCCCTAGATACACCCTTCTGAGCCATTCCTTTCATTTTGTGTACCCAATTTACTGTTTTGATACACCTATACACCTTAGCCTACCCTGTAGTCTTTATTTGTGATTGGGAAGTCATCATTTGCCTAAGTTCAAGGTTCGAGTAGAAAGGTTTGGAAATCACGCTTTCATCGACAACATTTCTGAAGATCATTAAAGACCCCCCGTATTCCCATTGTTCATCTCAAGTGGGGGGATATTATGTTTAGTATTTATTGTTATGTTGAAAAAAAAAAGTGATTCGAAAAAAAAACAGTTGTTATGATTATGCCAACAGTTGGAGAAAAGGTAGTGTGCCCATCACGATGTCCTCTAATGACACATCTACCTTGCATTTCATGATCCGGTTTCTTGACTTCAAAGCTTGAACTTTGGGCGGACGGTAAGTGGTGATGACTTGGTTATAGATTTAGACTACATGCTTGTTTTTTATTTTACACCAATTATATATCCCATGTCTTATCCTACCCTTTAGTCATGAAGCGTGTCTAGGTGATGCATCGAGCAATCTTTGGTGTCTTGGCCATGGATTTGGTCATGTATCATTGATTTTGTCCACTTCGCCGTGACTTGTTAGTAATGACGAGTCACCCCTTAACCTTTGTCGTGTCTACCCATATTGCCTTCGTGAATTGTTTAGCCCTTAACTCTAGTGGTGGAGTTTTGTGTAACCGCCAAGCTTATGATAGAATACATGCTATGACTGTGCGATTGAGTGATCACCCCGAAATTGATACTTAGAATAGTTGAGAGATTTGAGTGTTTTGTTCCCATTTCGTGAGGTGTTCGGCTTTGTTTTATTCTAGCATAAGGGATTTGTAAACTTATATTTTCCAGGTTATGGGAGATATCTTTTTAGGAATCTTTCTAATAAGGTCTACTTGAGGGCAAGTAGAGTTCAAGTGAGGGGATATTTGATAACATCAAATAGTCCTGAATATTAAGTGTCAATTTCCCCCGATAATGCTTGTAATTTATATCATTTATATGGATTTACGCTTGTTTTCCATTGTTTTCCACTTTTACGTAAATTACGAGCATTGGAGCTAAAGAGACGCGGAACTGGAGAATTATCTAAAGATTTATCACAGTATGCTATTTTGAAGAAGTTACGGCATAACTCGTCTCTCACATTACACCGTAACTATTGCGTGACTCAGAAAACCAACTTATCATAAGGTTACGGCGTAACTCTTCTCAAAGGTTACAACATAACTACATTAGGTCAAATGAGGTTCCACGCCGTTGATACTTACGCCGTAACTGCTGCATCAAGTATGACGTAACCGAGCTTATTGAAGACTACGGCGTAACCACTCATTAGGTTATGCCGTAACCAGCAGATGTAGTGCATTATTCGAAGAAATAGAAGGTTACGGCGTAACTCCTATATTGGTTACGCCGTAACCCAGATCTAGCCTATAAATACCCCACAAATTCCAGCATTTCTATTCATTCCATTCCACACACAATACTCAGAGAACGTGGGAAAAAGGTCAAGGCAGGTCTAGAGGAGCATACGGAGCTGTCTCCAAGGGAGAAATCACTCCTCTACGATAAGCATTAGCGTTTTATATTTCTTTTACTTTCAATTCATGTATTTCGTACCTTTGAATATTAAATTGGTTTGCATGATTAATATGAGCGGCTAAGCACCTTTTGGTGCTGGCCTAGTTATGATTCCTAAATTGTTTTGTTTGCGTTTACTTTACTTTCGTACAATTATTTCTAAGTGTATGCATGCATAGTTTATTGGTAGCCACTCTTGGTTCGGTAGTTTTGAATGGCGATAGAGGCCAATTGCCTAGGAGATATGACCAACTGACCCTAGGTGAGCGGACTGAGACGGGAAGGGTAAGATATGACCAACTGACGACCCTTTCTACTTATGCAATTTGACCAACTGATCACCTATCGTTTGGATGAACTTAAGAATTAGGGGGTGCATGTCTAAGTTCCTAACGGCTGGGCATTCACTATTATAAATCTAGCATGTAGCGGTACTTAATGACTTGGCTTAGGGGACCAGGAACAACAGGACTTATGAGGGGATACCTGACTTCTCCTGTGGTGGCATCTTTGCTGATAGGTTAGGGATAATTGACCAAATGCTGTCCTCTCGACTTTGAACCCTCCTAAAGTAATTATAAGTAAGTAGACGTAGACATAACTAGCTAGGAGGATTAATTAGGTTAGCACCACTCTCCTCTATTGATTTCCCTTTATCCTTTATTTGCTTTTATTTGCTTTATTTTGATTTAGTAGTTTAATTAATTAAATCCCTATCGAAACCAATATTAATCTGTGACACCTAGACTTAGTAATAATCCAACACACATAGCTCTTGGGACGACCTCGGCTTTACCATTTACTACACTACACACGACCGGGTACACTGCCCGTTAGTGCACTAGGGTAGACCATAGGTATAACGAGACACGATAAATATCAAGACCTGGTCAGTAAAACCTGCATCAACAACGTCGCCTACTCTTTATCCGGTACAAGGCTAGACACCGGGTTCTTCCACGAGGTAGAACCAAACCTATCACAACGTCGCCTACACTTTATCCGGTACAAGGCTAGATACCGAGTTCCATTACAAAGGAGGAACTACTACCCAACACTACACAAATCCTATCCCAAAGGAGATCCACTCCTTATGACACCATCAACAAGGATATCAATATCCTTTGACCCATTACTGATCTATCTTGTACATCGACACACCATGTCGAATGTACACCTTAGGCACCTTTCACTAATGCCTTTGACATGACTTCTAGGCACCCTTCACTAATGCCTTTTGACTTGACTTCTAGGCACCCTTCACTAATTCCTTCAATACGGATCATTGGCACCTTTCACTAATGCCTTCAATATGAATCTTCGACACTTTTCACTAATGTCTTCGTCTTGACCCTTTGGACATCTTTCACCTATGTCTTTGACACAACACTTCTAATGAGAAAGAAAAGAACTATCAACAAGATACCATCAGTAATCTTGATGATGACAAAGCTTGGCAACCCATATACTTGAGCTTGCTTGACTTCAAGAGGTGGTGATCTCGCCTTTAAGAGGAACCTAGAGAATCACACAAACACAAACTACATAGAGAGATCACTTGGATCTGAGGTTAGAGAGTTTACACCACTAAGAGAAAATATGTGTGAAAGGGGTAAGTTACAATGAAGAAATGGCTCACTATTTATAGACAAAATATGCTACTGTTCCACGGATCCCTTACTTGGGGGATCCGTACAGTGTAAACTGGGAGAACCTTGGGACGCTCCTCTTTGCCCATGGGTTATGGGTTATGGGTTATGGGTCATGGGTCCTAGACTTTTGACCGTGGGTATCTAAGTAGATACAATGTATCTAGAAGATGCAATGCATCTAGTCCATGGGGTATGGGTTAGCTCTATGGGTTATGGTTAATACCCATTATGAATTATGCATGATGTCATGCAATGGGTTGTGGATTATGCTCCATGGGTATGAGTCACGGACTTTGGGTTTTACCCAACTATATTCAATGTATTTAGTCAATGAGTTAAATACTTAAACTTCTACCTATTCTATTACCTATTATAATACATACTAAGTATGTATATATTTACCCAATATGTAAACACTAATTTTTGTACATATGCATTACTAAATCATGAAAGCACTATTACTTGTTTAGTGTTTTATATGAAAATGTGATTTTGTTAGTAAACTATTGGCTCAAACCTTTTACATATTTTATTTGTTTCGTTAAAATGATTTTACGTTTGTGATCGACAAAACATTAGAAGATCGTAAAATATAAATAAACGTTTTTATGGCTTATTTGTATTAACAATCTCCCCCTTTTTGTTGATGACAAAACATAAGAATATTTTAAGGAAAAACTAAAATTCGTAAAAGTTTGAATTGGAGTTTTTACTTTCTTCTCCCCCTTTTTGTCGAAACAAAAAGAGCGTCAAAAAGAAACTAACACATTGTTTTAAAAACATGTGAAATGAAAGAAAAAGAATGAAAAATAGAGAGTAAGTGAGGAGAAGTATTCTCGACTTAGATCCCCCTTGACAAGTCCATCCCTTTGTAAGGGCGTCAAGTAAGAAGAAATACTAAACTAGTGCATTGCAATAATGTTTGCAAATGGTCTCGTCTTTGTGACAAATATGCTCCCCCTTGATGATTGCAACTTTGCAAGGAGGACGTCATGTAATGTAATCCTATGTGAATGATATTGCAAATAATTTTGCAATGTATTGCTTTGACAAGAAACTCCCCCTAGCTAAGGGTGTCAAAGTCTTCATGTGTATATTGAAAATCTACAAAACAAAGGTTAGAAAACAGGTATATAATGCATAATTTCCTGCAAATATGACTTAAGTTAGTGATAAACAAGTCTTCTATTGCACGGATCCCACGATTCCCTCTTTGGAGGGATCCGTCTAAGCTAAACGGAGGGATCTGTCTGTTTGTAGGCTTAAGACAGCAATGGTGATGTAAATATTGATGTTAACATAAAAATGAGATATGTATTAAGGCACCAAACATATTCTCAAGACAATATGGCATATAACATGTAATTTCATTCAATAAAAAATACGAGAAATGATCTAAGTCTAAAACTAAGAGAATGATTTGAATGTGAAATATGATTCTTAAACTATCTAAGTTAAGCTTAAGACTAGGACACCACTTGGATCCTTAAGCTCAAGGTTGTTTAGGTTTGTTGATCTCGTCAAAACGTTTGAGGAGGTGATAAAACATGAAACATTGATATTTACGTACTTCATGTGTCCAGCTTTCAACATGTTGACAATGATAACAATCTTTGTCATGGCTCGAAAATGGTGGTGGTAGAAATGGAATGGTTTGAGATGGAAGGTTTGGTTGAGATTCCACAAAAGAAAGAGGAATTTGTGGAGGTATATTTGGAGGTGATTCAACCAAAGGTGGTGGTGGTTGAATATGTGATGAGGATGGTGGTACAAAGGTGTCTACTTCCATGTGATCGGGTGGTTGACTTTGATGATTCCTCATAATCCAAAAGGGATTATTTGAGGGTGACGGAGAAAAAGATACCCGGGCTAGTGTTGATTCAACAACTTGATTTTGTTCCGCTATTCTTTCCATTGAGGAGAAGGTTGGAAATGGTGGAGGATGAGATGGCCTAGGAGGCAAGTCCTCTAGATTGTAGAGGTATGGTGATGAGAGTGAAGTGGTGAATGATATGACTCTAGGCACTAAGGGTGATGCTTTAGTGGAAATAGGAGTGTTTGGTTTAAGGGGTATGGTGGTGTTTGGCATTGGTAGTTTTGTGGGAACAATCCTTTTGGGGATTGGTTTGAGAGGTGGAGGGGAGATTCTAGCATTTTTGGATTTAACGGGAGATGATTCGGTTGAAGAAATTTCGTGAACAACACGAGCAAGTTTCTTGGGTGGTCCTTTGGTGGATGAGTTACCACTATGAGCTTTCCTCATGATGAGATGATTAAAAGTTAGTGTTGTAAAGGTTTCTAAATGCTGATAATGAGGATGTAGATGAAGACTTTAGGAGTCTTAACAAGATGGTTTATAAAGGGGAGGATTTGGCAAGTGCATTCAAGACTTAAGCCACTAAGATCCTTTGGAATGTGATGATTTGCATCCACAAGAGTCAACTTTAGAGTTTCACTGATCTAGAGTTTCACCGTCTAGGCTAATCTTAGGGATCCGGCTCTCAGCAGCCAAGAAAAGAGGATAATGATGTTTGTAAGGTCTAATACCTATACATCTTGAGTGTTTCAGACTTCCTAAGTGTCTTAAATGGAAGGAGACTTAAATGGTTAATGGCAATGAGTGATGGTAGCTAATGATTGCCTTTTATGGAAGAAAATGGGACTTTATGAGTACCAATGAATGGCCAAAGATGACACTAGAAAATTTTAGAGTGTCAAGTGGTACTAAATGATCCTAGAGACCAGATAGTAACTTAAGACAATTTTGGAAAATACCTTAAAAATTATAAGAAATGAAAAACTAGTATTTGACCCATTTTGCGGTAAGGATGATTAATATCGATTTGCTAAAATTGATAGAATGATAAGACTAGACATGTTAACATGTGAGCAACGATGTATGAGTATTGGAGCGGAAGGATGATGAGTTTTGGTGAAATGATAGACCAAAAAGTACCTTGAGTGTGATCCTAGATGAGCTATGAGTGAGTGTGAAACTTACTGAGCTTGAGAAAGACTTAAGTAGTCTTAAGGCATTATGTTTAGCTAGTGTTAAGTGGCCTAGTGGGCAGGTTTGATGTGTGCAGGTCTGCATAGCAATTCTATTTGCCCGGATCCCACGGTTCCCTAAGTGGAGGGATCCGTCTAGTGCAAAGTGAGGGATCCGTCTCCTACTAAACAGTACCTTCAGAGAAGGTATGCAAACTTTGCATAAGGTATTTTATTTTCAAAGCCAGTGTTTTCTAAGGAATTTGAACAACTATATGAGCGAGACATCAAACGTTAAATGTTTTATTTCATCAGAAAGATCACATTACAATGATAAAAGATGATATCTAAGGATTGAGCCTATTTGGAAAGGAAACTAAGTTTTAGATGGATCGTCAAATGGATGATGAGTATTTGCCAATTCAGGGATGAAGAAAGACTTGATGTGAGATGTGTTTAGAGGTTCCATCATCTTATTCACTAGTACGTCAACTAACTTTGAAATTGAGGGTGGAAGTACATGATATGATGATAAAGGCGTGTCAGGAACATTCCATAAGGGATTAGTTTGTTCTTGTTACCTTGAAGGTTTACAATTCATGTTGCGAAGAAATTGGCGAGATTGTATGGTTGTTGAGTTAGCAAACAATACATTATGTGAGCACAAAAAGCGGGAAGGATTTCTCGATTTCCCCTAAGACTCCAAACATTTTCACGTAGGATGACTGCGAGAGGTTTAAACTTATCTCCGATATCACATGTATAGCTTATGTTTGGATCAGAGTGAGAGGGTCGAGGTTTGCATAACATGAGAGTTAATTCTTGAGGGGAAGGTATGTGGGAACAATATGGACTATTTTCTTCACGATGGTTGAAGAGAGAATCAAGAGACCAATCTTCAGTGAAGGCACATTGTCCATGATTTGGAATTCGAAGAATGTGAGCAAATTGCCCAAGGGTTAAGACAAACTTTTGGTTTTTGATACTAAACCAAAGAGATAGAGATCGATCCTCGTTACGAACGAGTTTGTCACAATTCTCAATTTCCGGTCATTTTTCAAATTTATATTTCATTAACGTATATATTTCTTATTAAATAAACGCTATCGCACAATCATTTATTTTGAACAATTGATCCAAAACTTCCAAAAAATTTTTCCGATATATTTTTATACTCATATTAAGATTATAAAAATAATATTATTAGTTTACCCGGTGTCTTAAATTTATTTGGTATATAAATTGTTATATTTATATATTACGACGGTTTTCGTAAATACTACTCGATAATTATTCTTTCACTTAAATTTTGCAAGAAATGTATTTTTATAATTTTTATGACTTCAACATATTTTATTTTGCTCCGTTAAAATTTATTTTTAACTAACGCTGCCCTAAAAGCTCAAATCAATACACAAGTTATTAATCATTCCTAAATAACTACACTTTACTCTACATTACTACTCTTAATTAATACTAAATACATTCACTTCTTTTTTTTAGTAAATGTCGACCCACCCTCATGAGTCACATACATTTGTGATAAATATCTTTCTTTATATTGTATAATACTCAAAATCTTCACATAATATCTTTTATTTCACAAAGTGATAAACCAAAAGCTCTCCTTTTCCCTCTCTTCTCCAAGTGACCGGCCACCATAGAGGTTCAAGAAGGAATCCATATAAATTTTGCTAGTCAAGTTCTAAACAATCTAGACACACTCTTGATTAAGGTTGTGAAATAAAAACCTTGGGTTTTTAGGATTAATCCTTTGTTCATAAAACCTCATCTAGTAACTAGTAAGCATTTCATACTCATTTTCATCTTTCATATTCATGTTATGTTCATTTTATCATGCTTGAGTAAAACATACAAGTTATATGATGTCTATACCACTTAAATTGTTTATAAGCACTATTAATTTATATTTGTTATCCTATAATTACTCCTTGAAATATATCACTTTTGGTGATGTCTAGGAACCCATGACACCCTAAGAAGGTGTATGGTAGGATTAGAATAGCTTCGGAGTTGTTTTGAATTGGTTGGAATAGGTTTGGCGCGAGAAAAACTCATTTCGACGAATATATTTAAGGGTCTGACCTTTTCTGTGAAATCTGGAATTTTCGACAGTTGATAAAAATATTTGGGCTAGATATTTAGAAAATATACTTTAAAACGAAAACGTGGTCGCTTGAACGGGTTAAAACGGAGTTATAACGAAGAAGATATGAATTTTTCAAGTTTGACAACGAAAACTATTTGTTTCAGAAAATTCAGCATGTATTCTCAACTTTTTACGAGTAAAAAATGAGGCTTAAGTGTTATGAAATGTGTCGACTTATCAAAATTATGTTAGTATATATTATCACGATTCCGAGGATATATGAAACATAGAAAACGGACTTATAACGATTAAGTTATTCACATTTTAAACAAGTTGCCGTAACTATTTTATATAAGCATAACTAATATATTTTCTAATAGACAAACATATCGGCCACGAATGACCATGTTGAGGGTTGTTTTTAACATTGATGGAGTACTTTTTAAGAAACGATGTCTTCTAATAAAAGTAAGTTCGCCTAGCCTATTTTCCAAAATGTTCAACCGTTCGTCAAGCGGAGTTGTAACGAATAAAATATGGACACTCAAACTTTACCGAAAGTTACCTTAAACAATATTTTGGACACAAGTACCATACTTTACCTATATTTTTCTCCATGATCGAGACCTCTATGATGAAAACTTAAATGCTAAAACTTTGAGGTAATGATACATGCTTCCCAAAACCGTTGAGTTTGTTTCCTAACACTCGATGTGCACCATTTTACAACTAGCTTTTCGAGGCCATATAGTCACTTTCATGACTTGTCAAATTATATTATTTTGCGACGAAAAGCTATAAATTCTTGATAAATCACTAAACGACTATCGTAGGATGTTGTTTCAACGCAAATACTTGTAAAGTATTTTATAACATGACGAGATGTCATAAACATATATTTCGACGACAAACATTATTTTCAAATGCACAAGTGGTATGGATATCATATGAGTTTGCATGCACGACATTGTTTCATGACTTATATTAGAGCATATCATTCATTAGGTTGCGGATAGAGATTGCACCTCATTTCAGTGTATCTACTTTTGTCATCATAAACATTGCATCAGGTGAGTTTTCATAGCCCTACTTTCTATTAATTGTTTACAAACTTTTGGGGGAGATACATGCTCAACTACTTGCTTTTACAAATACAAATACTCAAAACATTTACACTTTTATGCTACGCTATACTTTTTATACTTGATTGCATAATACTTGATAGCATTTATACTTGATTGCATTACACTTGATTGCGTTATATACTTGATTGCGGTATACTTGATTGTGTTATACTAAACTTGAAAGTCTCCCAACATACACGGAGCAGTCCCCTCGTTCGCATGAAAAGTCTCTTTGGATAACACACGCATTGGGTTTTGGAGATGAAGTAAAACTAATGCTATTACTTTCCTTATGAGCAACACAAAGTCTCCTTGGATAACACACGCATTGGGTTTCGGAGATGAAGTAGAACCAATGCTATTACTTTCCTTGTGAGCATCATACCCACCTGAGGTTTCTGGAGATGGAGTGGAGACTCATGGCTAATTGCATAAGTTTTGATGCACGTGTACGTGATCAATATACTAGTTGCATACTTAAAACATTGATACTTTTAACTACTATGATACATGCATACATGATTGACGTACTATTTTTAGCAGTGGGTTGTAAACACACAGGTTGCAAGTTTTGTATGGGCGTAACTTGGAACTGAGTGGATTTACAATGCATTTGCTTTGTGAACTCATTTGGCAACGTGTGCATGAACATAAACTATACATATTTTGGCAGTGGATTGTGAACACACAGGTTGCAAGTTTTGTATGGGTGGGACTTGGAACTGAGTGGTTTTACGATGCCTTTGCTTTGTGAACTATTCTATATGACCAAAAACTTTTCCTTTGCTGCATGAACATTCTTTAAAGTCTTTACAATTCAACCAAACTCTATGAACTCACTTAACCTTTGTGTTGACACTTTTTAGCATGTTTTATCTCAGGTATCTAAGGCATTCACTTCATGGCATGCATATGGACATATCATAGAGTCGTGGTGACGACGCGTCTCACTTGGGTTTTATGAGCTTTAAAAACATCGTTTGAATTGTATCAAATTTATTTCCGTACATAGTGACTTTCATTTGGGACCTATACTTTGTAAACTCTGATGGATTTATTAAATCAAACGATGTGTTTTCCAAACGACACTTTAGGTCGTTCAATATACCTACAACTTTGATGCTATGACAGTCATCCCGCAGGAATTCCATTCCGCTGCAAAACAGGTAATTTGGGGGTGTGACAGATTGGTATCAGAGCATCGGTTATAGAGAACTAGGTTGCATCATTGACCCTAGACTATAACTACTTCCTCATAGCATCTCATCATATCATTATAAGTGCATACTCATTATACGTGCGGGTTTATGACTTAACACCAAACATCATATGAGTTGATTAGTCCAAGCATTGCATAGTTACTCCTAAATTATACATAGCCTGATCACCTATGTCTAATTCAGGAAGAATCATGCAATGAAGGGAGTAGTAGTCTCATATGAGTAAGCAATTCCGTAATCGAGCCAAATTTTCAAAAGATTTTCTTCAAACCACTTGTTTCCAGTTTGATCTGAGTGACAGTTCTTGTTTGATGAGTTGCAAAGATCAAGCTAGAAACAAGTTGTTACCTAAACCGATTTATCCTAATCATATGACAATTCTTGTTTGATGAGTTGTGGGATTAAGTAAAAATCGGTTACCTAAAAGTCTTTTGAGGGTTTTGCTCGAGAATGGGAAAGCTTGCGTCATCAAACCTAACCCTAAGAGAGCATGTCTTTAGAATGGGAAATGGTCACGATAGCATGAGAACGTACCTAGTTGGACGAGGAACCCATATGCATGAGCATTGACATAATCATTTAGACCATACACGAGCATAAACTTTTAGAACCCCTGTCGCGGTTTGGGCTATAGTTATCAATAATCGAATCACGAGGACGTGATTCCTCTGACAAGGGAAGAATGTCACAATTCTCAATTTCCGGTCATTTTTCAAATTTATATTTCATTAACGTATATATTTCTTATTAAATAAACGCTATCGCACGATCATTTATTTTGAACAATTGATCCAAAACTTCCAAAAATTTATTCCGATATATTTTTATACTCATATTAAGATTATAAAAATAATATTATTAGTTTACCCGGTGTCTTAAATTTATTTGGTATATAAATTTTTATATTTATATATTACGACGGTTTTCGTAAATACTACTCGATAATTATTCTTTCACTTAAATTTTGCAAGAAATGTATTTTTATAATTTTTATGACTTCAACATATTTTATTTTGCTCCGTTAAAATTTATTTTTAACTAACGCTGCCCTAAAAGCTCAAATCAATACACAAGTTATTAATCATTCCTAAATAACTACACTTTACTCTACATTACTACTCTTAATTAATACTAAATACATTCACTTCTTTTTTTTAGTAAATGTCAACCCACCCTCATGAGTCACATACATTTGTGATAAATATCTTTCTTTATATTGTATAATACTCAAAATCTTCACATAATATCTTTTATTTCACAAAGTGATAAACCAAAAGCTCTCCTTTTCCCTCTCTTCTCCAAGTGACCGGCCACCATATAGGTTCAAGAAGGAATCCATATAAATTTTGCTAGTCAAGTTCTAAACAATCTAGACACACTCTTGATTAAGGTTGTGAAATAAAAACCTTGGGTGTTTAGGATTAATCCTTTGTTCATAAAACCTCATCTAGTAACTAGTAAGCATTTCATACTCATTTTCATCTTTCATATTCATGTTATGTTCATTTTATCATGCTTGAGTAAAACATACAAGTTATATGATGTCTATACCACTTAAATTGTTTATAAGCACTATTAATTTATATTTGTTATCCTATAATTACTCCTTAAAATATATCACTTTTGGTGATGTCTAGGAACCCATGACACCCTAAGAAGGTGTATGGTAGGATTAGAATAGCTTCGGAGTTGTTTTGAATTGGTTGGAATAGGTTTGGCGCGAGAAAAACTCATTTCGACAAATATATTTAAGGGTCTGACCTTTTCTATGAAATCTGGAATTTTCGACAGTTGATAAAAATATTTGGGCTAGATATTTAGAAAATATACTTTAAAACGAAAACGTGGTCGCTTGAACGGGTTAAAACGGAGTTATAACGAAGAAGATATGAATTTTTCAAGTTTGACAACGAAAACTATTTGTTTCAGAAAATTCAGCATGTATTCTCAACTTTTTACGAGTAAAAAATGAGGCTTAAGTGTTATGAAATGTGTCGACTTATCAAAAATATGTTAGTATATATTATCACGATTCCGAGAATATATGAAACGTAGAAAACGGACTTATAACGATTAAGTTATTCACATTTTAAACAAGTTGCCGTAACTATTTTATATAAGCATAACTAATATATTTTCTAATAGACAAACATATCGGCCACGAATTACCATGTTGAGGGTTGTTTTTAACATTGATGGAGTACTTTTTAAGAAATGATGTCTTCTAGTAAAAGTAAGTTCGCCTAGCCTATTTTCCCAAATGTTCAACCGTTCGTCAAGCGGAGTTGTAACGAATAAAATATGGACACTCAAACTTTACCGAAAGTTACCTTAAACAATATTTTGGACACAAGTACCATACTTTACCTATATTTTTCTCCATGATCGAGACCTCTATGATGAAAACTTAAATGTTAAAACTTTGAGATAATGATACAAGCTTCCCAAAACCGTTGAGTTTGTTTCCTAACACTCGATGTGCACCATTTTACGACTAGCTTTTCGAGGCCATATAGTCACTTTCATGACTTGTCAAATTATATTATTTTGCGACGAAAAGCTATAAATTCTTGATAAATCACTAAACTACTATCGTAGGATGTTGTTTCAACACAAATACTTGTAAAGTATTTTATAACATGACGAGATGTCATAAACATATATTTCGACGACAAACATTATTTTCAAATGCACAAGTGGTATGGATATCATATGAGTTTGCATGCACGACATTGTTTCATGACTTATATTAGAGCATATCATTCATTAGGTTGCGGATAGAGATTGCACCTCATTTCAGTGTATCTAATTTTGTCATCATAAACATTGCATCAGGTGAGTTTTCATAGCCCTACTTTCTATTAATTGTTTACAAACTTTTGGGGGAGATACATGCTCAACTACTTGCTTTTACAAATACAAATACTCAAAACATTTACACTTTTATGCTACGCTACACTTTTTATACTTGATTGCATAATACTTGATATCATTTATACTTGATTGCATTACACTTGATTGCGTTATATACTTGATTGCGGTATACTTGATTGTGTTATACTAAACTTGAAAGTCTCCCAACATACACGGAGCAGTCCCCTCGTTCGCATGAAAAGTCTCCTTGGATAACACACGCATTGGGTTTCGGAGATGAAGTAAAACTAATGCTATTACTTTACTTATGAGCAACACAAAGTCTCTTTGGATAACACACGCATTGGGTTTCGGAGATGAAGTAGAACCAATGCTATTACTTTCCTTGTGAGCATCATACCCACCTGAGGTTTCTGGAGATGGAGTGGAGACTCATGGCTAATTGCATAAGTTTTGATGCACGTGCACGTGATCAATGTACTAGTTGCATACTTAAAACATTGATACTTTTAACTACTATGATACATGCATACATGATTGACGTACTATTTTTAGCAGTGGGTTGTAAACATACAAGTTGCAAGTTTTGTATGGGCGGAACTTGGAACTGAGTGGATTTACAATGCCTTTGCTTTGTGAACTCATTTGGCAACGTGTGCATGAACATAAACTATACATATTTTGGCAGTGGATTGTGAACACACAGGTTGCAAGTTTTGTATGGGCAAAACTTAGAACTGAGTGGTTTTACGATGCCTTTGCTTTGTGAACTATTCTATATGACCAAAAACTTTTCCTTTGCTGCATGAACATTCTTTAAAGGCTTTACAATTCAACCAATCTCTATGAACTCACTCAACCTTTGTGTTGACACTTTTTAGCATGTTTTATCTCAGGTATCTAAGGCATTTACTTCATGGCATGCATATGGACATATCATAGAGTCGTGGTGACGACGCGTCTCACTTGGGTTTTATGAGCTTTAAAAACATCGTTTGAATTGTATCAAATTTATTTCCGTACATAGTGACTTTCATTTCGGACCTATACTTTGTAAACTCTGATGGATTTATTAAATCAAACGATGTGTTTTCCAAACGACAGTTTAGGTCGTTCAATATAGCTATAACTTTGATGCTACGACAGTCATCCCCCAGGAATTCCATTCCGCTGCAAAACAGGTAATTTGGGGGTGTGACAGAGTTCAACTTGACGGAAGAATTCCAATACAAACCGTGGACAGATTTTCTCGTTAATTCCGAGAAGGCCTTCTAGTCCTATGGCTCGGAAAGAGGTATTGATACCTTCTTCATATAGCAGAGGTGTGTCGACAATACGTCCTTCATGGAAGTGACGAGTTTCAAGATTATTGAACCCACGGACATGATTGCCAGGTGTGTTGGGCTCAAGAGAGATATTAGGAATGTAGACATGAGTGAGTTGAAAGTCAAATTCATACTCATGAGACATGCCGAGACCTATGGAAATGAAAAGTTAATATGATGAGACGCATCAAAGCAAAAAGATGATCACCTAACGTTTTTACTAGATTTCTATTAACAATGACAATTAACTTACTTAGTACTTAACATTCTAGTGGGATTTTTCTTTTTATAATGAAAAGGTATTTATGTTGCATGAGAATCTGTTTCCCAGTTCCACGGTTCTCACGATTCCCTTCCAAGAGGGATCCGGCTAGTTCAACTATAGGGATCCGTGAATCTGTAGTGACAGAAAAATGATCTTGACGAAAAATAGATTTTTGCATCTTTTAGGTTTATAAAAAGAAGTGTATTTTAGCCAATCTTTACTTAGTTAAGCATGCATTGTAGGTTTCTAAGGTATCTCAAGACCATATGTATGAAAGACAAAAAAAAAAGAAAAGAAATGACAAACACATTATGAAAAATAAACTAGATAAACTAAAACATTAGTAATGTTTTATTTCAATGCTAAAAACGATACAAAGGATTGAATATATAACACCAATGTTTAACAACACAAAGTACATGTCTCCATGAGAAAACTTGATCATGGGGTACACGAGAGTGATGAGTGTCAAGACGATGATCACGAAGGCGATGTAAACCATGATGATGAAGTTCTTCCTTGTTTTTGATTTAAGATGAGATGAGATGAGAAGGAAGATGAAGTTTGAATGAGAGGTAGTTTTGTGAAAGTGGAAGATTTGAAAAATGAGGGTTTGGTGGAGTTGACGAGCGGAGGAAGATTTTACGGGGAAGGAGGAATTTTTGAGATTTGTGTTTTGTTTTATTATTAGAAAGATTTAATTTTTGGATTAAGTAAAAAATAAAAACACATGTTTATAAACCTAGACTATAGATGGAAAAGTAACACGTATGCAAGAAAAGTTTCCTAACGAAGCACGTGTAATACATGAGTATGTGAAAATATAGTCATATAAGTTCCTATGCAAGCATACTTATTCTAAGCTAATGTTATTTAAAAAAAAGAAAGTCATACCTCTAATGTAATTGTGAGTGTCTTCGACTTTTGACAAAAGAATGTCAATAGACAACTCCGGTTCCATTATGATCTAGATGGTAATTAAGATACCTTCTTAGGAAAGGTAATCTTGTTATCAAGGAATTCCTATGGCTTGACAAACATGAGCTTTAACTAAGCAAAATGAAAAGAAAGGTTAGTGCATTTTAGTAAGACAAAATAAGAAATAAAAAGTATAAAGTTGTCATCTAATCAACATCCTACAAGAGTGTTTTTAAGACATGATGTTTATTTTTGTAAAAGACCTTCTTTGTAGTTTTCAATTATACACGGATGGTGTCAAGTTTTTAAGGTACAATATACGTTAAAAACTTGGTAACAATTGTGGAAAACTAGAAGGGGGATTGAATAGTTTTGCCAGTTAAAACTTGGTTTTAAACTATTTAGATTGACTTATGTCAATCTATTTAAACGTGTGTGTTGGATGTTGATAGACAAGCATATGAATAAATAAAACTAAGATGAAGAGTAAGAAGCACAAAACCACAACGTGAGTATTTATAGTGGTTTGGCTACAAGGACACCTTTCTTGCCCTACTCCTCTCCCCGAGTCACCTACTCGAGAGTTCGTAATCACTACACAACACAAAATCCTTGTGGCGGAGAAGCCTTCACAACGTCGCCTACTCTTTATCCAGTACAAGGCTAGACACCGGGTTCTTCCACGAGGTAGAACCAAACCTATCACAACGTCGCCTACACTTTTTCTGGTACAAGGCTAGATACTGAGTTCCATCACAAAGGAGGAACTACTACCCAACACTACACAAATCCTTTCCCAAAGGAGATCCACTCCTTATGACAACATCAACAAGGATATCAATATCCTTTGACCCATTACTAATCTAACTTGTACATCGACACACCATGACGAATGTAAACCTTAGGCACCTTTCGCTAATGCCTTTAACTCGACTTCTAGGCACCCTTCACTAATGCCTTTTGACTTGACTTCTAGGCACCCTTCACTAATGCCTTCAATACGGATCTTTGGCACCTTTCACTAATGCCTTCAATATGACTCTTGGACACTTTTCACTAATGTCTTCGTCTTGACCCTTTGGACATCTTTCACCTATGTCTTTGAAACAACACTTCTAATGAGAAAGGAAAGAACTATCAACAAGATACCATCAGTAGTCTTGATGATGACAAAGCTTGGCAACCCATGGACTTGAGCTTGCTCGAATTCAAGGGATGGTGATCTCGCCTTTAAGAGAAACCTATAGAATCACACAAATACAAACTACATAGAGAGATCACTTGGGTATGAGGTTAGAGAGTTTACAACACTAAGAGAAAATGTGTATGAAAAGGGTTAGTTATAATGAAGAAATGGCTCACTATTTATAGACAAAATATGTTACTGTTCTACGGATCCCACGGATCCTTTACTTGAGGGATCCATCCAGTGTAAACTGGGGGAACCGTGGGACGCTCTTCTTTGCCCATGGGTTATGGGTCATGGGTCATGGTCCTAGACTTTGGAACATGGGTATCTAAGTAGATACAATGTATCTAGAAGATGCAATGCATCTAGTCTATGGGTTATGGGTTAGCTCCATGGGTCATGGATAATACCCATTATGACTTATGCATGATGTCATGCAATGGGTTATGGATTATGCTCTATGGGTATGGGTCATGTACTTTGGGTTTTACCCAACTAAATTCAATGTATTAAGTAAATGGGTTAAATACTTAAACTTCTACCCATTCTATTACCCATTATAATACATACTAAGTATATATATATTTACCAAATATGTAAACACTAATTGTTGTACCCGAGGACTTGTGCCTGCGCGTTTCCGCGGTATGTTCTATGACACATGGATATAAACGTACATAGGTGGTTAAGGTGTTTCTACATTGACATGCCAAATGATGCAAGCAGCTTACACACTACCTGATGTAAGCAGTCTATGTATACTAGCAAGTTATACATTTTATCGAACATGGGAAAGGTGAAAGTAATAAGATTGCAAGGATGACTGTTGCAAGAATCTGTAGCATGATAATCTTGCCCAACTTTGTAAACCATACATCATATTCATATGCGCTCATCGGTATAAGAGTAGCAGTTTTTTATACTATTGCATACCACAAAATAGGAGTATCTTGCTATGCAAACACGCTATATTTTTTGTTTGATTTCACACAAAAAAATACAATGTTTCTGCAGACATTTCTGCAGCTGAAAAGTCATAACATTGGAAGGATACCTCCTCCAACAATGTGCAGGAAAAAAAACTGTCCCAAAAACTGCCCACAATAGGCAATACTATCAATGCTTGATCGAGTTTACAATAAGCAAATTAGAACCACAATAGTTATTTCACTAAACACATACTTTTATTCAAAGGAAGTTAAGCCACAGAGAAACGACCAACACACATCATATTTGAGTAAGGGATAATTTTTTTGGCCTTTTCCTTTTGACCAATCTTCGGCAAATGGCTTCATACCTATCTCTTTAGAAAAATGATCATTGGGAAGGCCAAGGACCTTGACCCTGGATTTAAAAGCTTCCTTTGCAATCTGCTTTTCAGTTTTGTCCATGGGAGCATCAGTTATTTCGGCAACCTGCTTTGCAGGTTCAACCCTCCTAACATCTTCTTTTTTGGATCCTGAGCCGCAATAAGCAGGAGGGAAAGTAGCTGGTCCATGGCATAGGAAGGTCATTGGCTTCTGAGCTTGATTCAGTGCTTGAATTGTGCATGGTCCGTGCACATAAAAAAATTGAAAAAGTTAGCATAGCTGGTAATGCTGTGTCTTTTTGATATCAAGATTCTAATAAAAAAGAAAAACCCTTTTTTGCTGCCACAATCCATGATGTGGTTTCTTTTAGATTATTGTTTGGTGAATCAATGTTTGGTGGAGATGTTTTTTTATAGCTGGAATTTTAAATGAAAATGTGGTTTATGAGTGGAATATGTGCAGGAAATGTGTAAGTTTCAAAAGCTGCATACTTGATTAAAGTAGTCAATATATAGCCTGTTCATGTCACTAAAGCAGAGAACATAGATTTTATATTTCAGTTTTTTGTATCAGCATATTTTGACACTGGAACATGCACAGATGTGCAGTCTATGCCTGAAGAAAAAAATAGTGACGTATAGATTTTTATTTCACTAAAAAAAAATAGCTGCCACATGTGAATGGTGGTAGTGATTACCTGAATTGCAATGTAAGCAATGTTGGCCTTTCCTAGATGATTTCCACTTACTGTATAAAGCTGTGATGAAAAGAAACCAAAACATGAAGACAAATTTAGAATTGTAAATCAGATTTTACAACCATAATGGTTTTACTTAGAGGCCACAAATATAAGTGTAACACCAATATTACGATGGCTGTATAAACTTGCAAGTACCGTGCGTATTTGTTAGTGCTACAAACTGCAAGAACGACTACTTTAACATATCTCTTGCCCCCTGCTTTTGTTCATTTTAACTTTTAAATTGATGCCACTCAGCCGTCAAGCGATGGCGAGAAACTGGGATAGAGTCATTCCTGTGCTGCCACATAAACACCGTTATTCTTAGAAACTGATTTTATCTAACTGGCCTATAAAAATGAAGCATCAAGTAGCATGCAACAAAGAACAAACCTTATTCTTGATGCAGTAGAACATACGTCGTTCGTCATGACATGCAAAAGATTATAAGTGTAATTAGCAAAACATGTATTGAAATCCATAAGTAAGTATCACAAAATTTCATGAATTTTGGTCATAGCCATATAGCAAAAGGAAGTATAAAAATGCATCTAGTGATTAATGGCAGCAGTGTGACCAGGTTATAGATAAAAGCCACTCACCGTAGCAACCAACAGGAAATGCAGGAAGTTTTGAGCTTGCCCACATCTTATTTTTTAGAATCTGACCCAGAGTTGTTAACCGGAAAGTAGGCTTTACATTGCATAGGAAGATTAGGGCCTTCTAAGTTTGAATGGCTGCTTGAAATGTAGATGATTTCTGCACGTAAAATGAAAAAAAAAATAAAAGTTAGGATGTGCGCTTTGGATATAAAGATTGAAATGAAAGAGAGCAACCTTTTTCGTTGTTGGAATTCATGTTGCAATTTCTTTTAGATTATTGTCTAGTCAGCCAATGTTTGGTGGAAAATCTTAGATTAGTGGCTGGTTCATGAAGTGTTTAAAGATGCCTTTAGCTTACCCTAAGTTCTGTGCTGGGTTGTTTGGGAATATTTCATTGGAATGATAAGTAATGGTATATTGTACCAGTTTGGTTACACTAAGTTATTGCTATAGTTTTTTCTCAGCCTATATAAGGTGTTTTTTTTGTGGCTTCACATAGCTACCTTTGCACCTTGTGAGTTTTTTTAAAATTCTGTCAAGAAAATGGCTCACACCCCAAACTTGAATCAACTCAAAGAAGCATGTGGCTCCAATGAACTCCACAATGCTTTAAGTTTATGTTTTTACAGAAGCAAGGTGAAAATGAGGGGTTCATCATGCTGCTTGGATAGAAATGTGATGATGTTCGCCGTCAACTTGGGAGTAGGACTGAATTGTTGCAGGAGGGAAGCTGGTTGAGTGGTGATGATGATGCTGCGAGTGACGCCGTTGAATGCTTGAAGGAGGCACAGGACAGGGACCATCAGATTCTTGCTGCACTAATTCAGGTCCTTGATCTGGCTAGGGAAGCGCACATCGAGAAAAGGCGCCATGTGTTTACAATGGAGTTGCATGATTAGGGTAGCATCCTCTGTGTGTCTGTGATGGCTTGTTTCATGGTCTTTATGTTTAATGGTATGGTGTTATGTCTTAGATTAACAGGGTGTTGTTAATCTTTAGTGGTATGGTTGTAACTTATGTCGAATGTGAATAAAATTTACGTTTGTTTGTGCTCCAGCAATTTTGTAGATGTGTGTTTTCTTATGTGGTGGAGAAAAGAATTGATATGGCTGAGTCAATTGTGTTTTATTTGGATAATGTGTAGAGGCAAGTGCAAGTTCTTTTTATGGGACACTGAATATTTTTTTACTATAAATTCTTTATGTTTTTTTATCATTGCAAGACTTATATGTGCTGTAAATTATGTATGCAGAAGGTTAGTGACAATAAGGTGAGGATAAACTATTATTAGCAAGGACCGTTTTGGTGATCAAATTTAATATCAATATGTTTTATCAATTAACAAAAGAATTCTGAAACTATGGATGAGTATCGTAGTTTATTGCTTAAAGTACTGGACATTTTTTAAAATTCAGAAACTAGTGAATCCTTTAAATAAAGGTTGGGTGGGAAAAAATGCATGTCAAAATCTGGCGGCTGTTGGTCATAAGTAGACACTGAAAAGAATCATGACAATGAGCTTATCGACCATGGTCAGTAGTATGATCAAATTTTGAAGATAGATTACTCACCGTAGCATTAAAAGATCTTGCTATGTGATAACGCAGCCTATGTGCAATAGCCTTCCAGGAGTGAGCGTCCTCAGGCAACTAAAAAATCTCAGCAGCCTCAGCTTTAGAACCAATGCGAGTGCCGTTGGTTGGTGAACATTCATTCACATTCATAGCACGATGGAAAGTATGTTCATGAATCTAAAAAAAAGGAGGACACAATCAGTAAAAACAATAACGAAAGAAAGTTAACATGTGATGGGAAAACAACTGCACCCTCATGAACAGGTAAGCATCGTTACTTTTGTAAATTACAGGGTAATGGTATGTATGAGGGCTACGGTTGTATTCATTTCCAGAACATACCTGTTTTCAAGGTTTCCATGCATGCAAGTCTAAGTAGCTTGTTTCATATTGTTTCTTCAGTTGCAATTCAGGTTTGTCGATTGAATGACATGTCAGATTTAGGATGATCTATAAATCACACAAATGACCCTATGTTTGACATGCCATTCAATCAACAAAGCTGGATTGTAAGTAAAGAAATGGTTTGTGATGGTTCTGTTGACACGCATTTAAGATATGTTAGTTTTCATTCTGCATGTACAATGGTTAAATTTTGTAAGCATCATGTTTCTAGTTTCCAGCACCTACCCCTTCCCAAATATTTATATATATATATATATATATATATATATATATATATATATATATATATATATATATATATATATATATATATATATATATATATATATATATATATATATATTTCAGATATATGAATCAAATTTTTTTAAAATCTTATTTGATGGTTTCCTCTTTTTTTTTAAAAATAAAAATAAAAGCAGACCTGTGCTTTATGGAAGGCTTCCTAATGCAGTCAAATCAAAGACCTTTATAATTGATGCACCTTCACACTATAGCAATGATAGTTTAAAGCAAAGTTGTCCTTTAAAACACACATATAGCAAAGAGAATCTATTTGAGAGCATAAAAAAGGGGAAAAACCAAGAAAAAAGAAATGATGAATACACCAATGCCTTTTTGTGATGAGCTTGCTTCAGTTGCTGGATCTAACTTTGTAAGGGATATGATGGTTGTTCAATTTCAGAGAGAGGTAGCTGCGAGCATGGCAGATGAAGAAGAATTGATGAAAAAAGTTCAAGAAATTAAGGCTCGTGTGGCTGCAAGAGACTACGTTATTGAAGTGTTGGAGATTTTGTATCCATTTGATTCTTGTGTGCAGAGTATTTTGGAGCTTACTAAGCTGCAAACTGAGGATTTGAATGAAGCTGAGGGTATTCTGGTGAATGCCACGAAGAAGCAGAACCGAGCACAGGAGCTTTTGTCATTCATTGAGAAGCTTAAGGGGATGGTGTATTGATGTGTCTGTTTTCGGTGTTTTTGAAATCTATTTTGGGTGCAAACAATGTTCCAGATGGGTGCGGGTGTTTGGGCATGCTGGCCAACACTTGCTAATATTTTTGCTTTTGGATCTTTGAACACTCGTACTTTTTTTTCATAGTTTTTACTGGTTGATTAATTTAAGTTTTGTGGCAGCATATTAATATTGGTGAAACATACCTGCATTTGATATTTATTGTACGTTGTTGTGCTGGCATGTTGATGTTTTACCCATGCAATGTTTGATTGATCTTGAAAGTTTATGACCTGTTCCATAAGTAGTTGGCTCTACTGGTGGTGCAATTTGCGACCTCTTACAATAAGCCTATTGATTAGTAGACACGGTTAAATAGAAATCATTGCGTCAGTAACCGATGATAAACAAAAAAGAAAGTATATTACATAGTTGTATAAGCATCTTAAATTCCAAACCTTTTTCAGCACTCTTCACACCTGCTATAAACTTGGTATAAAAGACAAGGAAAAGTGACACCATTTAAAAAAGAATGCGCTACACATCTTTTACATTGTCTTCATCCAACAAAATATGAAAACCTTGTAATCACACACGTATTCTTATTTTAGTAACTGCAAATGCAGCAAGAACAAAAAAAAGAGCATATGTAATGAGGTAACAGATGGAAAGAAGACGCTAGTACCACTATAAGCAGATTCTGTAAAGGGAGTACTCAATTGCATATAGTCTCTTCTTTTTCTCCGAACATGCAAGCAGTTAAGTTTAACACTGAAGAGGCCACGTTGAGTTTCAAGACAAAATTAGACATGTCGTTGGGCATGTGGCTCAGATGGGCAAATCTTCAAGCAAAGAGGATACACCCGCCATGGCTGCAACAGTTGAATGCCACCCTGCCAAGATACGGGCCATCTCATGTTTGCCAAAGAAATCCCAATTCATCATAGCCTGAGAAAAAGGAATACAAACGTGGTGTGTCCGATGATAAAGAAAAAAGAAAGTATAATACATAGTTGTATAAGCATCTTAAATTTCAAAACATTTTGGAGCGCTCTTCGCACCTGCTATAAACTTGGTGTAAAAGACAGAGAAAAGTTACACCATTTAAAAAAGAATGCGCTGCACATCTTTTCCATTGTCTTCGGCCAACAAAATATGAAAACCCTGTAATCACACACGTATTCTTATTTTAGTAACTGCGACTGCAGCAAGAACAAAAGAAAGAGCATATATAATAAAGTAACAGATGGAAAGAAGACGCTAGTACCACTATAAGCAGATTTTGTAAGGGGAGTGCTCAATTGCATACAGTGCCTTCCTTTTCTTCGCACATGCAAGCAGTTAAGTTTAACATTCAAGAGGCCACAATCAGTTTCAAGACAAAATTGGACATGTCGTTGGGCAGGTGGCTCAGATGGGCAAATCTTCAAGAAAAGAGGATAGACCCGCCATGGCTGCAACTGTTGAATGTCGCCCTGGCAAGATACGGGCCATCTCATGTTTGCCAAAGAAATCCCAATACATCAAAGCCTGAGAAAAAGGAATACAAATGTGGTGTGTTCTATGAAGCATGGATGTAAACGCACATAGATAGTTAAGGTGTTTCTACATTCACATACCAAATGATGCAAGGAATCTACACACCAACTGATGCAAGCAGTTTACACATACAACTTGTCCTACACATAGTTCCTGCTTGCATTAACTGATGCTAGCAAGTCACATATTTTGTCGAAGATAGCATCAACGAAAGTCATAAGATTGCAAGGATGGCTGTTGCAAGAATTTGCAGCATAAAAATCTCGGCAAACCTTCTAAAACATACATTAGATTTACATGTACTGGCTGGTATAAGAGCAACAGTTTTTTATGGTGTTCCATACGACCAAATAGGAGCATGTTGGTATGCAAACATGCCATATGTTTGACCCAATATTTGTAACCGCGAGATTTTCACATTTAAAACGCGAAACAAAATATCGGCCATGGCTGCAGTTCCAAACTGCCTTGCCAAGATGCCAGCACCGACAAATGATGCAAACAAAAGATGTACCCAAAGCGAACGGTCTTTTTAAAAAAAACCACACCAAGACTATTCATAAGAAGGGCCAATGAATACATGTATTTGATGTGAGTGTATGCTTCACCAAATATCTGTAATGCTCAGATTTTCACATTCAAAACCTGAAACAAAATACAAGCCATGGCTGCAGCTCCAAACTACCCTGCCAAGACACCAATATTGACAGATGTTGCAAACGAAAGATTCACACAATACCCATATCTACCGTATTTGTTCATGCCAGCAGATATCCACATTTGGTTAGAATACCAGACGCATCCCATTTATCTTGCCCTCTTATGAATAGTAGTGTGGGTTTTTTTAATTTTTCCCGGGCCCCTAGGGTTATTTGCTTCAGCCTAGCCGAATCGATGGCTATTCGTCTTCACTGGCAACATACGTATACCTTTTAGATCCAATCAAGTGTGCCTCTCGAAAATTATCAGTCATATTTTGATCCGAAAATAGTTGCAGCCAAAAACAATATACCCAACATGGCTGCAACGATTATGGGCTAGCCTGCCAGCATGCAAATAATCTTACCTTAAGGCTCAAACCTGCACACGTAAAATCTGAAACAAAATACTGGCCATGGCTGCAGCCCAAAACTGCCTTACCAAGATACCAGCATTATCAGATTACGTGAGGCAAATCTCCAATTGCATACAGGCATCATCATCACCTCAACCAAATATTTTATTGTTGGCAAGTGCAACTAATGAAGCACAACAATCAAGAGGCCAATTCAATGAAAAAGGATAGACCCGCCATGGCTGCAACAGCTCTATGTTACCCTGCCAAGCTACGGGACATCTCATATTTACCAAAAAAACCCCAATTCATCACAACCTCCAAAAAGAAAGACAAAGGGCAACTATCAATCAGGATCAAATAACATTTATTGGGCCTCTTTTGTATTTGCAGCCCATAATGATGAAGCGCATGTTTCCGACAACCGCATCTCGCCAGCATGAATGGCAAAAAAATAGGCGATTGGCTGCGACAGTATTTTTCAGCAAAAACAGGCATTACAGGCCACCAAGACACAGGTCATTGGTATGGATGCCAGCTCAGCAAGCCTATCCTGCCACAGCGTCACCTGAAAGCATGAGAAGCCAACAAATATTTGCACACGTTATAACATTTCGGTAAAACCTGATTGACAAAAAATGTTTAAACCTAAGGTATAAGAACTAATTCCACCCACATCAGCAAATAACTATCAAATGAGGAGTTAATATCACCATCATTAAATTAATAGAGAAACTTTAAAATGGAAAATGGCAAAAATAATTTCAAAAATTTAAAACCCTTAACCAAATGCAAACCCTGATAAGTATAAAACACTTAAACTTACAAATTAAACACAAAGACCAAAAAAAGTGAAAAACACCAAAAGTAATTTCGCAAAAGAAAAAAAAAACTAAAGCAAACCCAAACCCTGATTACAATAAACCATTTAACCTCTCAAAGTAAACATAAACAACAAGAATAACGAACCTAGCCAACAACAATTTTATCCTTGGCAAGTGCAGCTAATGAAGCTCAACGGTCAACAGGCGACAATGGGTTTGACCACAGAAGTGAGGATGTCGCTGAACAGGTGGCTCAGATGGGCAAATATTCAGGAAAAAAGGATAGACCCGCCATGGCTGCAACAGTCCGCTGTTACCCTGCCAAGATACGGGACATATCATATTTACCGAATAAATCCCAATTCGTCACAGCCTCCAAAAAGGAACACAAACAGCAACCATCTATCATGATAAAGTAACATTCATTGACCCTTCTTTGTATTTGCAACCCACATGAATGAAATGCATGTTTCCGACAATCGCTCTTCACCAGGATAGAGACAAATGAACGTGCGACTGTCTGCAACAGCATTATTCACCACAAATGGCCATCACAGGCCACCAAGATACATGTCACTGCTATCGCTGCTAGCTCAGAAAGCCTACCCAACCACAACATCACCTAATAACATGGGAAACCCACAAACATTTGCAGATGTTATAATATTTCAGCAAAATCTAATTCACAAAAAGTATTTAAACCAAATCTAAATGCTAGCTAGTATAAACCATCTAGCCTTACCAATCAAACATAAACACCACAAAGTGTAAACGACCCAAACTAATTTCGCAAAAGAAAGAAACCTAAAGTAAAGCCAAACCCTAATTAATACAAATCATTTAACCTGAGAAACTAAACATAACCAGCAAGAACAACGAAGCTAGGCAACAAAAAAAGTGAAAAAAACATGCAACCTAGCATCTAATCTTCTAAAGAGCAAAGCCATGAAAACCTTATCTGGATCATAAATAATTGATCCACTTAACTTCAATCAAGAAACTTGTACAATATATGGAGCCAGTAAAAACATATGTGGAGCAAACAAAGGGCTAACCTCTAGCACAGAACAAATGGCACAATGGCATCCACCAAATCCATATAAAAAAAGGATTGATGGTACGGAAACTGAAGCCCCCTCACAATTGGCTGTACGAGCCACGATAAAAAGTAAGTGCATGTTGTGCGTGAAGATGAATAGCAGCAGTTCGGGCAGGGTAAAGCAAAAAACCCAAGGGGCCCGTTAAAAAAAAACCCACGTTACTATTCCTAAGAGGCCCAATAAATGTAATATAGTTATAATCAAGAATCAAGAATAGGAATATAAAGGAGTCTTTGGCAAATGCGCTTCCAAATTGCCTGCGATATTGCCATTTACCCCCAAAACAACACCCACTCCTGTATGACCACTATAATATAAATGCATCTGTTGGCCTGTATTGCGCATGAGTGCTCCTGAACAACACCTGCATATGAAAAAACAACATAAGTGCATGAGTGTTCTGAGAATAAACATGACAATAAGTGTAACTCTATAGACAACAAATAACAAAATAGCCAGCCTAACCGTGCCACATCAATGGTTTGGTGCAACGAAAGACCGAGACACATACAGTTCACAGGCGGACACAACGGGTGCAATGACCTCACGCATTCGACATCCAGTAAACCCATGTATATTTGCAACATTGTTTTGTATGAGGTTCTTACATGACCGCACGCAAATCTTTTAAGAGCCAGGTATAGTTTTTGAATTCATATTTATAAAAAACAGCGCGTAAACAAATAAGAAAGACAGCACCCAAAAAGCAAATCAGAACTATCAACATTTTTTAAATAATTATGGCAAGCAACAAAAGAATCAGCAAAAAATATTTTAGAAACACAGAAGATAACAAAAAGGTGCCAAAAAAAATTAGAACAAAGCTAGGACATATGATCCAACACAAAAACAAAAGGAAAAAAAAACCCCTAAAACAAAAGCTAAGAGAAGCAACTAACAAAAAGGTAGAAAGCATTCAATGAAGATAGCATTCAACTCCAAAGACCCATTAAACCAAAATGCACCCACAAATCTGCATATCAAGATTCAACGACCCTAACAACCAAACATAACAAACTTAGAATCAAAGAAACTAACATAAAGCAGCCTAATACTGTAATAACTAAACATAACAAACCTAGAATAAAAGGAACTAACATAAAGCATCCTAATCAGCGTTTACCTAACCCAACAACAACCAGCCAACTCAATCGCAAAAAATAACAAAAAACAGCATAAACGTCGACCAAAACTGGAAAAAATTTAAAGAAAAAACATCAAACCTAGCATCAAACGGCGCAAAGAGTGAGATGCCATTTTTTTTTATTTTCCATCACAAATAATTGATCTACCTAACTTCAGCCACAACAATCAGACAATATACGAAGCCAAAAAAATGATGTGGAGGAAAAATAACATGAGCTGTAGCAAGGAACAAATGGCAAGAAGCCATCCACAAATTCAACATAAAAAATTAATTCCTGTTGCTACGAACAGTTGCCCCCTCACAATCGCCTGTAGAAAGGACGAATTTCATGCCTTTCGGAGCCTCAAATTGCCGGATAATTTTCGGGAGTCATGCCCGATCGGATCAAAAAGGTAAGCGTATGTTGTGAGTGAAGATGAATAGCAGCGGTTCGGGTAGGCCAAAGCAAATAACCCACGAGGCCCGTTAAAAATAAAAAAAACCCACGTTACTATTCCTAAGAGGCCCAATAAATGAATATAGTTAAAATATGCATTACCAAATCATGAAAGCACTATTACTTGTTTAGTATTTTATATGAAAATATGAGTGTGTTAGTAAACTATTGGCTGAAACCTTTTACGTATTTTATTTGTTTTGTTAAAATGATTTTACGTTTGTTATTGACAAAACATTAGAAGATCGTAAAATATAAATAAATGTTTTTACGGCTTATTTGTATTAACAATCTCTCCCTTTTTGTTGATGACAAAACATAAGATTATTTTAAAGAAAAACTAAAATTCGTAATAGTTTGAATTGGAGTTTTTACTCTCTTCTCCCCCTTTTTGTTGAAACAAAAAGAGCGTCGAAAAGAAACTAAGACATTGTTTTAAAAACATGTGAAATGAAAGAAAAAGAATAAAAAATAGAGAGTAAGTGAGGAGAAGTATTCTCGACTTAGCTCCCCCTTGACGAGTCCATCCCTTTGTAAGGGCGTCAAGTAAGAAGAAATACTAAACTAGTGCATTGTAATAATGTTTGCAAATGGTCTCGTCTTTGTGACGAATATGCTCCCCCTGATGATTGCAACTTTGCAAGGAGGACGTCATGTAATGTAATCCTATGTGAATGATATTGCAAATAATTTTGCAATGTATTGCTTTGACAAGAAACTCTCCCTAGCTAAGGGTGTCAAAGTCTTCATGTGTATATTGAAAATCTACAAAACAAAAGTTAGAAAACAAGTATATAATGCATAATTTCCTGCAAATAAGACTTAAGTTAGTGATAAACAAGTCTTCTGTTGCACGGATCCCACGGTTCCCTCTTTGGAGGGATCCGTCTAAGCTAAACGGAGGGATCCGTCAGTCTGTAGGCTTAAGACAGTAATGGTGATGTAAAAACTAATGTTAACATAAAAATGAGATATGTATTAAGGCACCAAACATATTCTCAAGACAATATGGCATATAACATGTAATTTCATTCAATAAAAAATACGAGAAATGATTTAACTCTAAAACTAAGAGAATGATTTGAACATGAAATATGATTCTTAAATTATCTAAGTTATGCTTAAGACTAGGACACCAATTGAATCCTTAAGCTCAAGGTTGTTTAGGTTTGTTGATCTCGTCGAAACATTCGAGGAGGTGATAAAACATGAAACGTTGATCTTTACGTACTTCGTGTATCAAGCTTTCAACATGTTGACAATGATAACAATCTTTGTCATGGCTCGGAAATGGTGGTGGTAGAAATGGAATGGCTTGAGATGGAAGGTTTGGTTGAGATTCCCCAAAAGGAAGAGGAATTTGTGGAGGTACATTTGGAGGTGATTCAACCAAAGGGGGTGGTGGTGGAATATGTGACGAGGATGGTAGTAGAGAGGTGTCTACTTCCATGTGATCGGGTAGTTGACTTTGATGATTCCTCATAATCCAAAGGGATTATTTGAGGGTGACGGAGAAAAAGATTCCCGGGCTAGTGTTGATTCAACAACTTGATTTTGTTCCGCTATTCTTTCCATTGAGGAGAAGGTTGGCAATGGTGGAGGATGAGATGGCCTAGGAGGAAAGTCCTCTAGATTGTAGAGGTGTAGTGATGAGAGTGGAGTGGTGAATGATATGAATCTAGGCACTAAGGGTGATGGTTTAGTGGAAATAGGAGTGTTTGGTTTAGGGGGTATGGTGATGTTTGACATTGGTAGTTTTGTGGGAACAATCCTTTTGGGGATTGGTTTGATAGGTGGAGGGGAGATCCTAGCATTTGTGGATTTAACGGGAGATGATTCGGTTGAAGAAATTTAGTGAACAACACGAGCAAGTTTCTTGGGTGGTCCTTTGGCGGATGAGTTACCACTATGAGCTTTCCTCATGATGAGATGATTAAAAGTTAGTGTTGTAAAGGTTTCTAATTGCTGAGAATGAGGATGTAGATGATAACTTTAGGAGTCTTAACAAGATGGTTTATAAAGGGAAGGATTTGGCAAGTGGATTCAAGACTTAAGGCACTAAGATCCTTTGGAATGTGATGATTTGCATGCACAAGAGTCAACTTCAGAGTTGCACTGATCTAGGAGTTTAATTAAGACAAGATAGAGTGTTCAAGTTAGCAAGGAGAGCTTGAAATGATTGTTTTAGCTAGATTTTAGCTGAATCTGTCACCCGGATCCCACGGTTCCCTCCACTGAGGGATCCGTCTAGGCTAATCCTAGGGATCCGACTCTCAGCAGCCAAGAAAAGAGGATAATGATGCTTGTAAGGTCTAATAACTATACATCTTGAGTGTTTCAGGCTTCCTAAGTGTCTTAAATGGAAGGAGACTTAAATGGTTAATGGCAATGAGTGATGTTAGCTAATGATTGCCTTTTCTGGAAGAAAATGGGACTTTATAAGTACCAATGAATGGCTAAAGATGACACTAGAAATTTTTTCTAAAATTGATAAAATTATAAGACTAGATGTGTTAACATGTGAGCAATGATGTATGAGTATTGGAGCGAAAGGATGATGAGTTTTGGTGAAATGATAGACCAAAAAGTACCTTGAGTGTGATCCTAGATGCGCTATGAGTGAGTGTGAAACTTACTGGGCTTGAGAAATGTTAGGAATTAGAAAATTCAGTCGTTAAAGAGTCAGTCACCTCAAGTATATGTATTCGTTAGAAAGCTCGTAGTCGTAGTCAAGTTATGTTAGCAAGTAGTTTGTTAAGTAACACCGTGGAGGACGGACCAGTCTTTACCCATTGTTGCATGATCCACAGCCCGTAGGTGGCGTTTATTTGTAAGACACTATAAATACCCTCTACCTCCCAAGGTAGAGGGTTGGAGCTTCAATACCAATTTTCTTTGTTTCACATAGTTCCTAACTCTCTTCCCTTTCTCTCTCTAAAACTCTCTTTCTCAAAAATACTTGAACGCCTCATGTGATTATGGTTTAGTGTGATTGTGAAATCCTATATCTTACAAATTGTATCAAAAGCCATGGTTTGATCACTCATCTTTCATGCTCTTTGTTTTGGTAGATTTCATAAGGTTTTTGGGGTTATAAGTGTCTAGGAGAGTTTGAATCATTTGGACAAATTCTAGTGTTAAAGTTTGAATTTTGTGTGTACTTTTGTGTTTAGGATCATCATATGTGTTTAGGTTTTGAATTGGAAGGCTTAAATCATTGTGGTTTGGTTGTTTTTGATTGATAAAGTGGTTGTTTGTGAAAGTTGTACTAAGCGAGTTGAGTCTCGGTGTTTTGTTTCTTCGAAGCGAGTTGCTTTGTTTTTGGAAGCGAGTTGGTATATGCGACTTGGCTATTTAGCGAGTTGACTCTTTATGTGACTTGGGTTCTAAGCGAGTTGTTTCTTTAAGTGACTTGAGTTATAAAGCGACTTGGCTATTAAGCGAGTTGTACAGCTAGCGAGTTTGTTTAAGCGACTTGGTGGTTAAGCGAGTTGTCTCTATTTGCGACTTGGCTATTAAGTGAGTTGTCTCAATATGCGAGTTGGTTCTTTATGCGATTTGTTTCTTTAAGCGAGTTGATAACAAAGCGAGTTGACTGTTTAGCTACTTGTCTATTGAGACTTGTCACTTCTTCGTGCTACATTTTTACGGTTGTTTTTTTGGTTTAGTAAAATCCCGTGAAAGAATCAATTTCCCAGTTTAATCAAAGAATAGTAAAATCCCGTAGAACTTGTAATCATGTCAAACATCGTACCTACTATTGTTTCTTCTGTAGCTGAGGACGTTCAAGCAGCTGGATCAGATACTTGTCCACCTATGCTTGACATAACTGATTATGACTCATGGGCTCAACGAATCCGATTATACTGTTTGGGAAAAGAAAATGGAGTCAACATTCTCAAATCAATTGATGAAGGACCTTATCAGATTGAGACTACAAGAGACATAATTGATACTGCTGCAGACGGAACAATGATCTTTGGATTGGACACACCAAAAATGTATGATGAGCTCAATGATAAGGAGAAAAAGAGATTCGATGCTGATATCAGGGCTTCTAACATTATACTTCAGGGTCTTCTAAAAGATATCTACAAACTTATAAATCACAACACTGAAGCCAAGGCAGTTTGGGATAATGCCAAGATGCTTTCAGGTTTTGAATTTACTAAGGAAGACAGAGAATCACAACTGTATGATGAATTTGAGCATTTTAAGATGAAACCTGATGAGAGTGTCTATGAATATTACGTGAGATTCCACAAGCTTGTGAATGATATGAGGAATATCAAAATGACCATGCCAAACATTCAGCTGAACTCAAAGTTTGTGAACAACATGAATCCCGAGTGGCACAAATTTGTCACCTCTATGAAGCTAACCAAAGGACTAAAGAATACAAACTATGAGCAATTGTATGCTTTCCTTCTTCAGAATGAGAGGCATGCTATGTTTGAAAAAAGGATTCTTGATCAGTTCAAAACCAACCAGGGAGAAACAAGCTCACCAAATGACTCTACAGCTTTCTACACCAATGTTGGTATTACCACCAAAGAATCTCAAGTCATACCCATGTGTAATGGTAATTACAAGCTCATCCCTGATCCAACATATAAGCCTCCTGACTCAAACACACTCATGGAAAACTTCATCAATCAACTGTCTCTCATGGTTAGTCAAAACATGAACTCTCTCCCACACACCAACAATAACCTCAGAACAGCATCCAATCAACACAATAAAGCTACTATCAAGGATGGAAAGGTTATGGTGCAACCAGTTCAAGAAAGGCAGTTTGAACAGGGAAGAGGTGGAGTTGGTAGAGGATATGTTGCAAATCAAAATCGTGGGAGGAATCCAAATCAAGGACAAGCAAAGCCAGTCAAATGCTACAACTGTGGTGGTGAGGGACACATTGCTAGGAACTGCACATCTCCAAAACGTCCACAGAATGCAGAATGCTTCTGAGACAAGATGTTGCTCGTGCAAGCTCAGGATAATGGTGCAGCTTTGGATGAAGAGGAGTTGTTGTTTCTTGCCGAGGGCAATGCCAAGACATATGATGCAGATGTGGATGAGCAACCAATTTAGGAGATAGGTCATAATCATCAGAATACCTTTCAAGTCGCTGACTGTGATGCATACGACTCTGACGTCGATGATGAACCTACTGCACAAACAATTTTCCTGGCTAGCATTTCTCCAATGGTCTCTCCTAAGGTCTCATCATCACAGCAAGCTGGTCCATCCAAAGAATCAATCATCTCAGAGGTATTAAAACTATATGATGATGTTGATGAGCAAAAGATGCATAATAAAGTACAATCTCTTGAAACTTATGAATCAGATATTGATGATGAGGGTAATAGCAATATTGTCCCATATGATCAATATTTGAAGCAAAGTGAAAGTGAGGTTGTACCAAGTAATGCATCTTCTGCAGTCAATGATGACTATGCTTTTGATGAATACACTGCATGTACTCCTGATGATTCTATTATCTCTGAACTGAATGCCTATAAAGAACAAGTTGCTATTTATGAACATCGTGCTAAGTTTGAATTAACTACATGTGAGCAGGAAATGGATGACCAAATGCGTGCAATTATTAGAAAAAGTAATTTTAGAGAAGAAGTAATAAAACAAGAGTTAAACTCCTTACAAGAAAAGCTTTCTAAAACTGCTAAGCAAAAACAAGAACTTCAAGAAAATATGAAAATGCTTAAGCAAGAATTCAATGCTAAGGAATCAAAACTTTTGAATGATTTTTCCAATCTAAAAACTTTGAAAAACAAGCTTGAAAATAAGTTGTACATACAAGGGAATACCATTCAGACTGCTCACTTGATCACTAAACACAGAGTTTTAAGCGATAAGCATAGTATTCCCATTATTAAGGAACCCAACCCTGAGTATGGTAAGAAAGAAAGAGAAGCTCAGAAAGTAATTTATGATGGTAATGAAATCCTTAAGCCTAAGCAGAAACCTAGTTGCGCTGAGTGCACTGAGGACGATAAGAAATCAGATGAAGTCACTAGGGAGAAAATGGATAAGAAACTTAACAATCCTGTATGTAAAGAGAAAAACATAACGATCAAACCTCATGATTACACTAAGGAAAATTGGATCTCCCTTAACATGTTTAAGCCTCAAACTCAATTAACCCCAGAACAGATTTTTCGGAAGAAAGATATGGATATGCTAAAAGCTAAAAATCTTGTTGAAAAGAATCCCCCTTGTAGGAAATTGACTCGAGCAACTGTGTATCCTCCTAATACACCAATGCATCTAGTTCCTAGATCTATTGCCACTAATAGCAAGACCTTAATCTGCCTATATGTTGTTTATCAGATGTTTGTTGATTTTGAGAAAACGTGTAAGAAGAGAATCACACCTACAGGGATAACTGAGGGGGAAAGGGGTTTTGAGCAAACTAAAGAATGGGTCATGCCTTTCTTTAAACAATTAAAAGGTCAATTTGAGAGCCTTCAAAAAGGAATAAATTCAGACATTAAAGAAATGGAAAAGGAATTTGATGCAATGATTGTTGAGGTCAATGATTATGAACAGGAACTCAAATATAATGAAGTTGAAAGGAAGAACTTGCATATCTTAAATGAGAATTTGATTTCGAGTTGTGTTGCTCAAGATGTGTTTTATACTGTTACTAAGCACTCTATTACTGCTTCTCGATTTCATAAATTATCTATTGCATTGAAAGTTTCCCATGATCGTGTCATTGAGCTTGAAAACAAAAACTCAGAACTAAATGAGAAAATTGATCGGGATGATCACGATAATTTGGTAAAACATCTTTCTAAACTAGAAGTTGAACATTTTGATTTGCAACTAAAATATCAACATTTTAAGGAAAATGTCAAAACCTCAAATATCAAGAGATCCTCAGATGTTCCAGAGTTTGATGCAGTTTTTCGGATAAACAAACGTGACGAAAAAACTCAAGCTCATTGTAACACGATCAGAAAGTTGAAAGCCCAAATTTCTCAATTAAAGGGTGAAAAGAACAATGTGACCGTCTCCCAAATGCCTCCTCCTTTAGATTCTCAGTATTCTCAAACTTTTCATCTTCAAAACTTGGTTAATGTTTTACAAAAAGAAAATGAGAGTTTTCTAGAAGAAAATGAAAAATTTAAACGACACTTTAAAGAGTTATATGATTCAATGAAAGTCACTCATGACAAGAACAATGAAAAATAACGTCTTTACAAAAGGAAATTGAGAATCTGAAGAGACATGAAAAAGGGAATCTGCCACTTGTTTTTAATGAGAATGTTGCTTCAAAGTCATCCTCAGACTACAAATATACTGTGACTGTTAAATACATTCCTCCTCATCTTAGGAATAATGAACCTGTGTTTCATAACTATTGTGCTCACCTTAAGGATAGTCTAGAATGTCTCCGTGAGATTGTGGAAGAGGATTTCATAAATAAGCCTCTTGATAGAGAAATTAGGTTTGCTTGCATTCAGGCCAAACGATCTCAGGAGCTTCTAGAATGTTTAATTGCAACATGTCCTAAATCCTTAGGTGCAAAAGGTAAAGCTGTGATGCCTTGTTCTATGCCTAGTGCGAAGCATACAAACCACTCTATGCCCAGTAATGTGAAAGTGAATTCTAAGGTGCCTTCTAGTAGTTCAGATCCTTGCACATCTAGTTCAGGAATGCAAAAAGTAGCTCAACCAACTAATGTTCCCATAATTCCCTCTACAGGAGTAATCGGTGACATTAAAGCAAGCGGGTCAAAGCCTCTAGGCAATACCAAGAATGATAGGACCTTGCAAGCTAGGAATGTTCAGTGGAAGAAAGTAGAAGATCACCCTAGGGATAATTTGAATAAAACGAATCGTGTTGATTCTAATGTTAGCTCTAAGCGTACTGTAATTAATGCGAATTCTGCTACTTTTGGCATAACATGTAATGATGATTGCGTTGTTTCTGTTACTAATTATGAATGTGGTGTGAATGATTTGTCTAATGCTGTTAAATACCCTGTTAAGATTGTTAATGCAAAAAATCGAGCTAAGAAGGCTAGAAAACAATGGCGGAAGAATGGTAGGAAACATTGGAAACCCAAAGGGAGGAAATTTAGCAACATAGGTTATCAGTGGATACCTACAGGGCGAAAATTCAGTCTTAATGAGGTGTGCCCTAAATTATCTAGATCAATGCCCATTAGGAAGTGGATGCCTACTGGTAGAACTATTCCCTTAAGGAGTGAACATACTTTGAATAGGTCTTCTACGGACACTAGCACTGCATCTATCCCTAATGACCAAATGGAACCCATTCTTGCATGGGGATCCCAATTATCCAGTTATCCATTCTTGTCTGTGTTCAACTGCAGATCGTTCAAATCGTTCTGTGGTACCTAGACTCAGGCTGTTCCAAGCATATGACTAGAGACCGGTCGCGGCTCATGAACTCTGTGAGTTAATCCATCGGGACTGTTAGATTCGGGAACGATCATTCCGGTGCGATTATGGGTTATGGAGATTATGTTGTCGGTGATAGTGTTATCTCCAGGGTATATTATGTAGAAGGTCTTCGTCATAACTTATTCTCTGTCGGTCAATTCTGTGATTCAGATCTAGAAGTGGCCTTCAGAAAACATACTTGTTTGGTTAGAGAACTTGACGGTAAATAGCTTTTAAGAGGAACACGTGGTTCAAATCTATACACCATCTCTATCGAAGATATGATGAAGTCTTCTCCAATTTGCTTGTTGTCAAAGGCTTCAAAAAGAAAGTCATGGTTATGGCATCGTCGTCTCAATCACTTGAACTTCGGCACCATCAATGATCTCTCCAGAAAGGACTTAGTTGTAGGCTTACCTAGACTAAAGTATGAAAAGGATCATATTTGTTCTGCATGCCAATTGGGAAAAAGCAAGAAATATGCCCACAAACCCAAGCCTACAAACTCAGTTACAGAAGTTCTTCATACAATTCACATGGATTTATGTGGACCCATGAGAGTGCAGAATATCTTTGGGAAGAAATATGTGTTAGTTGTGGTTGATGATTACTCTCAATTCACCTGGGTTAAGTTCTTAAGGACAAAGGATGAAACTCCAGATATCATCATCAAACTTATCAAACAGCTGCAGGTTCGACTTAACAAAACTGTTAGAATCATCCGCACAGACAATGGAACTGAGTTTGTTAATAAACAACTTAGTGAGCTTTATGAAAGTGTTGGAATCAGTCATCAAAGAAGTGTTCCACGAACTCCTCAACAGAACGGTGTAGTTGAAAGACGAAATCGAACTCTTGTGGAAGCCGCAAGAACAATGCTGATTTACTCAAAGGTTCCAATGTTTCTCTGGGCTGAAGCCATTGCCATTGCATGCTACACTCAAAATCGATCCCTAATTCACACTGCTCATGGAAAAACTCCATATGAACTTGTCCATAATAGAAAATCTAATCTCTGTTAGCCTCGCTTTTTCTAAAGATAACGTCACTTACGTGAATTGGACTAGATGCGTAGTATACTTTGCCCTTAGGGACTAGTATCGTGTAAGTGGCAAAGATAGAGCCTATAAATACCCCTCATGACTCTCCATGAGGGGTGAGGTGAATCATTTGGTTATTTGTTGTGTGTGTTTCTTAATAAACCTTGTGTTTTCTCCTCCCTCTCTCTACTTTCTCTCACTAGAAGAGATGAAGATATTCATCTTCTTCCACCAACCAAGGCCTCCAAACCACATAAATCTTATAGTAATCGGTCCTAACAAGTGGTATAACGAGCCAAGGTTGTTGTTTTATTGATTTATGTTTGGTTTATACATGTTTTTGTACTGTTTTTATGCTTAATCTGTGGGTCGGAAAATTTTTTTCCGTATATGGTGGAAAGCAGTCTTTAACAAAGTTTTTGGTATCCTTATCTTGGTAACAAAAAGTCCTAAACTTTTATGTACATCTGTCTTGGGTTTTGTCCAATCAGGTCATTCTTATGCTTTTTGGTACCAATATTTCTGTGAAACAAAGTGGTCAAACCTTCATCTTCTCATGGTTAAATGGTCAAAAAGAAGCAGTTTTTGTTGTTTCTGGGTTTTTTATGAAGACTGGTCGGAATTGTTTGGTCGGAAAAACTCGCCAGAAAAAGTCAAAGGGTCAAAACCCTTTTTCTACGCATAAGGAGAATCTTCAGGAATATTACGCGTAGCTGTGAAGTTACGTGTAGGAATTGTTACGCGTAAGTCTTTACGCATAAGCCGTTGCTTACACATAAACCTGACCTGGGTTTACGCATATGCAACTGGCTTACGCGTAAGACCAAGCAGATTACGCATAAGATCCGACCAAAAGTTACGCGTAGTTGATATTTTTTTACGCATAAGGAAATGAAAGGAAAAGTTACGCGTAGACTCGACCATGACCACTATACCGTATACCAAATCACAACTGACTTCAGTCTCAAAACATCATCAGTCCAATATTAAACCAATCCAATCCCATCTCAATCCCTTGTCGACCACCCTTCATATCGGGACTCAAAAATCTCGCTGAAAAATTAAAAGATCTCAGAATTAATTCAATTTTTTTTGCAATCTTTTCAAGATTGTTTCATTTGAATCATATATCTTCATAGACCAAACCTTGATACTATACGAATTTAAAGACATGACTATAACAATTATGTTATGTCACCCTTTTGCTTCGTGTAAAAGAAAAAATCAAAACGAATATCACTCTCATTCAAACCTACCTGTGACCAAACTTTTAACGGATCATGAAGACATCGTTGTGGTGTAGTCAATCTGAAGCGCAAATCATAGAAAAAGGGGTTTCGTATGTTGTGTTTGATGAGCTTGGGATTAGTTTTTGATGATGAGAATGGATATGAGATATTGATGAGAGATATCTTTGATGAGTTAGATGTGATTCGTTTTTTTTTTCTTCTATCAGATCTTGAGAGAGAAAAAAACAGATAAGGGAGGCGTATGTGTTATCACAAGAGTGTTTTAGGTTTAGGTAAAATGTGTGTCAAAGTTATTATATAACCGGTTCATGTCTTGCGTTTAATCAGGCTTCCCATATGTGTTGGATTGTGGTTAGTCTTTTGCTATGGGCTAAAATATGGTAACGTGGTGGGCCCCCTTGGATTAACGACAAGATTGATGGGCTGAGTAATGATTCATTCGGATTGGAATATACTTTGATGTCTTGGTGTTACAAACGCCTTTATGTCAATTGGTCTACAAAAAAAAAAGTTTATGTTATCCGAAATATTCTTTACAAGTAAATTTGGATACATAAGTTTTATTAATTGGACATTGAGTGATATATTTTGGTATGGTAAAATTTCACGGAGGATACAAAATTCACGGCTTGCGCGAAATTTGAAAAAATGGCTACGGAGTTTTTGTACGGTATTATTAATGCGGAATTGACGTGACATTTCACGGGTGGACTTCTTTATCTTTGAGACGATGGTTGGTTGGATGCATGTCTCAAGATAACTTGTTGGAGCACATTATGAAATTTGAAAATCTGGTTATAACTTGTAAGGAGTTACGTTGTAGTGCTCACAGTGTGTAACCATCACTTTAAGGAGTTACGTTGTAGTGCTCAGTGTCACACGGCGTTGTGGATTGTTCAAAAATTTAGAACAAGCAGTAAGTCACAAGTTGGGATGTTTGCTTCCTTTTCAAGTTAGTCGTATCGGGTTATCTCCATATGTGGTCATTACTATTAGCCGGTGAATTCAAAGGAGGTTCGATTAAAGGTTGGTTAGAGAAAATTATTGAGAGTAATACGGCATATTCTCACAGAATTTTGATCAAGCTATGATGTTAATATTGCATCAAGAAGGTAATACGGTCTGTACGCAACATTATGATGATTCCGAAAGCTCGCAACCATCAGGAGGGAGAAGTTGGTATTTCATCTTCCGTGATTGGATTACGAAGGGATTTTTGCTTAAGACTGAAGAAGGAGAAGTAGTGTGGTGTACATCGGGGTTTTTTTACCAACTTGGGATGCAATACTAAGTGAGTTATGTTGTAACGATGTTCCCAGAATGACAACCACTGTGCTTCAAGAGTTTACTTTCTCCGCTGCGTGTCTGAAGATTTAAGACGTGTTGGAAGAGTGTTGTCGGTTCAGGAGGGAGCAAAGAAAGGAAAAAGGCTCACTAGTTAGGAGGGAGTAATAACCTAACTAGACCGTTACAGTTGAAGTTCAGAGCTACAAGAAGATCATTTGCCGAGGTCATCGGAAGGGAGAACTTCAAGTTTGCCTCAGTATCTAGACTACAGAGACTCTGCACTTCAAGAAAGTCAACATTGTTCTTTACTATTGTAATTTACTTTGTTTTGTATTTATAGGTCTCATTGTAACCATTCACGTGTGACGCTATCTTGGAGGGAGATTGTTAGCCTCGCTTTTTCTAAAGATAACGTCACTTACGTGAATTGGACTAGATGCGTAGTATACTTTGCCCTTAGGGACTAGTATCGTGTAAGTGGCAAAGATAGAGCCTATAAATACCCCTCATGACTCTCCATGAGGGGTGAGGTGAATCATTTGGTTATTTGTTGTGTGTGTTTCTTAATAAACCTTGTGTTTTCTCCTCCCTCTCTCTACTTTCTCTCACTAGAAGAGATGAAGATATTCATCTTCTTCCACCAACCAAGGCCTCTAAACCACATAAATCTTATAGTAATCGGTCCTAACAATCTCTCATTCCTTCGTGTGTTTGGAGCATTGTGTTATCCAACTAATGAGGGCCAAGACTTAGGCGAACTTAAAGCTAAAGCGGACATTGGAGTATTTGTAGGATATGCACCAAACAAAAAGGGATACCGAATCTACAACAAAAGAACCCGAAATATCATGGAAACAATTCACGTTACGTTCAATGAGCTGACCGGTCCAATGGCTCCAGGACAACCCAGTTCTGGACCCGCATCATCATGTAGTCCCATCAGTTCTACTCTTGTTTACGACTCCTCACCAGCAACTCCTTATGTACCTCCTTCAGAAGATGACTTGAAGAAACTGTTTGATCCAATGTTTGATGAACACTATAAGCCAACTGCTAATGATCTGTCAATCCCATCATCAGAGGCTGCTACCATCCCTGGCAATGAAGCTAACCCTTCAGTTTCTATGACGCTAAGTCAAGAAGCGCCTGCTGCTGATCACTCTGTCTCATCAAGAAATCATCAATCATCGAGTGTACATCATGGAAATGTTTCTGGCACCCTTGATGAAGAAAATCCCTTTGCTACTCCTGAAGATGCACCGTTTGAAAACATATTTGCTCCTGAATCATCATCAGAACCATCTTCATCAGGAGAAATCGACTCTGCTACTTCAGTTCCTCAACAACAACCACATGAACACCTTAAGAAATTGACACATGATCATCCATTGGACAACATCATTGGAAACCCCTCTCGTCCAGTATCAACACGGAAACAACTTGCAACCGATGCCTTATGGTGCTTCTTCAACTCCGTATTCTTTAAGGTCGAACCAAAAGATGTTAAAACTGCCATGAATGAAGACAATTGGTTCAATGCCATGCAAGAAGAAATTCATGAGTTTGATCGACTTGATGTATGGGAATTAGTACCTACTCCAGATTGTGCTATGATCATTGCTCTAAAGTGGATCTTCAAAGTGAAGCTTGATGAGCATGGCGATGTATTAAAGAACAAGGCTAGATTGGTTGCAAAAGGATACCGTCAGGAGGAAGGTATTGACTTTGAAGAATCATTTGCTCCTGTGGCACGCATCGAGGCGATCAGAATATTCCTGGCTAATGCTGCAAGTAAGAATATGATTGTCTATCAGATGGATGTAAAGACGGCTTTTCTTAACGGAGATCTCATAAAAGTCGTATACGTCAGCCAACCGGAAGGTTTTGTGAATCCAGAGCATCCTACTCATGTCTATCGCTTGAAGAAGGCTCTTTACGGCTTGAAGCAAGCTCCAAGGGCATGGTATGATACGCTATCAAAGTTTCTTCTATCTACTGGATTCAGCAAAGGAGCAGTTGATCCGACATTGTTCACCAGGAAGTCAGGCAAACATTTAATTCACGTTCAAATATATGTTGATGATATTATATTTGCCTCGACTGACCCCAATGAATGTGATCATTTTTCAAATGAAATGGGTTCCAAATTTCAAATGTCAATGATGGGACAAATGTCATTTTTCTTGGGATTACAAATATCACAAAGTCCCGGAGGCATTTTTATAAATCAATCTAAATATGCAAATGAGATCTTAAAGAAATTTGGATTTGATTCTAGTGACCCTGTTGACACTCCCATGATAGAGCGTACTAAACTGGATGAGGACCACTCAGGGATCATGGTAGACCAAACGAAATATCGTAGTATGATTGGATCCCTGATGTACCTCACAGCCAGTAGACCAGACATTTTGTTCGCTGTTTGCATGTGTGCTAGATATCAGGCTAAGCCTACCAAAAAGCACCTTGAAGCGGTTAAACGGGTCTTTCGGTATCTCCAAGGAACCATCAATATGGGAATTTGGTACCCGAAGGACACCAGTATGTCACTAATAGCCTATGCAGATGCTGATCATGCAGGGTGTCAAGATACACGTCGAAGTACGTCTGGAGGTGCTCAGTTTTTGGGTGATAAGATTGTGAGCTGGTCGTCAAAGAAGCAAATGAGTACTTCTATTTCCTCTACAGAGGCTGAATACATAGCCATGTCATCTTGTTGTGCTCAAATCCTATGGATGAGATCCCAATTATCTGATTATGGCTTTGTATTCAACAAAATTCCTCTGTACTGTGATAATAAAAGTGATATTACTCTCTCATGCAACAACGTACAACACTCAAGAGCAAATCACATTGACATTCGACATCATTTCATCAGGGAGCAAGTGGAAAAAGGTGTGGTGGAACTCTATTTTGAGTTTATCCTTCCACGTCTTGGTCTAAAGAGTCTACAACCGGAAACACTCAAGCGTCTTCAAGAGGAAGACGAGGAGTAAAGGTCTTTATTCATCTATCTCTTGTATATATTTATTCAAAAAGCAAAATACAAAATTTCAAAACCCATAAAAGAAAATATAAAATTATAAAAATTCTCAAAAAATCCATAAAAGTAGAAAATCTTAAAAAAAAAAATAAATAAATAAAAAAAAATTCAAAAATATTGTTATTTTGTCATGTTTTTCCTTATTCGATATCATCTACGAACTTAGTGTTGACATTCAAAGAATGTCACGAGTCTTTAGATGTTCTTCGAATGTACATAGTTTTTGTTTAAAAAAAAATGAGGCGGAGAAAAATGGTGGTTTATTGTCATTTCAGGCAATAAACTGTTTTAAAAGTAAAGAACAGAGCCATGCTTTATCTTATTTTTCGAATCCCATGCTCTGATTCTTAAAACAAATGTTTGTCATCAAAAAGACAAATGTTTCTCTTTCCAAATATTTTTCCGTCTAATGATTCTTCTGAAAAATATTTGCCATCTAATGAAAACTAAATTGCTTTGAAAATACCTCGTATTCTATTATTCGTGTAAATCATTTGTGCTTATCATCTATTAAAATCTCTATCTCTCAATCAACAACTTGTGTCATTGATTGAGGGGGAGAATGATTTTATTCGAATTAAAAAGGTTATTTTGAAAGGTCATTTTTCAAACAATTGGCACATAAATGAGCAAGGTTTATTGTTTAAAAAAAATCAAAAAGAATAATGTTTTATACAGTTGATTCAAAACCTTTGCTAATGTTATGTTTTCAAAAGACAATCTTGCATGTTTAAACAATGGAGTTTAAAGTCTGAAAATCTGATCCTTATCAGTTAAAAATGTTTTTTTTTCAAAAAGCAAGTCACTATTCTCCTCAAAAAGCTTTCAAAACTTAATCTAAATCTATAGAGATCACAACTCTCAAAGGATTTGAACAATGTGATCGGGGGAGAATCTGTGATTTAAATTGGATTTAAAACTGATAATTCGATAAATGGTTTCATAAGTGTTTTGCATGCTTTCCTCCCCACATGTGCCAAACGATTTCAATTTTCCATGCACATGTTGAGGGGGAGCATCTTTTTAAAACCACAAAGAATTGAAACGTGATTGATTTGTATCTAAGTGCAGGTTCCCTCTAGTATGTGCAACACTATTTCAAACCTCGAAGCACATATTGAGGGGGAGCAAACCTTTGAAAACAACATCCTTCCCCAATATACATTATCTACTTGATTTAATCAGGGAAGTGATGATGATATCTTTTAGAAAATGATAATCAAAGAAGTTAATTCTTCCTCTTGCCTCAGTGTGCTAAAACGATTTCAAATACATGATGCACATGTTGAGGGGGAGCTCTTTTTCTAAAAATATAACAAAACAATTCAGGTACAAAATACTTTGATAATATATCACAAGTATCTGGATTGATTTTCAAATGGTTTTCGATTGATTCCAATGGCAGATGAACAATACCAAAAGACCGACCAAATTTACTTTATGTATGGTGATATAAGGATGGTTAGGTTAACTTTTTGTTCCCATGATCCGCCAGAACCGGAGGGATCTACCCAGGGACAATCCACTAGATAGTGTAGAGTCCTTAGGCATGATGAAAAAAGGAGAAAAATGAGAAATGGGAAGAGTGCGGACTGAGACTGAGCTAGTACTGGAATATACCCAACAAGGTTCTAGTTATGAAGTCTCGGTAAGCACTGAAGGGGTTGAAGAATGAAAAGAATTAAATGTGAAAAGGGTGAAAACAAATAGCCCTCCGATAATTCAACCTTAGGGCAGATCCCGGGTTCAATTCATATGCTACTGGTTGTGACTATGGTAACACTGGTATTGAAGACAAGACGTCATGGACCAAGTGACGTACTGCACTACAACTTCCCAAACCACTCAAGTTCCTCTTAAAAGGACTTGTTTCATTCTCACGGGGAACCGACATTATCTATCGACTTTCTCTTAGAGTTTGTTGATATTGAAGAAGGAGACCCTCTCCCTGGTCTCCGGCATAGGAACCAAATTATGCACAATTGAGTCTAGAGCCACAAGATCATCATATAAATCTCTTTAGGACACTGTCAATGAAGACTCTCTGTTTCACACAATGTGGAAAGAGAGATTATATCTTATGAGTCCTACGCATTATCCTTGTGGTATTGCCAGAACATCTGAGTGATATGCTAACATATTCACAATGAAGATGGAAAGCCTTTAGGAGCCAACATCAAACAAGCTCATGGTGGGTGGCATGTGAGATCTATCCAATGGATCAACCATGTGACAACTGAACAGAAACAATGGGGCGATTCAATCTTTTGAATCAATCCTGGTTCAGGTTATGGATTGACGGATACCTTTAAAAAACCGGTCGTTCTGCTTAAAAACTCTTTTCTTTAGCACATCGACTGTGTACTAATATTTCAAAATAAAGGGTGTTTATGATTGATAATTGATTTTCACTAAAACCTTCGTGGTATTGCAAAAAAAATTTCTATTGTGCGGTACACGATTGTTTTTCAAATCTCTTTTCATCAATTATTGAATCTCAATTCACTGGTTTACTCACTCCGGGTTGTCTTCTTTGAGATGTTCCGGTTTGAGAACAGCTAGAGCAGCTGCGAAACCCTGTCAAGGAAATTCTTCGAAATTATACTTGATCACAGGCAGTACTTGTACTTATCAATGGGGAACCGTGGGCCGTGTGCCTCAATTCAACGAAAGTGATCAAAGACACTTTCGTGCTCTTTATTGCTAACTGTTGTATGCAGGTACGCCCGACGCTTGCAGCTGATCAGAATGAAGCGGTCAATCCATAGCCGTATGCTCACACTACACATTCATTTTTAAAGAAATCATGATAAGTGCTTCAACGACTCTGATACTTTCACGCCATGCTTCTGCTATGCTGCTGCAAATATCATGAACCAGTAAAAGCTTCCGCTACTCTGATGAGAATATATCATGATCCAGAATGTGAGCATGTCGGTCCAATTGTCACAATATCACATAATACCAACACCACAATGGAAGAGTCAGAGATTTTTGTTTGCTGAAGATCTCAATGCTGGCTCAAATCTCATCATCACGAGGATCAGTTAAAGACCTCCACTTGGATTATCCAAACATGCGGAACTTGAAGAATCAAAGACTTCGAGCTACTGAGCAAAGAACTTAATCAAGAATCCTAGAACAATCTAATGTAATATATGTTTGTATTCATTGTAAATTGAGGTGACCTCCCTTAGGGGGAGATTGTTAGGAATTAGAAAATTCAGTCGTTAAAGAGTCAGTCACCTCAAGTATATGTATTCATTAGAAATCTCGTAGTCGTAGTCAAGTTATGTTAGCAAGTAGTTTGTTAAGTAACACCGTGGAGGACGGACGGGTCTTTACCCACTGTATGCCTGATCCACAGCCCGTAGGTGGCGTTTATTTGTAAGACACTATAAATACCCTCTACCTCCCAGGGTAGAGGGTTGGAGCTTCAATACCATTTTTCTTTGTTTCACATAGTTCACAACTCTCTTCCCTTTCTCTCTCTCTCTAAAATACTTGAACGCCTCATGTGATTATGGTTTAGTGTGATTGTGAAATCCTATATCTTACAAGAAAGACTTAAGTGGTCTTAAGGCATTATGTTTAGCTAGTGTAAAGTGGCCTAGTGGGCTGGTTTGGTGTGTGCAGGTCTGCATTGCAATTCTGTTTGCCCGGATCCCACGGTTCCCTAAGTGGAGGGATGAAGTTATGCAAACTTTGCATAAGGTATTGTATTTTCAAAGCCAATTTTTTCTAAGGAATTTGAACAACTATATGAGCGAGACATCAAACGTCAAATGTTTTATTTCATGAGAAAGATCACATTACAATGATAAAAGATGATATCTAAGGACTGAGCCTATTTGGAAAGGAAACTAAGTTTCTTGAGCGTTTTTGCTAGATGGATCGTCAAATGGATAATGAGTATTTGCCGATTCAGGGATGAAGAAAGACTTGATGTGAGATGTGTTTAGAGGTTCCATCATCTTATTCACTAGTACGTACAACGGACTATGAAATTGAGGGTGGAAGTACATGATATGATGATAAAGGCGTGTCAGGAACATTCCATAAGGGATTAGTTTGTTCTTGTTACCTTGAAGGTTTACAATTCTTCTTGCGAAGAAATAGGCGAGATTGTATGGTTGTTGAGTTAGCAAACAATACATTATGTTAGCACAACAAGCGGGAAGGATTTCTCGATTTCCCCTAAGACTCTAAACATTTTCACGTAGGATGACTGTGAGAGGTTTAAACTCATCTCGGATATCGCGTGTATAGATTATGTTTGGATCAGAGTGATAGGGTTGAGGTTTGCATAACATGCGAGTTAATTCTTGAGGGGAAGGTATGTGGGAACAATATGGACTATTTTCTTCACGATGGTTGAAGAGAGAATCAAGAGACCAATCTTCAGTGAAGGCACATTGTCCATGATTTGGAATTCAGAGAATGTGAGCAAATTGCCCAAGGGTTAAGACAAACTTTTGGTTTTTGATCCAAAACCAAAGAGATAGAGATCGATCCTCGTTACGAGCGAGTTTAACTTAACGGAAGAATTCCAATACAAATCATGGACATATTTTCTCGTTAATTCTGAGAAGGCCTTCTAGTCCTATGGTTCAGAAAGAGGTATTGATACCTTCTTCATATAGCAGAGGTGTGTCGACAATACGTTCTTCATGGAAGTGACGAGTTTCAAGATTATTGAACCCACAGACATGATTTCCAGGTGTGTTGGGCTCAAGAGAGATATTTGGAATGTAGACATGAGTGAGTTGAAAGTCGAATTCATACTCATGAGACATGACGAGACCTATGGAAGTGAAAAGTTAATATGATGAGACGCATCAAAGCAAAAAGATGATCACCTAACGTTTTTACTAGATTTCTATTAACCATGACAATTAACATACTTAGTACTTAACATTCTAGTGGGATTTTTCTTTTTATGATGAAAAGGTATTTATGTTGCATGAGAATCTATTTCCCAGTTCCACGGTTCTCACGGTTCCCTTCCAAGAGGGATCCGACTAGTTCAACTATAGGGATCCGTGAATATGTAGTAACAGAAAAATGATCTTGACGAAAAATAGATTTTTGCATCTTTTAGGTTTATAAAAAGAAGTGTATTTTAGCCAATATTTACTTAGTTAAGCATGCATTGTAGGTTTCTAAGGTATCTCAAGACCATATGTACGAAAGACAAAAAGAAAAAGAAATGACAAACACATTATGAAAAATAAACTAGATAAACTAAAACATTAGTAATATTTCATTTCAATGCTAAGAACGATCCAAAGGATTGGATATATAACACAATTGTAGATTAATAACACAAAGTACATGTCTCCATGAGAAAACTTGATCATGAGGTACACGAAAGCGATGAGTGTCAAGACGATGATCACGAAGGCGATGTAAACCATGATGATGAAATTTTTCCTTGGTTTTGATTTGAGATGAGAAGGAAGATGAAGTTTGAATGAGAGGAAATTTTTTGAAACTGGAAAGTTTGAAAAATGAGGGTTTGGTGGAGTTGACGAGCGGAGGAAGATTTTATGAGGAAGGAGGAATTTTTGAGATTTGTGTTTTTTTTTTATTATTAGAAAGATTTTATTTTTGGATTAAGTAAAAAATAAAAACACATGTTTATAAACCTAGACTATACGGAAATGTAACACGTATGCAAGAAAAGTTTCCTAACGAAGCTACGTGTAATACATGAGTAAGTGAAAATATAGTCATATAAGTTCTTATGCAAGCATACTTATTCTAATCTGATGTTATTTAAAAAAAAATAGAAAGTCATACATCTAATGTAATTGTGAGTGTCTTCCACTTTTGACAAAAGAATGTCAGTAGACAACTCCGGTTCCTTTGTGATCTAGATGATAATTAAGATACCTTCTTAGGAATGGTAATCTTTTTATCAAGGAATTCCTATGGCTTGACAAACATGAGCTTTAACTAAGAAAAATGAAAAGAAAGGTTAGTGCATTTTAGTAAGATAAAATAAGAAATAAAAAGTATAAGGTGGTCATCTAATCAACATTCTATAAGAGTGTTTTTAAGACATTATGTTTATTTTTTTAAAAGACCTTCTTTGTAGTTTTCAATTATACACGGATCGTGTCAAGTTTTTAAGGTACAATATACTTTAAAAACTTGGTAACGAAGCTCTGGTACCAATTGTGGAAAACTAAAAGGGGGATTGAATAGTTTTGCCAATTAAAACTTGGTTTTAAACTATTTAGATTGACTTATGTCAATCTATTTAAACATGTGTGTTGGATGTTGATAGATAAGCATATGAATAAATAAAACTAAGATGAAGAGTAAGAAGCACAAAACCACAACGCGAGTATTACAGTGGTTCGGCTACAAGGACACCTTCTTTGCCATACTCCGCTCCCCGAGTCACCTACTCGAGAGTTCGTAATCACTACACAACACAAAATCCTTATGGCGGAGAAGCCTTCACAACGTCGCCTACTCTTTATCCGGTACAAGGCTAGACATCGGGTTCTTCCACGAGGTAGAACCAAACCTATCACAACGTCGCCTACACTTTATCCGATACAAGGCTAGATACCGAGTTCCATTACAAAGGAGGAACTACTACCCATCACTACACAAATCCTATCCCAAAGGAGATCTACTCCTTATGACAACATCAACAAGGTATCAATATCCTTTGAACCATTAATAATCTATCTTGTACATCGACACACCATGTCGAATGTACACCTTAGGAACCTTTCACTAATGCATTTGACTCGACTTCTAGGTACCCTTCACTAATGCCTTTTGACTTGACTTCTAGTCACCCTTCACTAATGCCTTCAATGCGGATCTTCGGCACCTTTCACTAATGCCTTCAATATGACTCTTCGACACTTTTCACTAATGTCTTCGTCTTGACCCTTTGGACATCTTTCACCTATGTCTTTGACACAACACTTCTAATGAGAAAGGAAAGAATTATCAACAAGGTACCATCAGTAGTCTTGATGATGATAAAGCTTGGCAACCCATGGACTTGAGCTTGCTCGACTTCAAGAGGTGGTGATCTCACCTTTAAGAGGAACCTAGAGAATCACACAAACAAAAACTACATTGAGAGATCACTTGAATCTGACGTTAGAGAGTTTACAACACTAAGAGAAAATGTGTGTGAAAGGGGTAAATTACAATGAAGAAATGGCTCACTATTTATAAACAAAATATGCTACTGTTCCACGGATCCCACGGATCCCTTACTTGAGGGATCTGTCCAGTGTAAACTGGGGGAACTATGGGACGCTCCACTTTGCCCATGGGTTATGGGTCATGGGTCATGGGTTATAGGTCATGGGTCTTAGACTTTGCACTATGGGTATCTAAGTAGATACAATGTATCTAGAAGATGCAATGCATCTAGTCCATGGGTTATGTGTTAGCTCCATGGGTCATGGATAATACCCATTATGACTTATGCATGATGTCATGCAATGGGTTGTGGATTATGCTCCATGGGTATGGGTCATGGACTTTGGGTTTTACCCAACTACATTCAATGTATTAAGTCAATGGGTTAAATACTTAAATTTCTACCCATTCTGTTACCCATTATAATACATACTAAGTATGTATATATTTACCCAATATGTAAACACTAGTTGTTGAACATGTGAGTGTGTTAGTAAACTATTCAATGGGTTAAATACTTAAACTTCTACCCATTCTGTTACCCATTATAATACTAAATCATGAAAGCACTATTACTTGTTTAGTGTTTTATATGAAAATGTGAGTGTGTTAGTAAACTATTGGCTCAAACCTTTTACGTATTTTATTTGTTTCGTTAAAATGATTTTACGTTTGTTATTGACAAAACATTAGACGATCGTAAAATATAAATAAACGTTTTTACGGCTTATTTGTATTAACAAGTATTTTAAAAATAATGAGGCAAAAATGATTTAATACAATGCCTTACTTAAAAGGGAATATGAAAGAATTTTTATGAATAAAACGGCTAAAGAATATTTGAACTCTTTGGTAGTCACACACCAAGGAAATCAATAAGTGAAAAATAATAAAATTGATTTGTTCTTTCAACAATATGAACAATTTTCAATATCAAATGATGATAGTATTGATAATGCATTTGCTAGATTTAATACTATTATTACTTCATTACAAGAACTTGACGAATCTTTTTCAAGTCGTAATCATGTTAGAAGATTTCTAAGGGCACTACCATCTAAATGGAGACCGAAGGTGACGGCCATTGAAGAATCCAAAGATTTGTCAATTCTCACTCTAGATGAACTCATGGGCAATCTAGAAAGTCTTTGAGATTGTGCTAACTAACGAATCTGAAGCATCAAAAGAAAAGAAAGAGACATACAAATCTCTAGCTTTAAAGGCCAAGAAAATCCCAAGTGATGATGAAACCTCATCCTCGGGAAGTGAAGATGAAGAGTACGCAATGGCGGACGAGATTTCAAGAAATTATTTTGAAGAAGAGGAAGGTATGTCAAACAACCCTATGATGACAAGAAAGGGTTACGGAAAAGCAAAGAAGACAAGAAGGTAAAGGAAGACCATAAATGCTTCATGTGCGGAGATCCAAATCACTTCATTAGTGATTGTCCCAAACGCTCCAACGATGAGCAAAAGGCGTTTGTGAGCGGCTCATGAGGAATGAGTGAAGAAGAGAAGGACGAAATTTTACTCATGGCCAAAGACTCAAACGAGGTATGCCTAAAGGTGGACTTGGATCCAGATGAATGGATCAATGATAACAGGTGCACAAGGCATATGACCAGTAATAAAGGCTTGTTCTTCACATATGAATCCTATAATGGAGAAAATGTGGTGTTCGATAATAGTAAAAGCAAAATCATTGGAAAAGGTATAATCTCTCATAAATCTCTAACTATTAATAATGTATGTCATGTAGAAAACCTAAACTTTAATCTATTAAGTATAAGTCAAATTTGTGATAAAAAGTGTAAAGTCGTCTTTAGCGAAACCGGTAGTGAAATCCTAAAAGACGGTATTACTATAGGAAGAGGTGTTAGAAAACATGGTGTCTATGTTATTAAAATCAGAAATACACCAAAAGATAAACTATGTCTTACCTCTATGGATGATACTTCGACCCTATGGCATCGAAGATTGGGTCACGCTAATATGCGTGTAAGAGATTGGTTATCATAATCACATTAAACAGAAGTCTTATGGATCGAATGTTATAAGAACTAGAGAGAGAAAGTAGAAGTTAGGAACTTTGTAGAGAGAGAAATTAATGTCATAATATTAGAAAGCTCCAACCCTCTACCTTGTAGGGTAGAGGGTTTTTATAGTATCTTACAAAATGCCCTCTGTCGGTGTTGTTCCCGTTTCACAATCGTATAACACAGTTTAAAGTATTAAGTAAACTGATTGTGAGTAATGACTGAAAATAATGCAAGTAAAAACACACTGAATAATTTTTAACTTAATATTCTTTATTAGAAACAAATAAAAAATAATACATTACCTAAGTACTTGCGGAATAGTACTTGGGATTGAAATGACAAAGTATACTAACTCCTCACTAAGCTTAGGCTAAGTCTGAGCACAACTACAATGGAACCACTGAGCTATCTCAGGGACATAATTGTATTTGGAGGAGTAAAAGATGGCTTGTGTGTGTGTTTTACAATTATCACAAGCTTAAAATCTTCCACTCCATCTCTTATGCTATTTATACAAATATGGATTTTAACTCTATCCTAAGGGACAAACTGACAGGTTACAGAAGACAAAATACTGATGTATTTTATCTTTGTTTACAAAGGCTATATTGGGTAAGTGACAAGGTTGCTTTCTTCTAGTCAGTGATGACACTAAGCCTGATAGTTAGCCATTCAAGGAAAGTTGACTTTCTTTGATAAGGACTTTGTCTTATCTGTTCAAACTTATCCCGCCTTGTCCCGCTCATTATTCAGTCTTCATTGCCTTCAGTCTTCAACTTCAGTTTGTCTTTAGTGTAAGTAGTTGGTGAGGAGTTTCAGGATTCAGTGAGTTATTTTCATCGCTCACTGAATCCACCATCTTCTTCTTGACTCAATCTTCACCGCTTAAGTTCTGCCTTACTGAGTGGAGAGACTTCTTCTTTGCCTCTTACTGAGTATCCCAAAGATAGCTCACTGAGAGACTATGCGCTCAGTGACTAGTTAGTGTTTAAGGGACAACACTTAGGGTATTTTCTATTCAAATTCTATACTTAAGGGGTTTGGGTATTTACCAAACCCAACAGTCTCCCCCTATTTGGATATACAAATAGCCTAAGTGTTTGATCAGTGTAAGTGAGCAAATGGCTTCTTCTTACACTGAATGTACTAATGAACATAATAAGTAACACTGAATATTTAACAAATCATACATCATTTATTGATCAAATTACATAGTTCTTAACACTAGTACAAAAGATAAAACAAAATGATGTCACTCAATATGAATTCCCAGTGCTTCAAGCTTTGGTTTCTTCTTGAGGAGTGTTTCTTTATCAGGGTGCTCTCTTATCTTAGCATTCAGGTCATTGCAGAACCTGACGTTTGCTGGGGTTTGGATCTGAGAGGCCACTGGCAGATAACTTGCCATTGTAGACACTCCTGCAAGGTCGATGTCACTCCACCTCTGGAATGCTGGGTTTCCATAGACATCTATAAAGAAGAGTCCTCTTTCAGGCTCTTCAATGAAAAGATAATTTACAAACTTTACTCCCTCTGGTAGCTCCCTGTTGCAGTCCAGGCCAGGAACTTTGATTTTAGGCTCATATTCAACCCTTTTTCTTTTGCCTTGGGCTGGCTGAGACTGAGATCCTTGTGGTGCAGTTAGGGCTGGCTGAATTCCAAGTAGTGCTGGTGCTTCCCTCAGTCTTTCATACCTTTTGCTCAGGGATTTCATCAGCTCCTTGACCACTGCATTCTGCTTCTTAGAAATGATTGGACCAAGTTCATCGAGTTCAGTAATCCCAAAGTCAGTGAATTTCATAGGATCATGAACCTCGAAATGTCTTTTATCATCCTCCCTATAGACATTCGTTGCCAGTGGTTTGGACTTGGGGATGATTTTTACATTTGTGATCTTCTCAGGCAGCCTTTTGCTTGTCATTGACCAATTGTAGTGGTCAATTCTCTCCTGCCTGATGGCTGCAACTTTCCTGTTCTTTTCATCCAGCTTTTTCCTCATTGCAGCCATTTGAGCAGCCTGAGCATCCTTGAACTTTTGTCCTGCCTGACCCTTTTGAAGCTTCTTGGGATCAATTCCAATATTCTCAGCTTCCTCAGCAACAACTTGTATCAGTGCTTCTTTGCTCTTCCTTTCTTCCTCAGCTAGTTTCTTTCTCCTTTCTTCCTTTGCAAGGTAGGCACTTAGCTGTTGTGGAGTAAGTAGATACTGAGTGTTGCCGATGACATAGGGAATCTTCTCAGGCTCAGGTGTTTGCATTATGGCTTTTCCTTTATCCTGGCTTGAAGAAGAGGATGCTACCAAAGGTGGTGTTGTTGTCATGATGGGTGTTGCAACTGTCATTGTCATTATTGTTGTTGTTGTTGTTGGTGGGACTAATGAGATGGGTGGGACTAAGACTGGTTGAGCTGGCTCCCCCTCTGTGTGAGAAGGAGTCTCTTCAGTGGATCTATCCCCCTCAACTGTTGCTGCAACATTAGTGATAGAAAGAGTTGCCTCGGATACTGAGGGAGTTGCAGTTGCTTGACCTTTGAAGGCTTGGTATATCTCCGTGACCATAGCCTTGATGTCAGTTGTATCCTCTTGAAGACTGGTGAACTTTTCTGCTAGATTAGCCTGAGATAATTCCAAAGCAGTCATTCTAGGCCCAAGATTCCAGGCCATAGAAGACGATACCTTAGCCAAAGTAGTTACTTGAGCATCCAAAGAACCCAGTGTTGTTTGAAGAGACTGAACGGAAGACTGAAGACCCTGAACATTGGCAGATTTGAGCATGTCGATTAGTTCAGCGAGGCTGGAGGAATTCTTCAAGTAAGCCTCAGTAGCCTCCAGCACTTTGGAGTTGAGTGCTGGGTCTTCTTTGACAGAATCCATAATTTCATCTATCTTTGTGCCACAACCCTAAAGGTGCTTGAGAAATTTAACCAGGTTTTCATCCAGTCTGTGGAGATGTTGATACATTAGCTCCCTGTGCTCATCAGTGTTGCCGTTGAAACTAAGCACTTCAAATTTTAATTCAGCGTAACTTGAAGCTGCTTCAACGTGCTGATCCCAGAGAACATCAGTAACACATGAGTATAATTTCCTGGAAGCCTTTGTGATCCACATTACCAGCTGTCTTTCAGTCAGTGGAAGAACATTATCATACTTCTTGAACTCGTCAGGACAGGATGAAGTAGAGGAGTCAGAGTCAGTTTCTTTAGCAAGTGACTCTTCAGACTCTTGAGGATCAGGCTGATGCTCTTGTTCTTGAGTTTGAACATCAGCTTCCATTTCTTCCCCTGCTGAAAGTATGTCATCTTCACTGTCAGCCAGTTCTTCATCAGAGAATAGGATTTCATTAACTTCAACAACTGTTAATAGACCAGTGGTGGTGATGGGTTCCATATCAGTGGGTGGTCTTTGTCCCTTTGAGTCTTTATCCCCTGTTGCACCTTCAAGCACTGGTGGGTGATTTCCAGTGCTATCCCTAGAAGTAGTGGCAGTGATATCCTTATCAGCGGGTTGTGTGTTTCCTTTTGAGTCTTTGGGGTCATTCAGTTGGCCCTCAGAAAAAAGCTGTGATTGGCGAGTGTCATCCTTGGGCAGTGTGGAAGGCGCTCCTCTACTAGCGGGTTGTATGTTTCCCTCTGGATCTTGGGAAGAAGTAGTTGGGACCAAGGGCACTGACTGTGATGTATCAGTGTCCTTCGTTGTCACCGGGGTGGATGATGTTTGGTCTCCTTTAGGTGGCTGATTAGTTTGGGTCTTGTTGATCCCAGTTGAGCAAACGATCTAATATAGAAACTGACTTGAACAAAGAACTTATTAAGTATTACGCGGAATTTAACACTTAATCTTAAGAAGAAGAATAGTAAACATTCAACACCTCAATATTATTGATAATACGAATACTCTTACAGTATTAGGGTTTTGCAACCTTGAAATGTATCGACCTTAGATATAAAACATACGTATATCTAACCTAACCTAGGATCTCCTTTTATAGGCTAAGGAGTCCTATACATTATAAAATACGTAACCTACAAGATAAATATCTTTTCCATATTTATCTAATACAATAAACTAAACCGACTATTACAATACTAGCAGCAGTTACATATCATCATCCGTGGTTATACTCTTCTACTAGCCGCGGTTTGTCTTCATCCGTGGTTACATCCTTCTGTCCGTGGTTATATCCAACATGTCCGTGGTTCCAGTACTTAGAGTAATTCATGATCCAAGGAACCTAAAACCCAACAATCCTCCCCTAAACTTGATACATTCCAATAGAATTCTCAAGTTTCTTTTAAGCTCAAAACATCTGAATTGGAGGATGTAGCCAAACACTTACTAGCCTTAAGAATATTCTCATACTTCAGCAACAAATTGTAAGCTTGACCATCATAAGGTACTAACATCTTGATACAACCAGGCTTCAACATCTGAGCAATAACTGCTGGATACTTATTCAGTTGAGGATAATCACCTTCTACAAGCATATGAATAATTTCTCCAGAAATAGTTAAAACATGAACTCCACAAGTTTGATATAAAAACCATCTAGTAACTTGACCATTGTAGAGTCCTTGCCATTCAGGTTCATCATGAGTAGGTTCAAATAAAATCTTTAAATGATGATAAACCAGTCTCTCATGATAATCATTTGGATGTACTTCACCAAACTTATTCTTGTAAAGTATCCAAAGATTCATCAAATCATCTCTATCAAAATACTGAAGCATCTGTGAAAATTTATTATACTCATAAACTTCATTGTTGAGTCTTTGAATTTTCCAAACTCCTTCAATTCCATTAAGCTCAAACTCATAAGAAATAATTTGATTACCATCTGCAACTAATTTCAATATTTTAGAATCAGATGTCTCTTGAACCTCAGATTTTCTCTTTCTTTTACTTTGAATCCATTCATCATCCTTTTTAATCCACTCTTCCTCCTTTTTAGAATTCATTGGACAGAAATCATCATGATTGATTCTCATACATCTCTCATAAATCTCAAAAGTTCTTTCAAATGAACACCTACTAAGATTATCAGAAACATGTATGCCTGAATTCTTAATTATCTTCATTAATACATTCCTCATCTGAGCAATAGAAGGAGGTTTCTTTCTTACAACTTGCTTCTTTTCTTTACTAACTTTCCTTGCCAATATACCCAAAAGTCTAGCTTTTTCCTCATCATCTAACAAAGCCCATTCTTGTGCAGTATACTCATCACTTATTAATTCAGAAGCTTCAAGGTAGTTTTGTGATTCATACCATGTAGCTAACCATCTCTGACTAGCTTCTTCTTCATCTTGCTTTCTTTTCACTAAAGCTGCTTGATCCTCAGCTACAAGACTTTTAGCATACTCTGCATCATAAGCTTCTTGTTCTGCTTTATTTTTAAATTTTAGCACAACCTCTTTACCTTTCCCAACATCAGAATGAACCACTTTCTTCTTCAAAGGTTCACCAATAACTAAACTTTTAACTCTAGGTTTAGTTGCAGTAGACTGAATAGAGAGAACAGGTGCAATGATAGGTGTAGAAACAGATGAGGTTTTACTTAGATTTATCAAGGTACTTGCAGCTTCTTTCTCAACTTCTTTAGACTTAGGTTGTGATTCAGAGAGAGTTGTGACAATAGTGGAAGTGGTTATAATAGCAGTGGGTAGGATAGTAGTGGGTATAATTGTGATATCTGAAACTGCATCAGTGGTTACAAGAGTACTAACCATAGTTTCAGACATACCATCAGTGTTTGTGTCTTTCACTACATCTTCTACAACATTCTTCACAATTTCAAGAACTGCTTCATTCCCATCTTTATCAGATACCAAAAATTCATTATCTCCACTATCAACATTTTCATCCATAGGTACATCAACAGATATATCACCAGCCTCCCCTGAATTCATGCCTTCACTTCTCCCCTGTTTGGATACATCTTCCATATTCAGAGCCGGAGAAGAGTCCACCATCTTTTTCTTTCTTCGCATAGCTTTTAAAACAGCAACTCCAGGTCTCCTTACTTTTTCCAAAACCAACACTCTATGCTTCAATCTCCTAATATCCTTTCCCTGAAACACAGACAACTTCTGTAGACCTGAAATTGTATTTTCCATTTTAGCACACTTAGCCGTCAATTCATTGAAACGTTCAAGAATATCCTCCCCACTTCGACCTGTGTTAACTGGTCCGAGAGGTGGTTCATTGGAAAAGTCATCATGTACAAACTCATTAACGGTCAATTCAATGTCAGGTTCCAATCTATCCTCATCACATCGAGCTGTGTTAACTGCTCCGAGAGGTGAATCCTTGGATATAGTAGACATAGCACCAGACCTAGCCTGATCATCTATGCACCCTGTAGCAGCCAGTTGGCTAGGGATTCCTCCACCTGTGTTAAGTTCCAAGGAACTCTCCACATTAGAAGTTGCCAATGGTTGGGTCTTATTTATGGTTCCACTATCCTGACCAGCATCAAAGCATGAATCAGTAGTAGAAGCCCTTCCAATCATGTCACCTCCACTCCATGTGACAGCCTCATTAACAATACCACTAACACTAGCCTGAGGTAGCTTAGTGCCCTTCTGTCTCCTAGTCCATACTATAGGTGTAACAGTGGTTTGGTTAGAACTATCAGTGGATACAGCAACAATAGGTTGAGACACAAGACCTTCATCAACCTCAGGATCAGCAGGCAAAGTAAGCATGTGAGGAAATAAAGGAACATCTCTAATGTGTACATTCTGTGGCTGATTCCTCAAAATATTCCAGGTTGCTCCCATCCCAAGTCATGTGCCTAGAGCAACCACTATCAAAAACTCCTTTGTCTTTTAGCTCAGTTTGTAGATTGCCCTGCACATGAAATTAAACAGATTAGTTCCTTTTGTGGACCCAAGCCAATACTGACTTGGGTCTGCCCTGTGCATCAAAATATTCAAATTTCTTTAGGTCCATTGATGCACAGTTGACATGTGGTAAAACCTTGGTCTTAGGCTTCCATTGCCAACTAGCTGAGGCCTTAACAGCATAAAAATGATTTCCAACCACTGTGTCAGTTATCACCTTTGGAATTTTTAAAACTTCTTTTGAATCAGAGGTGATATTTTGCTTAACAGTGGTTTGATTCTGCTTAGCCGTGTTTACATTTTGCTTAGCAGTGGTTGGAACCCATTTAGGTGCAGTAGTGACTATTGATTTTGTATTTCCATTCCTCATCAACACTGCTCTTGGGATCATGTTTTTGTTTGGATGAGGGTGTGTATTCTTTGAAAAGTTTTGATGATTTACCCTCCTCCAATGATTCCATACTTGTGGTCTGTTTTTATTACAATTTCTCTGTAAGTGTTCAAAACTACCACATACAAAACAAGCCTTTTTAACACAGTGAAACTCATCACCTAATCTGCTAGAAATTAGACAATTTAAGCTTCTTTGATTTCCCCTAGGTTTATATTGTTTCATCTGTTCCTTAGGTATTTCCATGTACTCTACTACTTTCTTGGTAATTTTAGCTCCAAATCTAGGTACAAGGTTGACTTGCTGAGAATCAACTTTCTTAATTTTCTCTATCTCTTCAGGCTTTGTTGATTCAGTTCTATCTTCCTCAGAGTCTGATTCCAAATCTTCAATTATGGGAGCAGCTGATAACTTATCAGAACTTATCTTAGGTGTTTCAGTCTTATGTATCTCTTCTACAGGTTTGTTAAAACTGAATTCACTACTAAATGACAGTTCTTTTGCAGGTGGTGCATGTTTCATCAAAGAGGGTGGTGGCATATTATTGTATCCTATTCCAGAACCCTTTTTCATTAAATGACTCTCTATAGATTTATGAACCATATCAGAAGCAAATTGTGTTTGAGCTACCCTAACAACATGTTTTTCTTTTTCATCTAGGGCTTCTTGTTTTACACTCTCTGCCTCTGCTAGTTTATCTTTAAGCATTTTAATCTCTCTATCTTTAAGATCAATTTCACCACCTAGTATATTGATCTTTTCTACATACTCAAACTCACATTTAATACAGAATTTTAGCTTCTCTTCCACACCCTCTAGACCAACTCTATATCCTAAGTTATCTAGAGTCAATCTCTCTACTTCTTTCCTCATACTCTCAGTGATAGCTTTTTGAGATTCTAAGTTATCAGAACATGATTTAAAAGAACAAGTAGATGTTTTAGAATCATTAGATACCTCAGAATCTGAACCAGAAGATGAAGCATAGGCCATTAGAGCAAAGTTATGCTCTTTTGAAGCTTCACTAGCAAGAAAAGTTGCATTTGGACCTTCTTCAATCTGATCACTCCAGTCATAATCACCAATCCCATCTTGAGCAACCAAAGCTGAAGAAGCAGCAGGCTCTTTTGTAGTCTTCTTTATGCCTTCAATTCTTTTAGGAGCTCGACATTCCCTAGCAAAGTGACCTTTCTTCTTGCAGTTAAAGCACTCCATCTTGCTTTTGTCAAATCCAGCTCTCCTTTGACCATCATACTTAACCTGTCTTCCAGTCCTCCTCAGAAACTTTCTTGCTTGGAGAGTCAACATTGCCATTTTCCATTGAAGATTAATCTCTTCAAGATCATCAGGATCAATTTGATCCAGATCTTGATTAAGCACAGTAACACTGGTAGTTAAATCAGCCAGAAAAGCACAGATTGCACCATCACTGACATTATCACTAACAGTGGTATTGTTTGCAATAGCCGTGGTTATACCATAGGCAGCAGTGGATACATCTTGTGGGCTTTTGTGATTAGTGGATACAAAAGCAATGTTTTGATTAGCAGAAGATGAGTGAGCAAAGTTATTCTCAGACTCATAAACTTTCAAGTTGTTGAAGAGATTGTCTAGAGTCATCGTAGCAAAATCCTCCTTATTTCTCCACACAATTGTATGAATAGCCCATTCAGATGATAAACTCCTAATGAACTTCAAATTAATATCTTCTTGAAGAAACTTGTAACTCACTGACTTCAGTTGGCTGATAAGTTTTTGAAGTCTATTGTATGTACCATCAATCTTTTCTCCACTAAGAGCAGTGAAGGTTTCAAATTGATGCTTGAGCATATTCATCCTTGACTTCTTAGTAGCTTCATTACCAGCAAACCTTAATTCAAGAGCATCCAATAAATCTTTAGCAGGCTCATATTGATCAAAGTCCAAGGCAAACTCATTAGGTATTCCCATGGAGAGAATACTGTGAGCTTTGATCTCCATTTTCCTTTTAGCTTTATCAGGTTCACTAACAATAGCTATCTCTAGTCCATCCTCACCCTTCTTAGGAAGAGTGTCTCCTTTTTCAACGACATCCCAGAGAGCATAATCAATCATACGAATGTATTGCCTCATTCGCATCCTCCAGATTTGATACTCACCATGCTTGAGCATGGGTACCTTAGAAGCAGTTACCATGTGAGTTTCGTCAGACATCTTAACTTACTTGAATAAAGCTTAACAGACTTCTTCTTGATACCAGTTTCTAGATCACAAGCTCTGATACCACTTGTTGATCCCAGTTGAGCAAACTACCTAATATAGAAACTGACTTGAACAAAGAACTTATTAAGTATTACGCGGAATTTAACACTTAATCTTAAGAAGAAGAATAGTAAACATTCAACACCTCAATATTATTGATAATACGAATACTCTTACAGTATTAGGGTTTTGCAACCTTGAAATGTATCGACCTTAGATATAAAACATACGTATATCTAACCTAACCTAGGATCTCCTTTTATAGGCTAAGGAGTCCTATACATTATACAATACGTAACCTACAAGATAAATATCTTTTCCATATTTATCTAATACAATAAACTAAACCGACTATTACAATACTAGCAGCAGTTACATATCATCATCCGTGGTTATACTCTTCTACTAGCCGCGGTTTGTCTTCATCCGTGGTTACATCCTTCTGTCCGTGGTTATATCCAACATGTCCGTGGTTCCAGTACTTAGAGTAATTCATGATCCAAGGAACCTAAAACCCAACAGGGCTTTCTTTGCCTTTTAGGCTATGCTCTAGAAGCCTCAGGGCCCTGAGACTTGGGTTTGGTCTTAGTCCCAGTTTGAGACTTCCCCTTTCTCTTTTTAGGAGCAGGGTTTGGAGACACTGAGTCCCTCTGGTTGTTTACAGCAACCATATGGGCCATCAATTCAATGTCAGTGACTTGGGATGGGTCTTTTTGAAAATTTGATTGACTTAGGTTACCAAGTAAAGCACAATATTTTTATTCTTGAGGATAATTGCAACCGAGTACACTTGTAAAGCGCATGACAAAAACCTAGGGTACGAAACATATTTCGTCCTGGTTTTTCTCAGTAGCTTGGTTACGAGATCATTGTAAATGATCTCTCCTATGTCGACAGTTACCCCTATCATCAAGCAGTATGCCACCATCAACTGAATAGAATTAACTTGTTCAGTGGATGAGTGGTTCCCGCCGAGAACCTGAATCCCATATGTAAACAGGATCTTCCAGGCCGCAGGAACTGAGTTCTTGGTGACAAGGGTTCTGTCCAAAACTTTTGGATCCAAAACAATTTGTTTTGACGCATCCTTAACTGTGGAGGGTTCAGGATGGGCAACATAGTTACCAGAATTGTAGTCTAACCCTGTTGATGTACAAAAAGTTTTATAGTCCAGGGTGACTGACTTTTCCCCATTAAACAGACTGAATTTGATGAGATACTCCTTGAGGGGTCTAAGGTCAGTCTCATCAGTAGATGGTGTCGGGTCATAGGCCACAGTTGTAGCCCAAAACTCCCTGAGGAGTTTTTGGTACATAATAGAGGAGGACTGAGTAAATGCCTGTTTAAGTGGGCAGTTGAACCAAAACTTCATGATTCCCTTATAGGCTGGGACATCAGGGGGTATTCAAAAGTGCCTATAACATTATTTGTTTTAAATTCAACATTATTAAGATCTCCTACCCACTGAGGTGCAAACTAAAGAGATTGCCTTCTTGCCATTTCCATTAAAAGTTTTAGGTTTTGAAAAAAAAAATTTCTTGACAAGAACAATCAAAGAGTTTTGAATCTCTTAAGTTTAGTGATGAAAAACCTTTTGTAAATTGTTTACATAGAAGATTTTACTGAAAACACTATTTTGAGGAATAAAGAACACAAAGATTTCTGGGTTTGAGAAGTGATTTTGACAGAGTTTAGATGCAGAAATTCTTTGTGTGTGTTTTTGATGTTTTTGAGAGGGGTATTTATAGAGTGATGAGAGGGGTAATTTTTGCATAAATGAGGATTTGAAAAGTCAATTTTTGAAAACGTTTTATTTACCTCATTTAATGCCACCACTCCGCTACCCGCAGTAATTTCCCGGTTTTCAAGGGAACAGTTGCAGTGCACAGTAAAAGTGCATTCTGCAGTAATAAAATATCCTTAAGATATTTCATGTGAGAGGATGCATTTAATGCCAAGTGGGATGATGTAAGGTTTTGAGGGACCCTTGACTTGGATGACAGTAAGACAAAGAGACATATATTCCTGTATTAAATTGGTATGTTTACCAACCTAGGACATTTATGTAACTGATACTTGGTGCATTTAGTTACTCATTCAGTGCTCAATATCGAAGGTCAGGGTCCCTGAATGAGTCTTACTCATTCTGTGAAAAGGTTGTTTAGGGTTTTGTTCAGGGAACATGGAGCATTTCAGAGAGAACTTACTGAAATTGGAATTGATTTTCATGTTGCTGACTTTCAATGTCAAGCATTCCTAATTCAGCTTTCAGTCTCCTGAAGGTAGGTTCATCTAAGGGTTTGGTGAAGATATCAGCAAGTTGATATTCAGTGGGGATGAAATGAAGTTCTATGTCTCCTTTCATTATGTGGTCCCTGATGAAATGATATCTGATATCAATGTGTTTGGTTCTTTGGTGAAGGACAGGGTTGTTGGAGATTGCTATAGCACTGGTGTTATCATAGAAGATGGGTACCATTTTGTAATGGATGTCATAGTCACCGAGTTGACTTTTCATCCATAATACATTGGCACAACATCCTGCAGCAGCCACATACTCAGCTTCAGCTGAAGACATAACCACTGATTGTTGTTTTTTAGCACTCCAACAAACCAGCTTTCTTCCAAGAAATTGACAGGACCCTGAGGTACTTTTTCTGTCCATGTTGTAGCTAGCATAATCAGAGTCAGAATATCATTTTAGGTCAAACCCTGAACACTTTGGATAGTAAAGTCCAAGGCTTGGAGTTCCCTTTAGGTATATGAGGATTCTTTTGGCTGCAGTAAGATGGGATTCTTTGGGACTGGACTGATATCTTGCTATTAGACAGATTAAGAATTGTATGTCTGGTCTGGAAGCACTTAGATACATCATTGAACCTACAATCCCCTTGAAATGAGTTTGATTGACTGATTTACCAATGAGATCAGGTCTAAGGTTGTTGGGAGGGACCATTGGTGTCTTCACTGAGGTACAATCAAATATCTCATATTTCTTCAAGAGATTTCTGGTGTACTTCTCTTGACTGATGGAGATTCCTTTATCAGTTTGCCTGATTTGTAGTCCAAGGAAGTATGTGAGTTCACCCATCATGCTCATTTCAAACTTCTTGGTCATCAGTTTTTCAAACTGCTTGCAAAGAGTATAATTTGTTGAGCCAAAGATGATGTCGTCAACATATACTTGGACCAGTATCACATCTTGCTATGTCCTGTAGATAAACAAGTTGTTGTCTATCTTTCCTCTGACAAAATTTTTTTGAATCAGGAAGGCTGAGAGAGTTTCATACCATGCCCTGGGAGCTTGTTTAAGTCCATAAAGAGCTTTGTCAAGCTTGCAGACATAGTCAGGGAATTCACTACTCTCAAAGCCAGGAGGATGCTGAACATATACATCTTCCTTGAGTTCACCATTCAGGAATGCACTTTTTACATCCATTTGGTAAACTTTGAAGTTCATGTAGGTAGCAAATGCAAGGAAGATCCTGATGGCTTCCATTCTTGCAATAGGAGCAAATGTCTCATCATAGTCAATGCCTTCTTGTTGACTATAACCTTTGGCTACAAGTCTGGCTTTGTTTTTAATGACAATGACGTTTTCATCAGTTTTGTTTCTGAAAACCCACTTCATTCGTATGACAACTACATCCTGAGGACATTTGATCAAGGTCATGACCTTGTTTTTATCAAACTGTTGAAGTTCTTCTTGCATAGCCTGAACCCAGCTTGGATGTTTTAGAGCCTCAGTAACACTTTTGGGTTCTATTTCTGATAGAAAATCAGCATTTAGACATTCATTGGCAGAAGCTGCAGTTAACTTAACAACCATGCTTCTAGTGAGCATGCCCTCAGTGGGTTCACCAATGATATTTACAAGCTCAATGTCCTGAGATTTTGTCCACTTACTTTGTGGTCTAGGATCTGAGCTTGAAGAGGTCACTGGAAACTCAGGAGTGAGTTCAGGCGCAGGAGCCATAGGATTATTGAGATCATCTATTGAGATGCTTTGTTCAGGTTGGGGTATTTAAATCACAGGTTCCTAAACATTTGGTTCAGTATTACCTGTCCCAGTAGGGACTAATTGATTATCAATGATTTCATTGATGGTTGGTTGAGGAAGGTTGTGGGGCAAGACATAGTATGAGATGTCAGCATCAGCTTGATAGGAGGAATTTATTTCAGTGTTGAACTCATCAAGAGGATATCCAGTTGAGTCATCAATTTCTATTTCCTCCACTGAGGTATTGGTAAATCTGATGCTTTCTGGACTTTCATCAAAGGTGACATGAAAGGTTTCCTCAACTTGTTATCTTCTGGTGTTAAACACCCTGAAGGCTTTAGAGATCAGTGAGTAGCTGATACGGATTTAAAAGGTACACTTTTGAGGGGTCATTTAAGCCCTTAATTGATCACTTTTGTATCCGTTACTACTTAGTTTCGTTCCTTTTCACTTTTTATGTCTCTTGAAGGCAAATTGCTGGAATGACACTTATTCGGACGAAAAGGCGCGAATATACGAAGAAAATGGCCAAAGTCAAGAATCGAGACACTCAAGCTGCTGGAATTGAAGGGGAAGGCGTCAACGTTTAACTGCGACGCCGTCGCAACATGTTTTGTGATGACTCAGTAGCCAAATTGCTTATTTACAAGTGATGGCATCAGGTTTTAAAAGAGTAGGGCGTCGCAGCTCAGACGGCCTAGATTTGATCCAGACGGCGTCAGAGACTGAAGACGATGGCATCACAGGCATAAGGTGACGCCGTCACAAAGATAACGTGGCCAAGACGAAACCTGTAAGCTTTTGGATTTCACAAACACATCATAACACAATCATATGGGGCGTATACAATGTTTAGAGAGAGAGAGTGTTCTAGAGAGAGAAAGGGAAGAGAGTTGGGAACTATGTGAAACAAAAGAAAAATGGTATTGAAGCTCCAACCCTCTACCTTGGGAGGTAGAGGTTATTTATAGTTTCTTACAAGACTCGCCTTCTACGGGCTGTGGATCAGGCATACAGTGGGTAAAGACCCGTCCGTCCTCCACGGTGTTACTTAACAAACTAGTTATTAACATTACGTGACTACGACTATGAGCTTTCTAATGAATACATATTCTTGAGGTGACCGACTCTTTAACTACCGGATTTTCTAAATCCTAACAATCTCCCCCTAAGGGAGGTCACCTCAATTTACATTGAATAAAAACAGATATTACATTTTGATTGTTCTTGGATTCTTGATTAAGTTCTTTGCTCTATAGTCCGTAGCCTTTAATTCTTCATGTACCGCATGTTTTATTATTACAAGTGGAGGTCTTTAACTGATCCACATGATGATGAGTTTTGAGCCAGCATTGAGATCGTCTGCCACCATGAATCTCTGACTCATCCTTTGAAGCGTTGCCATCATGTGAAGTTGTGACTTTTGGACTGACATGCTCACATTCTAGATCATGATATCTTCTCATCAGATCAGCGAAAGCTTTTGTTGATTCATAATATTTCCAGCGACGTAGCAGAAGCATGGAGTGAAAATATCAGAGCCAGTTGATGACGATATGCACTTATCATGATTTCTTTAGAAATGAATGTGTTGTGTGAGCATGCGGCTATGGATTGACTTCTCATCTCTGATCAGCTGCAAACGTTGGGTATACCTGCATACAACAGTTAGCAATAAAGCACACGAGAATGTCTTTGATCACTTTCGTTGAATTAAGGTACATGGCCCACGGTTCCTCGTTGATCAGTACAAGTACTGCCTGTGATCAGGTATAATTCCGAAGAATCTCCTTGACAGGGTTTCGCAGCTGCTCTAGCTGTTCTCAAACCGAAACGTCTGAAAGAAGACAACACAGAGTGAGTGAACCAGCGAATTGAGATTCACTGATTGATGAAAAATGATTTGAAAAACAATGGTGTATTGCTTAATATAAAGTGTTTTGCAATACAACGAAGGTTTTAAGGAAAATCAATTATCAATCATAAATACCTTTTATTTTGAAATATTACTACACAGTCGATGTGCTAGAGAAAAGAATTTTTAAGCACAATGACCGGCTTTTCAAAGGTATCCGTCAATCCATTTCCTGGACCAAGGTTTATTCAATATTGAATCGCCCCATTATTTCAATCCAGTTGACACAAGTTTGATCTATTGGATAGATGTCACATGTTACCTACCAAGAGCTTGTTTGATGTTGGCTCTAGAAGGTTTTCCATCTTCATTGTGAATATGTGAACATATCACTCAAATGTTCTGGCAATACCACAAGGATAATGCGGACTCTTAAGATATATTCTCACATTCCACATTGGGTGAAACAGAGAGTCTTCATTGACTGTGTCCTTAATGAGATTTATTGATGATCTCGTGGCTCTAGACTCAATTGTGCACATTTGGTTCCTATGTCGGAGACTAGGGAGAGGGTCTCCTTCTTCAATATCAACCATCTCTAAGAGAAAGTCGATAGATAATGTAGGTTCCCCGTGAGAATGAAACAAGACCTTTTAAGAGGAACTTGAGTAGCTTGGGAAGATGTAGTGCATTGCGTCACTGGGTCCATGACGTCTTATCTTCAATATCGGTGTTACCTTAGTAACAACCAGTAGCATATGTATTGAACCCAGTTTCTGCCCTAAGGTTGAATTATTGGAGGGCTATTTCTTTTCACCCTTTTCACATTCATTTCTTTTTCATTCTTCAACCCCTTCAGTGCTTACCGAGACTTCATTACTAGAACCTTGTTGGGTTTATTCTAGTTCAAGCTCTATCTCAGTCCGCACTCTTCCCATTTCTCACTTTTCTCCTTTTTTCATCATACCTAAGGACTCTACACTATCTAGTGGATTGTCCCTGGGTAGATCTCTCCGGCTCTTGCGGGATCATGGGAACGAATACCTAACCTAACCATCCTTATATCTCCATACATAAAGTAAAATTGGTCGGCCTTTTGGTATTGTTCTTCCACCTCGAAACCAATTGAAAACCATTTGAAAATCAATCAAGGTACTTGTGATATAAAATCAAAGTATTTTGTACCTTAATTGTTTTAGATATTTTAGAAATGCTCCCCCTCAACATGTGCTTTAAGTATTAGAAATTATTTTAGCACATGGAGGCAATAGGATATTTGAAATCTTAGATTGAGCATGAAAGATCCAATCTTTTGATTAACATTTTCTAAAATGATCATCATCACTTCCTGATTACATTTAGTGTTTAAACACTTTGGAAAAATCAATTTTGGGAAGGATGAGGTTTTCTTATGATTACTCCCCCTCAATGTGTGCATCTAGATTAGAAGGTGTTTTGCACATATTAGAAAGAACATGCTCTTAGAGACAAATCAATCACATTTCAATCCTTTTTGGTTTGAGATAGATGCTCCCCCTTAACATGTGCATGGAAAATTTGAAATCGTTTGGCACATGTGTGGAGAGGAGAGCTTGTTAATATATTTCTAAACCACTTATCGAATTATCAGATTATATCCAATTTAAATCACAAATTCTCCCCCGATTACAATTTTCAAATCTTTTGAGAATTGTGATCTCTATTGATTTAAGTTAATTTTGGAAAACTTTTGAGGAGAATTGTGACTTTCTTTTGAAAAACATTTTAACTGATAAGGATCAGATTTTGAGACTTTAATCTCCATTTTTCAAACATGCTTAATTATCTTATGAAAACATAACATTAGCCAAGGTCTTGAACCAATTGTATAAAACATTGTAAGACATTGTTCTTTTGGATTGTCCAAAAGTAGACCTTGCTCGTTTACGTGCCAATTGTTTGAAAAATAACTTTTTTGATTTGATTGAAATCATTCTCCCCCTCAATCAATGACATTAGTTATTGATTGAGAGATAGAGATTTTGACAATAGATAAGTCCAGATGATTTTCAGAAATAGAGTCCGAGTTATTTTCAAAGCAATTTTGTTTTTATTAGATGACAAATATTTTTCAGAAGAATTTATAGAAGGAAAAGTATTTGAAAGGAAAACATATGTCTTTTTGGCGACAAACATTTTTTTTTAGAATCAGAGCATGAGATTTCAAAAAAATTAGATTAGGCATGGCTCTATTCTTTCTTTTGAAATACGGGTTATTGCCTGAAATGACAATAAACCACCATTTTTCTCCATCTCCCTTTTTTTCATTTTTTTTTATTTATTTTTTATTTTTTTAAAAACACTTTGTGTACATTTGAACTTCATCTAAAGACCCGTGTCACTCTTTGAATCACAACCCAAAGACCGTAGATGAAATCGAATAAGAAGATTAAGACAAAAATGACAATTTTTTTTTTAGTTGGTTTTATAATTTTGTATTTTGTTTTTGTTAAGATATATACAAAGAACAAATAGAGAAAATCACTGTTACTCCTCGTCTTCCTCCTGAAGACGTATGAGTGTTTCTGGTTGAAGGCTTTTCAAGCCAAGTCATGGAAGAATAAACTCAAAACGTTCTCTAGGAAGAGCTTTGGTGAAGATGTCTGCCAACTGATATTCAGTTCTCAGGAAGTATAACTCAACTTGTTCCCTGATGAAGTGATGTCGAATGTCAATGTGCTTTGCTCTAGAGTGTTGAACATTGTTGCAGGAGAGAGCAATTGCACTTTTGTTATCACAGTACAGAGAGATTTTGTTGAATTCAAAGCCATAGTCAGATGACATGGCTATGTATTCAGCCTCTGTAGAGGATATTGAAGTGCTCATTTGTTTCTTTGAAGACCAGCTGACAAGCTTATCACCCAAAAATTGAGCACCTCCAGATGTGCTTCGACGTGTATCTTGACAACCTGCATGGTCAGCATCTGCATAGGCCGTTAGTGACATACCGGTGTCCTTCGGATACTAAAGTCCCACGTTAATGGTTCCTTGGAGGTACCGAAAGACCCGTTTAACCGCTTCAAGGTGCTTTTTGGTAGGCTTAGCCTGGTATCTAGCACACATGTATACAACAAACAAAATATCAGGCCTACTGGCTGTGAGGTACATCAGGGAATCCAATCATACTACGATATTTCGTTTGATCAACCATTATCCCTGAGTGGTCCTCATCCAGTTTGGTACGCTCCACCATGGGAGTGTCAACAGGGTCACAAGAATCAAATCCAAATTTCTGTAAAATTTCATTAGCATATTTAGATAGATTGATAAAAATGCCTCCAGGACTTTGTGAAATTTGTAATCCCAACAAAAATGACATTTGTCCCATCATTGACATTTGAAATTTGGAGCCCATCTCCTTATAAAAACGGTCACATTCATTATGGTCAGTCGAGGCAAAAATTATATTCATCAACATAGATTTGAACGTGAATTAAGTGTTTTCCTGACTTTCTGGTGAACAATGTCGGATCAACTGCTCCCTTGCTGAATCCAGTAGATAAGAGGAACTTGGACAGAGTATCATACCATGCCCTTGGAGCTTGTTTTAGACCATAGAGAGCCTTCTTTAAACGATAGGCATGAGTCGAATGCTCTGGATCCACAAAGCCTTCTGGCTGGCTGACGTAAACCACTTCCTTCAGATCTCCATTAAGAAAGGCAGTCTTAACATCCATCTGATAGACCACCATATTCTTACTAGCAGAATTAGCCAGGAAGATTCTGATTGCCTCGAGACGTGCAACTAGAGCAAAAGATTCTTCAAAGTAAATACCCTCCTCTTGACGGTATCCTTTGGCAACTAGTCTTGGCTTGATCTTCAGTACATCACCATGTTCGTCAAGTTTCACTTTGAAGATCCACTTGAGAGCTATAATCTGTTAGGAATTAGAAATTCCCGGTATTAAAGAGTCGGTGACCTCAAGTATATGTAATCGTTAAAAAGCTCGTAGTCGTAGTAATTCTTAAGTTAAGTAGTATTTAGTTAAGTAACACCGTGGAGGACGGACGGGTCTTTACCCACTGTATGCCTGATCCACAGCCCGATGTGTGGCGATTTATGTAAGACTATAAATACTCTCTACCTTCCAAGGTAGAGAGTTGGAGCTCATAATAATATCTTTCACTTTCTCTCACTAAGTTCCTTAAACCTCTAACTTTCTCTCTCTAGAATTCCATCTATATGCTACTTTGTGTTATGGTTTGATGTGTATGTGAAAAGTTATATCTTACAATTGGTATCAAGAGCCATGGTTAGATCATATCTTGCACATCTTTGGATTTCTAGTGGTTTTTAGGTGGTTTTTGAGTTTGAAAAAGTTTAGTGGTTTTTGCATCATTTGGTTGATTTCTTGTGTTAAAGTTTGAATTTTGATAGTACTTTCATGTTTAGAATCATCACAAGTGTTTAGGTTTTCATTTGGATAGCTTGAATCATCTTGGTTGGGTTGTTTTTGGATTGAAAAGTGATGTTTATATGGTTTTTCATGCTAGCGACTTAGTTCACGGATAATTTTCTTCGTAACGACTTGCTTCACTAATTTATAGCGAGTTACAGTTTTAAACCTAGCGAGTTAGATCTAGCGAGTTTAAGTACAAGTAGTGGACTCTCCACTACGAGTAGCGACTTGGTGGTAGCGACTTGGTCTGTAGCGAGTTGCTCTTTAGCGACTTGTGTAGCGAATTACTGCCAAAATTTTGCTAGCGACTTGAGGGGTAGCGAGTTACTACTTAGCGACTTGCGTTGTATCTAGCGACTTGGGACTCTAGCGACTTGGGACTCTAGCGACTTAGTTGTCTAGCGAATTAATTGGTAGCGACTTAGTGCATTTGTTTCTAGCGACTTAGTGCATTATCATCTAGCGACTTGAGTGATTGTTTACGGTTTTCTCTTGATTTAGTAAAATCCCGTGAAAGAATCTATTTCCCGGTTTAATCATAGAGTTATAAAATCCCGTATAATCTGTTAACATGTCTACCAACGTCCCTACTGTCATCTCCACTGTTGCCGAGGATGTACAAGCAGCTGGCTCAGATACTCGTCCACCCATGCTTGACAGAACTGACTACGATTCTTGGGCTCAACGAATCAGATTGTATTGCCTTGGAAAGGAAAATGGTGTCAACATTCTCAAATCCATTGATGAAGGACCATATCGAGTTGAGACGACTAGAGATATACTTGATACTAATGAAGATGGTACTCCTGTTTACGGAATGGACAGACCTAAGATGTACGATGAGCTTAATGATAAGGAGAAAAAGAGATTCGATGCAGATATCAGGGCTTCAAACATTGTTCTTCAAGGTCTTCCTAAAGACATCTACAAGCTGATCAATCATAACACTGAAGCAAAGGCATTTTGGGATAATGTTAAGATGCTTCTCTCAGGTTCAGAACTGACTATGGAAGACAGAGAATCCCAACTCTATGACGAATTTGAGCACTTCAAGATGAAACCAGATGAGAGTGTCTATGAGTACTATGTGAGATTTCATAAGTTGGTGAATGACATGAGAAACATCAAGATGACTATGCCTAACATTCAGTTGAACTCAAAATTTGTAAACAATATGAATCCCGAATGGCACAAGTTTGTCACCTCAGTGAAACTCACTAAAGGATTGAAGGATACACACTATGAGCAACTCTATGCCTTCCTCCTTCAAAATGAGAGACATGCCATGTTTGAAAAGAGGATTCTTGATCAGTTCAAAGGTCAGGGAAAAACAAGGTCTACAAATGATTCAACTGCCTTCTTCACAAATGATGGGACTTCCACCAATGCTTCTCATGTTGCACCCATGAATGATGATAATCACAAACCCATTTCTGATCCAAGGTTCAAGCAACCTGATGCAAATGCTGTCATGGAACATTTCATCAATCAACTAACACTCATGGTTAAAGAGAACAGGACACTTTCACCTCACACCAACAAACTCCACACCTGCACTGAGATCCGAACCGCTTCCAATCTTCACAAACATGCTTTGATAAGAGATGGGAAAATTATGGGGCAACCAGTTCAGGAAAGACAGTATGATCAGAGAAGAGGTGGAGCTGGGAGAGGTTATGTTAGCAACCAGAATCAAGGAAGAAATGGTAACCAATGTCAAGCTAAGTCAATCAAATGCTATAACTGTGGTGGTGAAGGACACATTGCAAGGAACTGCACATCTCCAAAGCGTCCACAGAATGCTGATTACTTCAGAGATAAGATGTTGCTGGCACAAGCTCAGGACAATGGTGCTGCGTTGGATGAAGAGGAATTGCTGTTTCTTGCTGAGGGCAATGCCAAGACCTATGATGCAGATGTGGATGAGCAGCCTATTCAGGAGATAGGTCACAATCATCAGAATGCCTTTCAAGTCGCTGACTGTGATGCATACGACTCTGATGTAGATGATGGACCTACTGCACACACAATCTTTATGGCTAGCATCTCTCCAATGGTTTCTCCCAAGATCTCTTCTTCACCACAAGCTGGCCCATCCAAGGACAAACTCATCTCAGAGGTATTAAAACTATACGATGAAGCTGATGTGCAACAGATGCATGACAAAGTACAATCAACTGAAACTATTGAATCAAATGTTGAAAATATGGGTAATAACAATATTGTCCCATACGATCAATACGTGAAACAAAGTGAAAGTGAAGTTGTACCAAGTGATGCATCTTCTGCAGTCAATAATGACTATGTCTTTGATGAATACACTGCATGTGCTCCTGATGATTCCATAATTTATGAACTAAATGCCTATAAGGAACGTGTTGCTATTTATGAACAACGTGCAAAATTTGAGTTGACCACTCGTGAGCAGGAAATGGATGTCCAAGTGAGTACAGTAATTAGAAAAAGTAAGTTTAGAGAAGAAGTATTGAAACAAGAATTAAATTCCTTGCAAGAAAAACTTTCTAAAACAGCTAAACAAAAACAAGAACTTCAAGAAAATGTGAAAATGCTTAAGCAAGAATTTAATGCAAAGGAATCAAAACTCTTGAGAGATTTTTCTAATCTGAAAACTTTGAAAAACAAACTTGAAAACAAGTTGTACATACAAGGAAACACCATTCAGACTGCTCACATGGTCACCAAACATCGTGTCTTAAGCGATAAGCATAGCATTCCCCTTGTTGAGGAATCGAATCCAGAGGTAATTAAAAAGGCTAGAAATGCTCATAAGGTGCTTTATGATGGTGATGAAATCCTTAAGCCTAGGCAGAAACCTAGTTGCGTTGAGTGCACTGAGGAAGATAAGAAATCAAATGAAATCACTAGGGAAAAGATGAATAAGAAACAAAATGATCCTAAATGCAAAGAGAAAAACATAATTATCGCTCCTCATGATTACAAGAAGGAAAACTGGATTTCCTTGAACAAGTTTAAGCCTCAGACATTGTTGACTCCCGAACAAGTCTTCTGGAAAAAGGATTTAGATAAACAGAAAGCGGAAAATATTGTTGAAACCAACCCTCCCCTTTGGAAAATGCCTAGAGCAACTGTGTATCCTCCTAATACACCAATGCATCTTGTACCTAGAAAAATTGCCACTAAAAGCAAGACATTAATTAGCCAATACGTGATATTTCAACTATTTGTTGATTTTGAGAAAACTTGCAAGAAAAGGATCACACCCACAGGTATAACTGAAGGAGAAAGGGGTTTTGAACAAATGAAAGAATGTTATTTGACTGAGGTCATGCCCTTCTTTAAACTTCTAAAAGATCACTTTGAGAGTCTTAAAAAGGGGATAGAAACTGATATTAAGGGAATGGAAAAGGAATTTGATGCAATGGTTGTTGAAGTTAGTGACTATGAGCGTGCACTGAAATATAATGAGATTGAGAGAAAGAACTTGCATACATTAAATGAGAATCTTATTACTGAATGTGTTGCTCAAGATGTGTTTTTCACTGCTTCAAATTGCTCTATTAATGCTTCCAAATTTCATGAATTATCTGTGGCCCTGAAAGTCTCCCATGATCGTGTCATTGAGCTTGAAAAAACTAATTCTAAACTAAATGAGAAAATTGAACGGGATGATCACGACAATTTCGTTAAACATTTTTCTAAACTAGAAGTTGAGCATTTTAATTTACAACTAAAATATCAACATCTTAAAGAAAATGTCAAAACTTCAAATGTCAAGACATCTTCAGATGCTCCAGAGTTTGATGCAGTTTTTCAAATTAACAAACGTGATGAACAGATTCAAGCTCAGTGCAACACGATCAGAAAGTTGAAAGCCCAAATCTCTCAATTAAAGGGTCAAACAAACAATATGACAGGCTCCCAAATGCCTCCTTCTTTAGATTCTCAGAATTCTCAAACGTTTCATCTTCAAAACCTAGTAAATGCTTTACAAAAGGAAAACGAAAGTTTTCTAGAAGAAAATGAAAAGATTAAACGTCACTTCAATGAGTTGTTTGAATCAATTAAAGTCACTCGTAACAAAAACAACGAACAAATAACTTCATTGCAAAAGGAAATTGAGAATCTGAAGAGTCAGATAAAAGGGAAAATGCCAATGATCAATGGGGAGAATGGTGTATCAAAGGTTCACTCTTGTAATAAATATGCTTTATCTGTGACATATGTCCCCCCTCATCTAAGGAACAACAAGCTTGCCATTCAAACTTATTTCTCATCCCTTAAGGATTGTTTAGAATGCCTGCGTGAGATTGTTGAAGAGGATAAGCTAGAGAAACCTCATGATAATGCAATTGGACATGCATGCTTATATGCCAAACGATCTCAAGAAATCTTAGAATGCTTGATCACAATATGCCCAAAGACATTAGGTGAGAGAGTTAACCCTTTGATTCCATGCTCAATGCCTAAGGCCAAGTATGATACGCACTCGATTCCCAATGTTTTGAATGTGAACCGTAGTGTGCCTTTAAGGGGTTCAGATTATAGATTTGTCAATGCTAAGAAAGAGAACTCAAGTGTACCTTCTAGGAGTACAAATCTCAGTACCTCTAGTGTTAAGAATGTGAAACTTAGTGCACCTGCATGTAGTTCAGATCCCAGCACATCTAAACAGGTGGTGCAAAGAGTAGTAAACCAAACTAATGTTCCCATTCCCTCTACAGGAGTAATCAGTGACATTAAAGGGAGCAGGTCAAAGTCTCAAGACAATACAAGGAATGATAGGACCTCGCAAGCTAAGAATGTGCACTGGAAAAGAGTAGAAGAACAATCTAGGAACTTTAAGTTTGAGTCGAATAAAATGAATCGTGTTGATTCTAGTATTAGCCATAGGCGTACTGTAATTAATTCGAATTCTAATACTATTTGCAAACCTTGTACTGATGTCTGCTTGAATTCTGTTTCTAATCATGAATGTGGTGTTAACGTTCTGCCCAATGATGTTAATTGTCCAGTTAATATTGTTAATGCTAAAGTTCATGCTAAGAAGGCTAAAAGGCAAAAACGTAAGAAAGTTAGAAAACAGTGGAAACCCACAGGAAGAACATTCAGTAAAATAGGCTTTTATTGGACACCTGTTGGTCTTAAGACTAATCAGATAATGCCCACTAGAAAATGGATGCCTACTGGTAGAACTATTCCCTTAAGAAGTGATCACACTGTGAACAGGTCTAATACTGACACTAGTACTGCATCTATTCACATCGATTCCATTGCATCACTTTCTGATATGAATACTTCTATTTCTGATGTGGGTGTTCCAAACATTGTTACTAACCAAATGGAACCCATTCTTGCATGGGGATCCCAATTATCCAGTTATCCATTCTTGTCTATGTTCAACTGCAGATCGTTCAAATCGTTCTGTGGTACCTGGACTCAGGCTGTTCCAAGCATATGACTGGAGACCGGTCGCGGCTCATGAACTTCGTGAGCAAATTCATCGGGACTGTTAGATTTGGTAATGATCATTTCGGTGCTATTATGGGTTATGGAGATTATGTTGTTGGTGATAGTGTCATCTCTAGAGTGTATTATGTGGAAGGTTTAGGTCATAATCTGTTCTCTGTTGGTCAATTCTGTGATTCTGATCTAGAAGTAGCCTTCAGAAAACATACCTGCTTTGTTAGAGATCTTAATGGTAAGGAACTGTTAAAAGGAACTCGTGGCTCAAATCTTTACACCATCTCTATCGATGACATGATGAGGGCCTCTCCAATCTGCTTGTTATCAAAGGCTTCTAAAACAAAGTCATGGTTATGGCATCGTCGTCTCAATCACTTGAACTTCGGCACCATTAACGATCTTTCCAGAAAGGACTTAGTTGTAGGTTTACCTAGACTAAAGTATGAAAAGGATCATCTTTGTTCAGCATGTCAATTGGGAAAAAGCAAGAAGTATGCCCATAAACCCAAACCTACTAACTCTGTCACAGAAGTTCTTCATATGATTCATATGGATTTATGTGGACCAATGAGGGTGCAGAATATCTTTGGGAAGAAATATGTGTTAGTTGTGGTTGATGATTACTCTAGATTCACCTGGGTCAAGTTCTTAAGGACAAAGGATGAAACTCCTGATATCATCATCAAACTCATCAAACAGCTGCAGGTTCGACTAAATAAAACTGTCAGAATTATCAGAACAGACAATGGAACTGAGTTTGTCAACAAATAACTTAGTGAATTCTATGAAAGCGTTGGAATCAGCCATCAAAGAAGTGTTCCACGAACCCCTCAACAGAATGGTGTAGTTGAAAGACGAAATCGTACTCTTGTTGAAGCCGCTAGAACAATGCTGATATACTCAAAGGTTCCAATGTTTCTCTGGGCTGAAGCAATTGCCACTGCATGCTACACACAAAATCGTTCCCTGATTCACACTGTTCATGGAAAAACTCCATATGAACTTGTCCACAACAGAAAACCTAATCTATCTTTCCTTCGTGTGTTTGGTGCATTGTGCTATCCAACTAATGAGGGTCAAGACTTAGGCAAACTTAGGGCGAAAGCTGACATTGGAGTATTTGTAGGATATGCATCAAACAAAAAGGGATACCGAATCTACAACAAAAGAACCCGAAATATCATGGAAACAATTCACGTTACGTTTGATGAGCTGACCGGTCAAATGGCTCCTGGACACTCCAGCTCAGGACCCGCACTTCAAAACAGTCCCGTTGGTTCATCCCTTGTTCCAAACTCCTCTCAAGAAACTCCATATGTACCTCCATCTGAAGATGATGTAAAGAAATTGTTTGATCCTATGTTTGATGAACTGTATGATTCGATTACAAATGATGTGTTGATCCCTACAACAGAGGATGCTCATATTCCAGTGAATGAAGTCAATCCTTCAGTCTCAATATCTTTAAGTCAAGAAGCACCTGCTGCTGATCCTTCTGTCTCATCAACAAATCATCATTCTTCAAATGTACATCATGGAAATGTTTCTGGCATCAATGATGAAGTTAATACCTTTGCAACTCCTGAAGATGCTCCATTTGAAAACATATTTGCTACTCCTGAATCATGATCAGAACCATCTTCTTCAGGAGACATCGACTCAGCTACCTCAGTTCCTCAACAACTGCCACATGAACACCTCAGAAAATGGACTCACGATCATCCATTAGACAACATCATTGGTAATCCCTCTCGTCCTGTATCAACCCGGAAACAACTCGCAACCGATGCCTTATGGTGCTTCTTCAACTCCGTACTATCTAAGATCGAACCAAAAGATGTTAAAACCGCCATGAATGAAGACAGCTGGTTCAATGCCATGCAAGATGAAATTCATGAGTTTGATCGTCTTGATGTATGGGAGTTAGTACCTGCTCCAGACTGTGCTATGATTATAGCTCTAAAATGGATCTTCAAAGTAAAACTTGATGAGCATGGTGATGTGTTGAAGAACAAGGCTCGATTAGTTGCTGATCCGCGCAGAACCGTCAAGTTTTCTCACGCGAGCTGATCACTTGTGAATGACCAGCCGTAAGGAACTTAAAACAGCTCACACACCAATTCAATGAAGATCAGGAGAGTATAGTGTTTCCCCAGGTCGTTAAGTCCCAACGAGCTGTGCGAGAATAGTCAGACGTGTAGTGATCGAGAGATTTGAACGCGAAAAGAGATTTGAGGATTATTATAACTAAGGAAAAAGCCCATAAACTACAGGGGCTTAAATGCAAAATAAAGAAAGTTAAAAAGATAAAATCTATTAAATAAACGCTATCACTATATTTAAAATGATGAACGTTTAAAACCTAAAACTTACGGTTTAAATAAAAATTACGTAAACGTACAAATAAAAACGTGAAACTTATACAATATAAATCCTAAAAATATGAAAAATACATTTTTACAATCCTAATGATATAAGAAAATTTATAGAAAAGGAAAATTATTTTTATAACTATTTATCTAATTATTATTAATTAAAGACTATTTTTAACTATTAAATAATTATCTAAAATACAGGAAATTAGGAAATAAGGCTAGAAAAATAAAATTAAGACTTAGAAAAGTCTAAAATATCAAAATAGACTTTTCAAAACTATTTTTGTATTTTTATGATTATTTTTCTATTTTCTAGGAATTTTAAACTATTAAAAACTACTCAAATTATTTAAAAATACAATTTTAACTAAGAAAAATATGGAAAAATACTTTTTTGGCTTTTTATATTTATCTAAACTTAAGAAAATTGAAAAATTATTTTTTAGAACCTTTTTCCAATTTTTTATATTAAATACTAATTAAAAATGCTTAAAACCTCATTTAAAATAGGAAAAATAGCAAATTAACTTAGAAAAGTCTGAAAATTTCAGGAAAAGTCTAAAATGATATAAGGAATAAAGGAAAAATAGAAAAAGATGTGCTTATGTGGAGGATATAGAAACTGATGTGCCAAGTGCTTATAAATAAGCACTTGGATAAGCCAAAACCACACCAAAGGGTACCAAACTGATACAGAGGCAACAAGATGCTAAAATAACTCTAAAGCAACAAGTATCAACAATCTATAACCTCTGGAATAGCAAATTGAACAGATTTGATACATGAGCTCATGGCAGAAATCAGTTGTGAGGGGGCCAACTTTGAGCTTATGCATAAGCCACACAATAAGCTAATATTGAAAAACAATAAATGGAACCTAAAGATAACCTGGGTCACTAACTAAAACCTAAAACTCAAACTTGGACAAGCTCAAATGAGCCAAATGCAAGTGCTGCAAGATCTGCACATTACCTGTGCAGATCAGTGCAGTGTGCACAGGGCAAATGAGCTTGTTTTGACAAGCTCATTTGACCCTTATATAAAATTAACAAAATTATGAAAAAATGATAAGAAGAAACTTGACCAGTAGAGCTTTTCAAAAACACAAGTTTCATAGAAATTGGATCAGAAATGAGTGCAATAAAAATCCACTCCAGTTGGCCAAAATCAGAGTTTTTAACTTTGACTTTTTGAAGAAGAACTGAAATTTTGACCTTGGTGAGTTTTGATCTCAAATGATTAACTGACTTTGGTGTATTAAGCTATAGAGATACTAGAATAAGCTAGCTTATCTAATTCTAAGCCTATATGCAAATTATCCTACTCTAATTCTGACAGATATGAAACAATAAGCAAAGCTAATTTGAGTTTTGACTTTTGGTGAATATAGATACAATATGAGGATTGAATTAAGTGCCAAGGACCAAAGTGAGACTGACTCACATGAATTTATCACTATAGCAAGTCCCACACACAGATTTGTTCATTAAACCAAACACTACTTAACTAACTGAGTTGCAAACTTCCAAGTTTAATCTTCAAATCCAAGGCTTATCAACCTTTAAAACAGATTCAATGCATGCTAATTATCACTAAATAAATTATAACATACAGTTAAGACTAACTAAACTCTCATGATCTCAATGATGCTAGTTCAATCAGTACTAAAGCAAAACTGAGTCAAAGAATGCCAGTGCAAATAGAAATGAAATAGTGATTGCTTATGATTAATCTATGATGTCTACCAAACCAACAAGCTAAAACCAACTACTAATGCTACCTTAAAGATTACAAGGAAAAGTCTACAAAACAACTTGTTAAAAACTTGAAACAGATTTAGACTTACACAGGTTTTGCCACTATAGTACACCCTTGAAACCAATGAGACCAAGAGTCTATTGCAATGATAATCTCAATTCGAATACCATCTCACCCCTTATCCAAAGTAACTCAGTATCTTGCCCTGCAGCGTTGACTTTCTTTGACCAAGTGCTAAGTATGTTTTAACCTAAGTCATAAGCTTACCAAGAGCTATAAAGAGCTCAACTAAGCTTATTTGAGTTTAAAGAGAAACCACTGTAAGCTTGAATTTAAGAATAGAAAACTGGATTCTTCCACAGTAAACACAAAAACATGAAACTAGCTAAAAACTTGAAATCAATGCTTGAAAATGAGTTACAATGATCAAGAGGTTTATGTTTAATACATTAAAGCTTCAAATTACATTTTAAAACACTGATTGATATAACTTAATAAAAAACGACATTTAAGGAAAATTAAAACTAAAACTACTACTGTTCTTCTCCTTCTCTCTTCCTTTTTATAGCTCTGAAAGCTTCCACGTGTCCTCTATAGCAGATCCCACCTCCCCATTTGACCATTGGTTGAGTTTAGAGCAGTTTGGCTATATGTCCAATTTTGGCGGGAAATGGACAATTTGACTTATAGGGTCTGAATTTGCAGATAGGGGGGGGTGGATGCATAGGGGTGATGGGAGAGGTGTTGGGATAAGGTGAGGTGAAAAAGGTGATGGGTGAAGGGATTTGCAGAGATGCAGGCCAAGTGGGGAAGAAGAAACCCATGGTGGAGGGAAACCAGTATTCGTTTGACTTGTTTGTTGACCAGGGGGTCAAAATGGGTAAGGGGTCAAAAGGTAAGGTATATGGCAGGGGTCAATATTGTTTTGACAAGGCATATGTTTAGTTATTGACAAGGACTAACTTTGTAATTCTTCAAACTTGAGGGGCCATTCCTGTAATTTTCCAAACTTGATACAAGGACTAAAACTGACAAACTTCAATAGTATAAGGACCAGTTTTGACAATTTCAAATTTTCCAGGGACCAAACTTGACAATTTTGAAAGTTCAGGGACCTTTTCTGCCATTTTACAAAAGATTTATTCAAGGACCATTTTTGACAAATTAAAATATTTCAGGGACCTTGAATAACATTTCTCTTTATTTAGATTTACCAGGGACTGTTTTTGACAACTTTTGAAACTTGGGGGACTAAAACTGCCAATTATGCAAATTTGATACGTTTTTCACCAGATTTTGATATTTTTGCATTTAAAACACATAAAACACTTATTTGTGATATTTTTATCATCTTGATGCATTTCTGAGTGTTTTCAGATGTTTTTGCAGTTTAAATGGTACAAAAATGATGAGTATTTAGACACTCATCAATCCCCCACACTAAGATATTGCTAGTCCCTAGCAATGTTTTGAGAAAAATTAATGGATTTTATCTCTTTACCAAAAGCCATTACTTCTGGAGTAGCCAAATGTTTCAGTTCAAGTAAGAACTTTGGTACACCGATAACCAAGTGATTTTGAGCAAACCACCAGCTTTCAACGGTTTTGATTTGTCTTTACCAGAAGCCGTACCCTTCTGGACTAGCCAACTCTTAGATAAATTATCAATATTATCTTTGGTGAGCTGATTACCAATTATGGATTTTCCACTGCCTTTACCACAAGCCATAAACTTGCGGGCTAGCCAACTCTTCACTTTTAAGGATATGGTGAGCTGAATACCATACAATTTTGGGCAAATTGTAAGCCGTCAACGGATTTGAGATATTTTTACCAAGAGCCGTTTGCTCCTGGATTAGCCAATCCTTATGTGGGTTAGACATGGTGGACTGATTACCATTTGTTGTGTTTAGTACATAGTACTTCCACTAAAAAAATTTTTTTAAAATTTGGCCATTTTGGGGGAAAAAGGGACTAAAAGGGTACATTTACGATCAAAATTCGCCAGAATTTCCCCCCCACACTTAGAAATGAATATTGTCCTCAATATTCAAAGTACCGGCTGTTATGCCGAAACTTAGAACGTAAAAAGATAACATTACTAGCTAAGTGTGGAAACACAACAATTATTCTCTTTTTTAATATATACAATTTTTCAATTTTTTTTTTTTTTTTTTTTTTTTTTTTAGATCTATATACAACATGTGGGGCATCTCCCCCACACTAGGGTGGTACACACGGGTGAAAACCCATGTTAAGCTACTGTTTTTGATTACCGAGTCGTTAGCTTGACTCGACCCCGAATTAATTGGTTCATGGGGAAGTAAGTGGAAGAGACAATCTCCATCGGACTTTCATTCAAGATGTTTGGATAAACATTGAAGTACGTGAAAGTTCCACACCGATGAGATATACAGACAGAAAGACCCGGTTCACAAATGGTACATGGAAATGCCTGGGTCAAAGATAATGTCCTCATTCCCGAAGGAGTGAAGAACAGGAGAAGCCACGGGATATATGAAGAAAAGAAAGAAAATCATGATACAAATCATGACTAACTCTTCATCCTCAATAGGAGAATTCATAGTTTCATGAATCTCCTCAGTTAAGCTTATTTGATCAAGACATACTATGGGTGTGTCTAGATCAAAATGGAAGTTATCATACTCCGGTGGAGATATGATATGAGTGAGTTCACAGGAGAACTCCTCGAAGGTAAATGAATCATATTCAGAATTGGTATCAGTGGGTTCACTGGTGAACTCATCCAATGTAAATGATTCATAATCGGGGAGAGAATTATGAGAATGAAAAGTGGTACTGCCACTAATCTTCTCTCCCATATTATCAAAACAAAAGGCTTTCATTTCCGGAATAGAATCATCGGAAAGAATGTCACTATCCTTAATGGGGATAGGAGATGAAATAGGTTTTTTACTGAAAGCCTCGATTTTAGAAATGAGAAGACTGACATTCAGTAATGTTGCACGAAGTGCTTCATTTTTGATTTCAGTGTCAGTAACTTCATCATTCTCTTCTTCTAAGCTAACAAGCTCAGAAGGTAAATCTTCCACATAAACGATGTCTCCACAAGATAATGAATCATTATCATTAGAATCGGAGAACATCTCAACATGATCATTTTGGAAGACAAGAGGAGGAGGGATATCACACACATGATCAGAAGTTCCCTGTGACTCTCTTGGGATTGGAACAAGGTTCTCAACACTAGACTTTATGAATTCGTCCGATTCCTTTTCAGGAACAGTGTCAAGATGCTCGTCCCCCATAGTCAGAGAGTGAGTGGGAGCTTCGGGTGTGATAGCAGTTGTTTGAGATGGAATCTCAACTGCTGGGATATCAACTGACTGAGGGAGTTTAGAAGGACTAGCATACATATGTTTTATACTTTCCATTTGTTCTTCTGCTAGTAATTCCATCATAGTCTTTTCTCCCTGAGTTTTCATGGAAGGAATTTCAACTGATGAACTTGATGAATTTGTACAAAGTTGACTAATATCAAGGGTAACTTCATCATCATCGTCATCAGGAATGAAATGAAATCGAGAGCTAGATTTGGCTGCTTTTTCTTTTGCAATTGATTCCCTAATAGATTTTTCAAAGGCAATCTGGGAATCTAATTTAGCAGTCCGTTCTTCAGCTAACAAAACTTCCATGGATTTTTCATTTGGATTATCTTGGGGATGTTTACATTCCTTCAAATCTTTCACTAAATCCAAAAGATCAAGTAGAAGATTTTGAGGAAGTGGCTCAGGCTGAGGTGGTGCCTGATTCACTTGGTATTGTGGAGGTTGGTTATGATACGAAGAGTCGTAATTGTTACAAGGAAATGGATTCCTCGTTTGACAATCAGAGCTAGAGTGAGGACCTCCACAATACTCACAACAGTAAAACTGATGTGGCTGTGAGTCATATGTGTTGTAGCCATAATTGTTATCAGGAACCTGCTCATAGACAAGCGTGTTTCCCGATTGACAATCAGAACTGTAGTGTGAACCACCACAGTACTCACAACAGTAAAACTGCTGAGTCTTACAGTGTGGTAGCTGATGGAATGAATCAGTTGTGTTATGGTAGGAATAGGGATCCTGGTTATAGACAGACCCGTTTCCTGATTCCACCATGCTACAACTGGGGCAATTGCCACCATTATAAGGACCACCACACCATTGACATCCAAGAGGGTGAGGATAAGACATAGAAAGAATCAAAGGTTTACAGAGGGTAAGAAATGAAGAATCAAAAGGGTAAGAGGGTAAAGAGGAATATTTTTGGTATTTTTGAAAAACATGATGTAGAAACAAAGAATGAAAATCTTTTTGGGTTTTTGATTTTATAGATGATATAAACAAGGAGTGATGTCAAATCACTAATCTGCCAAACGTAAGACTATTAGCACTGCTCCCCGGCAGCGGCGCCAAAATTTGATCCGCGCAGAACCGTCAAGTTTTCTCACGCGAGCTGATCACTTGTGAATGACCAGCCGTAAGGAACTTAAAACAGCTCACACACCAATTCAATGAAGATCAGGAGAGTATAGTGTTTCCCCAGGTCGTTAAGTCCCAACGAGCTGTGCGAGAATAGTCAGACGTGTAGTGATCGAGAGATTTGAACGGGAAAAGAGATTTGAGGATTATTATAACTAAGGAAAAAGCCCATAAACTACAGGGGCTTAAATGCAAAATAAAGAAAGTTAAAAAGATAAAATCTATTAAATAAACGCTATCACTATATTTAAAATGATGAACGTTTAAAACCTAAAACTTACGGTTTAAATAAAAATTACGTAAACGTACAAATAAAAACGTGAAACTTATACAATATAAATCCTAAAAATATGAAAAATACATTTTTACAATCCTAATGATATAAGAAAATTTATAGAAAAGGAAAATTATTTTTATAACTATTTATCTAATTATTATTAATTAAAGACTATTTTTAACTATTAAATAATTATCTAAAATACAGGAAATTAGGAAATAAGGCTAGAAAAATAAAATTAAGACTTAGAAAAGTCTAAAATATCAAAATAGACTTTTCAAAACTATTTTTGTATTTTTATGATTATTTTTCTATTTTCTAGGAATTTTAAACTATTAAAAACTACTTAAATTATTTAAAAATACAATTTTAACTAAGAAAAATATGGAAAAATACTTTTTTGGCTTTTTATATTTATCTAAACTTAAGAAAATTGAAAAATTATTTTTTAGAACCTTTTTCCAATTTTTTATATTAAATACTAATTAAAAATGCTTAAAAACTCATTTAAAATAGGAAAAATAGCAAATTAACTTAGAAAAGTCTAAAAATTTCAGGAAAAGTCTAAAATGATATAAGGAATAAAGGAAAAATAGAAAAAGATGTGCTTATGTGGAGAATATAGAAACTGATGTGCCAAGTGCTTATAAATAAGCACTTGGATAAGCCAAAACCACACCAAAGGGTACCAAACTGATACAGAGGCAACAAGATGCTAAAATAACTCTAAAGCAACAAGTATCAACAATCTATAACCTCTGGAATAGCAAATTGAACAGATTTGATACATGAGCTCATGGCAGAAATCAGTTGTGAGGGGGCCAACTTTGAGCTTATGCATAAGCCACACAATAAGCTAATATTGAAAAACAATAAATGGAACCTAAAGATAACCTGGGTCACTAACTAAAACCTAAAACTCAAACTTGGACAAGCTCAAATGAGCCAAATGCAAGTGCTGCAAGATCTGCACATTACCTGTGCAGATCAGTGCAGTGTGCACAGGGCAAATGAGCTTGTTTTGACAAGCTCATTTGACCCTTATATAAAATTAACAAAATTATGAAAAAATGATAAGAAGAAACTTGACCAGTAGAGCTTTTCAAAAACACAAGTTTCATAGAAATTGGATCAGAAATGAGTGCAATAAAAATCCACTCCAGTTGGCCAAAATCAGAGTTTTTAACTTTGACTTTTTGAAGAAGAACTGAAATTTTGACCTTGGTGAGTTTTGATCTCAAATGATTAACTGACTTTGGTGTATTAAGCTATAGAGATACTAGAATAAGCTAGCTTATCTAATTCTAAGCCTATATGCAAATTATCCTACTCTAATTCTGACAGATATGAAACAATAAGCAAAGCTAATTTGAGTTTTGACTTTTGGTGAATATAGATACAATATGAGGATTGAATTAAGTGCCAAGGACCAAAGTGAGACTGACTCACATGAATTTATCACTATAGCAAGTCCCACACACAGATTTGTTCATTAAACCAAACACTACTTAACTAACTGAGTTGCAAACTTCCAAGTTTAATCTTCAAATCCAAGGCTTATCAACCTTTAAAACAGATTCAATGCATGCTAATTATCACTAAATAAATTATAACATACAGTTAAGACTAACTAAACTCTCATGATCTCAATGATGCTAGTTCAATCAGTACTAAAGCAAAACTGAGTCAAAGAATGCCAGTGCAAATAGAAATGAAACAGTGATTGCTTATGATTAATCTATGATGTCTACCAAACCAACAAGCTAAAACCAACTACTAATGCTACCTTAAAGATTACAAGGAAAAGTCTACAAAACAACTTGTTAAAAACTTGAAACAGATTTAGACTTACACAGGTTTTGCCACTATAGTACACCCTTGAAACCAATGAGACCAAGAGTCTATTGCAATGATAATCTCAATTCGAATACCATCTCACCTCTTATCCAAAGTAACTCAGTATCTTGACCTGCAGCGTTGACTTTCTTTGACCAAGTGCTAAGTATGTTTTAACCTAAGTCATAAGCTTACCAAGAGCTATAAAGAGCTCAACTAAGCTTATTTGAGTTTAAAGAGAAACCACTGTAAGCTTGAATTTAAGAATAGAAAACTGGATTCTTCCACAGTAAACACAAAAACATGAAACTAGCTAAAAACTTGAAATCAATGCTTGAAAATGAGTTACAATGATCAAGAGGTTTATGTTTAATACATTAAAGCTTCAAATTACATTTTAAAACACTGATTGATATAACTTAATAAAAAACGACATTTAAGGAAAATTAAAACTAAAACTACTACTGTTCTTCTCCTTCTCTCTACCTTTTTATAGCTCTGAAAGCTTCCACGTGTCCTCTATAGCAGATCCCACCTCCCCATTTGACCATTGGTTGAGTTTAGAGCAGTTTGGCTATATGTCCAATTTTGGCGGGAAATGGACAATTTGACTTATAGTGTCTGAATTTGCAGATAGGGGGGGGGGGTGGATGCATAGGGGTGATGGGAGAGGTGTTGGGATAAGGTGAGGTGAAAAAGGTGATGGGTGAAGGGATTTGCAGAGATGCAGGCCAAGTGGGGAAGAAGAAACCCATGGTGGAGGGAAACCAGTATTCGTTTGACTTGTTTGTTGACCAGGGGGTCAAAATGGGTAAGGGGTCAAAAGGTAAGGTATATGGCAGGGGTCAATATTGTTTTGACAAGGCATATGTTTAGTTATTGACAAGGACTAACTTTGTAATTCTTCAAACTTGAGGGGCCATTCCTGTAATTTTCCAAACTTGATACAAGGACTAAAACTGACAAACTTCAATAGTATAAGGACCAGTTTTGACAATTTCAAATTTTCCAGGGACCAAACTTGACAATTTTGAAAGTTCAGGGACCTTTTCTGCCATTTTACAAAAGATTTATTCAAGGACCATTTTTGACAAATTAAAATATTTCAGGGACCTTGAATAACATTTCTCTTTATTTAGATTTACCAGGGACTGTTTTTGACAACTTTTGAAACTTGGGGGACTAAAACTGCCAATTATGCAAATTTGATACGTTTTTCACCAGATTTTGATATTTTTGCATTTAAAACACATAAAACACTTATTTGTGATATTTTTATCATTTTGATGCATTTCTGAGTGTTTTCAGATGTTTTTGCAGTTTAAATGGTACAAAAATGATGAGTATTTAGACACTCATCAGTTGCTAAAGGATATCGTCAAGAGGAGGGTATAGACTTTGAAGAATCTTTTGCTCTAGTTGCTCGAATCGAGGCAATCAGAATCTTTCTGGCTAATGCTGCTAGTAAGAACATGGTAGTTTATCAGATGGATGTAAAGACGGCATTTCTGAACGGAGATCTTAAAGAAGTCGTCTACGTCAGCCAACCTGAAGGATTTGTGAACCAAGAGCATCCTACTCACGTTTATTGTTTGAAGAAGGCTCTTTACGGTTTAAAGCAAGCTCCAAGGGCATGGTATGATACACTGTCAAAGTTTCTTCTATCAACCGGATTCATCAAAGGAGCAGTTGATCCTACATTGTTCACCAGGAAGTCAGGCAAACATTTGATTCATGTTCAAATTTATGTTGATGATATTATTTTTGCCTCGACTGACCCAATGGAATGTGATCGTTTTTCAAATGAAATGAGTTCAAAGTTTAAAATGTCAATGATGGGACAAATGTCATTTTTCTTGGGATTACAAATTTCACAAAGTCCCGGAGGCATTTTCATAAATCAATCTAAATATGCAACAGAGATTTTAAAGAAATTTGGATTTGATTCAAGTGACCCTGTTGACACCCCCATGATTGACCGAACCAAACTAGATGAGGACCTCTCAGGGATCATGATTGACCAAACGAAATATCGGAGTATGATTGGATCCCTGATGTATCTCACTGCTAGTAGACCAGACATCTTGTTCGCTGTTTGCATGTGTGCTAGATACCAGGCTAAGCCTACTAAAAAGCACCTTGAAGCAGTTAAACGGGTCTTTCAGTATCTCCAAGGAACCATCAATATGGGTCTTTGGTACCCGAAGGACACCGGTATGTCACTAACGACCTATGCAGATGCTGATCATGCAGGTTGTCAAGATGCACGTCGAAGTACGTCAGGAGGTGCTCAGTTTTTGGGTGATAAGCTTGTGAGCTGGTCTTCAAAGAAGCAAATGAGTACTTCTATTTCCTCCACAGAGGCTGAATACATAGCCATGTCATCTTGTTGTGCTCAAATCTTATGGATGAGATCTCAATTATCTGACTATGGCTTTGAATTCAACAAAATCCCTCTGTACTGTGATAATAAAAGTGCTATTGCTCTCTCATGCAACAACGTTCAACACTCAAGAGCAAAGCATATCGACATTCGACATCATTTCATCAGGGAACAAGTAGAAAAAGGTGTGGGGGAACTATATTTTGTGAGGTCTGAATATCAATTAGCTGACATCTTCACCAAAGCTCTTCCAAGAGAACGTTTTGAGTTTATTCTTCCACGTCTTGGCTTGAAAAGCCTTCAACCAGAAACACTCAAACGTCTTCAGGAGGAAGACGAGGAGTAAAGGTCTATCTTCATCTATTTCTTGTAAATATTTATTTGAAAAACAAAATACAAAATTATAAAACCTTCAAAAATCAAATAGAAAAATATAAAACTTTCAAAATCCATAAAAATTTGAAAAATTCGAAAAATCTTCAAAAAATATTGTCATTTTGTCATGTTTTTTCCGGTTCGATAATATCTACGGTCTTTGTGCTGTCATTCAAAGAATGACACGGGACTTTAGATGTTGGTCGAATTTAAAAAAAAAAAATATATATATATATATATATATATATATATTTTTGGGAGAAAGAGAAACAATGGTTTATTGTCATTTTCAGGCAATAACCCGGTTTTAAAAGAAAGAACAGAGCCATGTCTCACCATGTTTTCAAATTCCATGCTCTGATTCTATAAACATTTATCTGCTGAAAACTAAATACTTTGAAAAATAACTCAATCTCTATTTTTGATAATCATCATGACTTATATGTCAAAATCTTTATCTCTCAATCAACAACCTATGTCATTGATTGAGGGGGAGAATGATTTCAATTAAATTAAAAAGTTATTTGGCATTAAAATTGTTTTTCAAAAGATATACATGCATGTTTTATCAATGGAGTTTAAAGTCTTAAAATCCGATCGTTATCAGTTCAAACGCTTTCACAATCAAGTCACAATTCTCCTTAAAAGCTTTCAAAATCAATTTTAATCTATACGAGATCACAAATCTCAAATGTTTTGATAATTGTGATCGGGGGAGAATGTGTGATTTAAATTGGATTTAAACTGATAATTCGGTAAATGGTTTTATAAGAATGTACATGCAGTCCTTCCCACATGTGACAAACGATTTTAAATTTTCATGCACATGTTGAGGGGGAGCATCTATCTTAAACCTATGATTTGAAATGTGATCAACTTATCTCAATGTGCAGGTTCCCTCTAGTATGTGCAAAACTCTTTTCAAACCTCGAGGCACATATTGAGGGGGAGCGAATTTATGGAAACCTCATCCTTCTCGGAAATACGATATCTACTTGATTTGATATGAGAAGTGATGTTGATATCTTTTAGAAAATGGTAATCAAAGAAGTTAATTCTTTCTCTTGCCTCCGTGTGCTAAACATTTTCAAATACTTGATGCACATGTTGAGGGGGAGTTCTCGTTCTAGAAATATCAAAAACAATTCAGGTACAAAATGCTTTGATTATATATCACAAGTATCTGAATTGAGTTTCAAATGGTTTTCAATTGGTTCCAATGGCAGATGAACAATACCAAATAGACCGACCAACTCTACTTTATGTGCGGTGATATAAGGATGATAAGGTTAGGTATGTGTTCCCATGATCCGCCAGAACCGGAGGGATCTACCCAGGGATAATCCACTAGTTAGTGTAGAAGTCCTTAGGTATGATGATAAAAGGAGAAAAATGAGATATGGGAAGAGTGCAGACTAAGACTGAGCTAGTACTGGAATGAACCCAACAAGGTTCTAGCTATGAAGTCTCGGTAAGCACTGAAGGGGTTGAAGAATTAAAAAGAATTGAATGAGAAAAGGGTGAAAACAAATAGCCCTCCATTTATTCAACCTTAGGGTAGAAACCGGGTTCAATTCATATGCTACTGATGGTAACATTGGTATTGAAGACAAGACGTCATGGACCCAGTGACGCACTGCACTTCAACTTTCCAAACCACTCAAGTTCCTCTTAAAAGGACTTGTTTCATTCTCACGGGGAACCGACACTATCTATCGACCTTCTCTTAGAGATGGTTGATATTGAAGAAGGAGACCCTCTCCCTAGTCTCCGGCACAGGATCCAAATATGCACAAATTGAGTCTAGAGCCTCGAGATCATCAATAAATCTCATTAGGACACTTTCAATGAAGACTCTCTGTTTCACACAATGTGGAAAGAGAGACTATATCTTGAGTCCTACGCATTATCCTTGTGGTATTGCCAGAACATCTGAGTGATGTGTTTACATATTCACAATGAAGATGGAAAGCCTTCTGGAGCCAACATCAAACAAGCTCCTGGTAGGTGGCATGTGAGATCTATTATATAGATCAACCATGTGACAACTGAACAGAAACAATGGGGCGATTCAATCTCTTGAATCAATCCTGGTTCAGGTTATGGATTGACAGATGCCTTTGAAAAACCGGTCGTTGTGCTTAATAAACTCTTTTCTTTAGCACATCGACTGTGTACTCATTTTTCAAACCAAAAGGTATTTTTATGATTGATAATTGATTTTCAATAAAACCTTCGTTGTATTGCAAAAACAATTTCTATTGAGCAATACACGATTGTTTTTCAAATCTCTTTTCATCAATCAGTGGACTTAAAATTCGCTGGTTCACTCACTCCGTGTTGTCTTCTTTGAGACGTTCCGGTTTGAGAACAGCTAGAACAGCTGCGAAACCCTGTCAAGGAGATTCTTAGGAATCCTACCTGATCACAGGCAGTACTTGTACTGATCAACGGGGAACCGTTGGCCGTGTACCTCAATTCAACGAAAGTGATCAAAGACACTTTCGTGCGCTCTATTGCTAACTGTTGTATGCAGGTACGCCCGACGTTTGCAGCTGATCAGAATGAAGCGGTCAATCCATAGCCACATGCTCACTTAACACATTCATCTCTAATGAAATCATGATTAGTGCATCAATGACTCTGATATTTTCACTCCATGCTTCTGCTACGCTGCTGCCAATATCATGATTCAACAAAAGCTTCCGCTACTCTGATAAGAAGATATCATGATCCAGAATGTGAGCATGTCGGTCCTAAAGTCACAACACCACAATGGATGTCTCAGAGATTGTTGATAGCTGATGATCTCAAAAGATGGCCAAAAAATTATTATCACGTGGATCAGTAAAAGACCTCCACTTGAAGTAACCAAACATGCAATGTGAAGAATCAATGACTACGAGCTTAGGAGCAAAGGACTACATCAAGAATGCAAGATCAATTGTCAATGTATTATCTGGTTGTATTCAATGTATTTTTGATACATGATTGAGGTGACCTCCCTTAGGGGGAGATTGTTAGGAATTAGAAATTCCCGGTATTAAAGAGTCGGTCACCTCAAGTATATGTAATCGTTAGAAAGCTCGTAGTCGTAGTAATTCTTAAGTTAAGTAGTATTTAGTTAAGTAACACCGTGGAGGACGGACGGGTCTTTACCCACTGTATGCCTGATCCACAGCCCGATGTGTGGCGATTTATATAAGACTATAAATACTCTCTACCTTCCAAGGTAGAGAGTTGGAGCTCATAATAATATCTTTCACTTTCTCTCACTAAGTTCCCTAAACCTCTAACTTTCTCTCTCTAGAATTCCATCTATATGCTACTTTGTGTTATGGTTTGATGTGTATGTGAAAAGTTATATCTTACATAATCATAGCACAGTCAGGAGCTGGTATTAATTCCCATACATCTAACCGATCGAACTCATGAATTTCATCTTGCATTTCATTGAACCAGTTATCCTCAGTCATTGCTGATTTAACATCTTTTGGTTTGACCTTAGATAATACGGAGTTGAAGAAGCACCACAAGGCATCAGTTGCAAGTTGTTTAAGAGTGGATACTGGACGAGAGGGATTCCCAATGATATTGTCTAATGTATGGTCATGTGTCCATTTTTCTAAGATGTTCGTGTGGTTGTTGTAGAGGAACTGAAGTAGAAGAGTTTGGATCTCCTGATAAAGATGGTTCTGAAGTTGGTTCAGGAGCAAATATGTTCTCAAATGGAGCATCTTCGGGAGTAGCAAATGGGTTATCTCCATCATAGGTGCCAGACACATTTTCATGATGTACACTTGATGATTGAGGATTTGATGATGAGGATGAGAGATCTGCAGTGGGCGCTTCTTGACTCAGTGACATAGAAGCTGATGAGTTAACTACGTTGATTAGGTTAGGAATAGCCTCTGTGGTTGGATTTGACTGATCATTAGCAGTAGGCTCATAGTGTTCATCAAACATTGGATCAAATAATTTCTTCAAATCATCTTCCGAAGGGGGTACATATGAAATTGCTGGTGAGGGATTTTGTACAAGAGAAGAACTAATGGGGAAACTTAATGAAGGTTGTGATGCGGGTCCAGACCTTGATTGTCCTGGAGCCATTTGACCGGTCAGCTCATCGAACGTAACGTGAATTGTTTCCATGATATTTCGGGTTCTTTTGTTACATATTCGGTATCCTTTTCTGTTTGGTGAATATCCTACAAACACTCCAATGTCCTCTTTAGCTTTCAGTTTACCTAAATCTTGACCCTCATTAGTTGGATAACACAAAGCACCAAACACACGAAGGAAGGATAGATCAGGTTTTCGATTGTGGACAAGTTCATATGGAGTTTTTCCATGAGTTTGTGAATTAGGGATCGATTTTGGGTGTAGCATGCAGTGGCAATGGCTTCAGCACAGAGAAATGTTGGAACCTTTGAATAAATTAGCATTGTTCTTGTGGCTTCCACAAGAGTTCGATTTTGTCTTTCAACTACACCGTTCTGTTGAGGAGTTCGTGGAACACTTCTTTGATGACTGATTCCAACACTTTCATAAAACTCACTAAGTTCTTTGTTGACAAACTCAGTTCCATTGTCAGTTCGGATGATTCTAACAGTCTTGTTAAGTCGAACCTTGATAAGGTTTTAAAATGTACCTTTTTGAGGGGTCGTTTAAGCCCTTATTTGATCACTTTTGTATCTGTTATTACTTAATATCGTTCCTTTTCACTTTTTAGGTATCTTGAAGGCAAATTGCTGGAATGACACTTATTCGGACGAAAATGCGCGAATATGCGAAGAAAATGGCCAAAGTCAAGAATCGACACACTCAAGCTGCTGAAACTGAAGGGAACGGCGTCAGGTTATACTTGTGACACCGTCAGAACAAGTTTTGTGACGACTCAGTAGCCAAATTGCTTATTTACAAGTGACGGCAACAGGTTTTAAAAGAGTAGGGCGTCGCAGCTCAGACGGCCTAGATTTGATCCAGACGGCGTCACAGACATAAGGTGACGCCGTCACAATGATAACGTGGCCAAGACGAAACCCTAATGACGGCGACCCGACGGCGTCACAAACTAAAGGGTGACGCCGTCGCAGTTGTAACCTTATATATAGAAACCAAATTTTTTAGTTTTCAGTGTGTAGTTCTGTGGAGTAAAAACCTAAACCGAACCAAGGCTGTCTTGTACAATGTTTTAGGGTTCCATACCCTATCTTACATCAAGATAAGTGTTTTACTTCATTAATTCAATTATGTGTTCAATTGATTGTGTGTATGCTTGCATGTTCCCCATGTCCTGCTAATTTATTTGTGTGTTTGCTTAGGTAATATGAAACTTAGTTATTCAATATTGATTGGTTGTCACTTATCTTAACTGTGATTGACCTAGTATTGCGATAGGTCATTCGTTGTGTTGTTAATGCTTGATTAATCTTTGTTGAACCTTAGTTTATAATCACCTAGAGTAATTGTAGGCTATACATCCAAAGAATACCTTAGTGTTAAGTTTATAAATCCTAGAGATTTTGTAGTCATTAACCTTTGGTAGCTTCAAAGAGTTAGGGATAAACGCATACCCTACGACCTTAGAGACACAACGCGATTAAGAATAAGGATGTGACAATTCAACCACCAATAGGAGATAACTAGGGAGTAATAAAGCCTAAGCAAATACATTTTTAATCATCATACGAGCACACAATAATAGACATAGACTACACTACCTTAGATTAGATAATTAGATAAGTAGAAGTAATCGGTAGAAATACCAACCCCCAAATCCAAACCCCGAGATTCGTACCTTTCCATTTCCTAAAAAACATAAAAAGATAAATAAATAATCTTCCTTAACCCCAACCTTAGCATAGTAACTTCTCACTAGCATTCCTATTCCCCTAGAGAACGATATCAATTCCCGTGGCTTACCCTAATACTACACTACAACGATTAGGTTCACTGCCTAGCGTGTTGAAAAACTTGCTCGACGAAAAGGAAGTTCCTTTGACCCCGAACGCGCTGTGTAAGCGTATCAAGTTTTTGGCGCCGCCGCCGGGGAATAGAATAGCTAGTTAGGAGTCCACCTCGTTTAGGTTTCCTTGCTTGATTCCTATCAAGTAAGCTTTTTTCCCATTTTTAGCTTCCTCGTAGTCTATCCCCCTTCTTCGTGACCTTTGTTGGTAATCCCATCACTTTTCATCATGGAAGGTGATAACCAACCACCACTCATCAACCCACCACCAAATGACCCGCCAAGAGGCCATACTCTTGGTGAATACACGAGACCAAGCCACCTAGGCTATAGGAACACCATTGAGCTTCCTGACCTAGCCCAAACTACGGCCCTGCGATCCGACACCATCCGGTTGGTGCAAAACGGATGTGCATTCCATGGACTTCGTTCCGATGATCCTAATCAGCATCTTAAGGATTTCCTTAAAATTATCGATTCCATCGACCTCGATGCTACTACTCGGGAGACCACGCGTCTGCGTCTCTTCCAATTCTCTCTACGGGACCAAGCTTGTAATTGGCTTGAGCGACTTCCCGCCGGCTCCATCTCAAGTTGGGATGATCTCACCTCTCGTTTCCTTGCTCAATTTTTCCCATCGGGGAGAACTACCAAGCTTAGGAATGATATCTTGACGTTCCAACAACGTCAAGGTGAATCTCTCTACGGAGCATGGACTCGATTAAAGGACTTACTCCATAGAGTCCCTCATCAGGGCATTGATCTTTGGCTTCTAGTCCAAATCTTCTACGATTATGTCAATTTCCCCACTAAGCGATCCATTGACCAAGCGGCCAGTGAAAAACTTAGTGATCTCACCGCGGAAGAATCATGGGGTATAATAGAGGACCTTGCTCTCTATGACAAAGAAAGTTGGAATGACCCTGGTGAGTTGCCCAAATCCGTAAAGGCAATCTCCTTGCCTTCCTTTGACTCACAACCTTCCGACCGTAGGATGCTCGAGCTTGAAGATCAAGTTAAATTCCTAATGAGCTCATATGAAAATCCTAAGTCTTCAAAACTAGTGAACAAAATCACTCTACCTTGTGAATTGTGTAGTGGCTCCCACGACACTCGAGATTGCACAAGACTCCCCAAACAAGCTTTTGCGGACTACGCCTCCACGCATACCGACGGAGTGGGAGAGAAGTGGTACACTTTCAAGCCCGAACAAAACAACTTAGGAAACTCTTACAACCCCTCATGGAGGAATCACCCTAACCTTAAGTGGAACCAAAATTCAAGCACACCCCAAAGCTCATCTAGTCCACCCAATAGGTTCAATCCTCCAAACACAGGGAACCCCACTAGTCTTGAGGCAATTGCATCTAGATTTATGTCATCTCAAGAAACTCGATTGACTAAGCTTGAAGCTGATTTTAAGCGATGACAAGGCGAGATGACAAGCAAACTTGATCCCTCTTAAAAGCCTTGAATGACCGGGAAATTGGAGCACTCCCAAGTGATACTATAAAGAACCCAAAAGTGAGTTCGATTTCATCGACTTCATGTTCTTGTTCACCATGGGAGAATGCGCATCCATGCCCCTCACACCCACCGGTTCACTCGGTAAACGCTATCAAAAAGGGTTCCAAGCAATCCAAAATGAGGTACCAAGGCCCCGTACCATTGGTAGAACCTACTCTTGAGAAACCCGTCAACCAAGAACCCAAACCTAATCTAGAGGAGGAGTACAAGGAACTCCATCAAGAAAAACCGGTTCTTGAAGTCTTAGCTCATGCACCTTATTATAATGCTTTAAAAGAAAAATACGAGCTAGAACTTAAACTTGGAAAACATGGGTCCGCTTTTATGCGAAATAATTTTCCTAAGAAGTTAGATGATCCCAGGTGATGAGTGTGTAAATACTCATCATTTTTGGGTCAAATCTGAACTGCAAAACGTTTAAAAATGCTCAGAAATGCATCAAAATACTGAAAATATCTCAAAATTGCATTTTATATGTTTCAGATGCAAAATGTTTAAAATCAGATGAAAAATGAGCTAAGTTTGCATAATTGGCAGTTTCAGTCCCCCAAGTTTCAAAAGTTGTTAGAAATAATCCCTGAGCACTTAATTTCAAAAGAAAAATCACCAAAGGTCCTTTTAAAATCATAAGTTGTCAAAATTAGTCCTTTGGTGAAAAATATCAAAAGTTTTGAGAAATTACAAGTTTAGTCCTCCAAGTTTCAAAATTGTCAAAAATAGTCCTTGGAAATTTGAAAATGTCCATTTTGGTCCTTGTACTATTGAAACTTGTCACTTTTGGTCCCTTGGAACAACTTTGCAAAATTGGCAGCATTGGTCCTTGTATTTTTAGAAATTACAAAAAAGGTCCTTGTTTATTAAAGCCCCTAAGCCTTTGGACCCTTGTCATAACCCTTTGGACCCTGCCATTCCCTTTTTGACCCCCTCAATTTGACCCCCCTTTCAATAATATTACCCAAGTCAAATATCTGGTCAAACAAACACACCCGCCCTTTTTCTTCGTCTTCACCTGTTTCTCTGCAACACCAGGCATCCCACACCTCCAGCTCACCTTTCACCTCTTTTATCACTCCATCTCAACAACCCAACAAAATGCATTAAAAGCTTCTTCAACCTAACACTCAAACCTCCCCAACTGGCTAAAACCATTTTGGCGCCAAAACTGATCCAATGGCCAATATGCACTCATGCCATCCAAAGGTCCAGATTAAAGGTGGGAATAGCTCAGAAGTCAAAGGGAAGCACATTTGCTATAAAAAAGGAGGAAGATGAAAGAGAGAAGGGCAGTAGAATTTAGTTTTTAAATTTCATCAATGTCGTTTTAAAATTAAAGTTTTAGTTAAAGTGTAAAAGCTGTAATCTTTTGTTTCATTGTACCAAACTCAAGTAAAATTATCAGTGTAATGTACTTTTAAACATCAATTTCAAAGGTTAACCAAGTTTCAAGTTTTATGTTAACTGTTGCAAATTTCAGTTTCAAAATCTTATATCCAAGTTTCTAGTGGCTTATTTTTAAACTCAAATAAGCTTATATAAGCTACTTATAGCTTTTTGTGAGCTTATAAATCAATTTCAAGCAACATTGGTTTCGGGTCAACAAAAGTCAAACTTGGGGGAATTTTGGCTAAGCAGTAATGGCAATGGATATGGGTTGATGCAGAGCTGATTTGGGGTTGGATTGGACTAAAATAGTGTAGGATGGTTATGGTTTAAGCTGCAGAATAAGCTGGATACTTGTGAGTTGTTATTCTCATTTCCATTTTCAATCCAGTTTGCATATTGTGCTTGTATGTGTATCTGTGGTCATAAATAGTTTAGAACTGTTTAATTAGTGGTAAATAGGTTAACTAAATTCAGTTGCAGTATTAGCATTAACTAGTTCAGTGGTTAGCTCATCAAAAGTTCAAATCAGTTATATAAGTAGTGTTTGGATTGTGCAGCAGATCTGTGTTTGAGGCTTGTTCAGTGGTTGATACCTGTTGGTTTAGGTTTGTTGAGCTCCATTGAACTCATTGCAGTCATCAAAATCAGTTGTTTACCACAAAAGTCAAAATCACCTAGGATCTATCTTAATTGCTTAACTGTTAGGATTTTTAAAGATCAAAAACTTGTTCTGTGCTTAGATATCATAGAAAGAGATTGCATTAGTTTCATTTCACCATAAATCATCAACATCAGTCCACAAATTGGTTTCAAAGTTCAATATAGTCAACTTTTCAAAATTGTCTCAAAAGTCAAAAATGAAAATCTCAGTTTTCACCCAACTGGGGTGATTTTTCATGGGTTCAGTTTTGGGCCAAATCAAGTGAAACTTGGGGTTTTTCTAGTTCAGCTGGTCTAGTTACTTATTATGATTTTTATTGAATTTTAGAAATTTTCTACAAGCTCCAAATCAGCTTGTCAAACAGGGCTTATCTGCCCTCTTCACAAACTCAGTGAATACTGAGTTTTCTCAGTTTTGTGCAGGGCTTGTCACAAGCTCAGTTTAGCTTATCTGGTTCTCATTTTTGGTTTATAAGCACCTAGCCAGGTCTTCTTTAAGTTTCAACTTCTGTTTTTTAGTTTCAGCTTATTAGGTAGCTTGTGCTTTAGCTTAAAAGTAGTGGGTAAAAATCTGTTTTTGCACATTAAGCCAAATCATCAAATCTGTGCAGGGTGCAATTCAGAGGTTTAAGATAGTTGTTATAAGTTGCTTTTGAGTACTTTTAGTATATTATAGCTTCTGTGACACTTTGGTGGTCTTTGGTTTTCATTTGCTTAATACAAGTGCTTATTTATAAGCACTTTGCATTGCAGTTTCAATTTCTCACACATAAGTCACTGTTTTTACATTTTTCTTAGATTCATAATATTAATTTAGACTTTTCCTGAAATTTTCATAATTTTTCATCACAGTTTGCTATTTTTCTTCATTTAAATCAGTTTTTAAACCTTTTTAATTAGCTTTTATTGCAATTAAATCAGAAAAGTTTCAAAAAAATAAGTTTTCATTTTACCTAGGTTAAGATAAATATAAAAAGTCAAAAAATTATTTTTCCAGATTTTTCTTAGTTAAATTTGTATTTTTAAGCAATTTAAGTAGTTTTAAATAGTTTTTAATTCATAGAAAATAGAAAAATAATCAGAAAAATATAAAATTAGTTTTGAAAATTCTCTTTAGTTATTTTAGATTTTTCTAAGTCATAATTTCATTTTTCTAGCTTTATTTCATATTTTCTTGTATTTTAGGGTATTATTAAATAAGTAAAATAATTTTTAATTAATAATAATTAGATAAATAGTTTTAAAAATAATTTTCTTTTTCTAAAAATTTTCTCTTATCATTAGGTTTGTAAAAATGTCATTTTCATATTTTTAGGATTAATATTGTTTCAGTTTCACATTTTCTTTTGTTCGTCACGTAGTTTTTAATTTAAGTTTTATAAAAGAAAAATCAAAAACATCATTTTGCAAATAGTGATAGCGTTTATTTAATATAGTTTATCTTTTTAATTTTCTTTAATTTGCATTTAAGCCCCTGTAGTTTATATACTTTTTCTTTAGTTATAATCAATCAACTCTTTTCCGTTCAAATCTTCTCGATCACTATTCGTTGGGTGATTCATCGCACAGCTCGTTGGCACATAACGACCCGGGGAAACACTATACTCCTCTGATCTTCATTGCATTTGTGTCTGAACTGTTTTAAGTTTCTTATGGTTAGCCATTCACAAGTGGCTAGCTTGTGTGAGAAAACTTGACGGTTCGGCATCAATCAAATTTTTGGCGCCGCTGCCGGGGAGCTGTGCTAATTATCTTCCGTTTAGCAGATTAGTGATTTGAATATTCACTCTTTGTTCATACCATCTATCTATATCTATATATATTCTTATAAAAAATCCAAAAACCCAAAAACATCCAAAAACGTATAAAAACACAAAAATATTTTTCTTTTGTTTCTATATATGTATCAAAGATAAAAATACAAAAAGATTTGTCGTTTTCTTTGTTTAATAATAACAACATAAAAGATTACCACCGCAAACCAAGGCAGTGTACTACCTAACTGGGGGTACGACCATAATAAGTTCCCGAACCAAAGATTAAAACTTGCCTTTGTGTCCTTGTGAGTGGTGTACCTTTTTCAAAGAAGCCATTCATCTTGTGATTATTGGTTTAAGTTCACTGTTGTTTTGCCTCGATTTTGTTTTAATTGGATTTGTTGTTATATCTACTTATCAAAACCAGAAAACTCAAAAAGATTCTTCTTACCCCATTTTCATAATATTTTCATAATTCCCATTCCTCTCCTTAACTCTGAGGTCTCTTAGAGTTAACTCTAGTGTATGCGCACTCGCTCTTCTAGATCTGTAAGCCCATTTCGTGAGCTTGTCAAGATTCCAAAAAGGCGTGTCCGTAGACTTTCTGCTCCATCAGTCGGATCTGAGATCCGGACTGCTCACACTACTTCCGTTATCATGGCGGAAGAACGTCCTATGTGTGAGCTTCTCCAGGCACCCATCGACGGGTATGGAGATGCTATTGTTATCCCAGCCATTGTGGCTGAAAATTTTGAACTCAAAACCGGGTTACTGAATCTTGTAACCTCAAGTCAGTTCTATGGTTTTGAGCGGGATGATCCTCATGCTCATATTCGATGGTTTAACAAGATTGCATCTACCATCAAATACAAGAATGTCCCTACTGATGCTGTTAAGCTTCTTCTGTTCCCATTTTCTCTTGAGGGGCAAGCCCGGATTTGGCTTGAAAAACAACCCCCTCAGTCAATCGAGACATGGGAAGACCTGGTGAAGAAATTTGTGAATTAGTTTTATCCACCTTCCAAAACCACGAGTCTTAAAAATGAAATCATCAAGTTCACACAAAAGTTTGATGAATCCTTCAGTGAATCGTGGGATCGTTTTAAGGAGTTACTCCGCAAATGTCCTCACCACGGTTTCTCCGAGTTGATGCAACTCGATACTTTCTATAATGGAGTGAGTCAATCTGATCAAGATTCTCTCAATTCCTCCGCTGGAGGAAATTTCTTGAGCAAAACTGTAAAAGAAGATTTAGCGATCATTGAAAACAAGTCTAAAGTCCGCACTGCACGAAGCAAACCGGTTGTTTCCCAAGTCAGTGTTGGTCCTTCTACTTCATCGCCCGTGAGTCAATCTAGCACCGATGCTAAGATTGACAAACTCACTGAAGCAATTCAAGCTTTGGTTCTCTCCAACCAAAAGAAAGTTTCTTTTCCACAGACTTCACCTCCTGCTGAAGTTAAGAAAGTGGAAGTCTGTGTTACTTGCGGTGGCCCCCATGCCTACTACAACTGTATGGCCACCGATGGTAACCCCTTTGAAGCTAATGCTGTGGGCGGGATTTCTAATCAAGGAGGCAACCAATACCGTGCTCCTATAGACCCTAACCACCGTCCTAACCACTACCCTGGACCACCCGGTTTCAACCAAAACCAAAACCATAATCAAAATCAGAATAGACCAAACCAAGGTTTTCAAAACCAAGGTAATTTTAGTCAAAACAACGGTTTTCAAAATCAAAATCAAAACTTCCAACACCAAGGAAATTTTAATAGAAACCCAGGTCAGGGAAATTTCAACCCAGGGTATTTTCATGGCAATAATCAAGGGAATTTCCAAAATCAAGGCCCTAATCCAAACAATAGAGGCCAGAATTTTCCTGTGCAAACTCAAGCCATTGTTCCAACTGGACCATCATCTGATGAGTTGTTGAAACAATTCATGAAATCCCAAGAGGAAATGAATCGGTTGTTGGTTAGCCAGATTTCTGACATTAAGAAGTCTTTAAATGATCGACCCTCAGGCTCAGGTACTTTACCTAGCAACACGATCGCTAACCCGAGGGAAGATGCAAAGGCGATCACAACCAGAAGTGGTGCTTCGTATGATGGACCCGCTATTCCTACTACCTCTTCTTCTTCTCTCCCGAAGGTAGTGGAAAGTGAACCTGAGGCGACAAAGGACAAGGAACTTCCTACTAATAACGGAGGTACCAACAATGTCCATCCTCAGGTTGTCCCGAAACCCAAAACCAAACCTGGAGTTGTTTTTGAACCTCCAGTTGGCAACCCCAAATCCAAAACTTCTATTCCTTACCCCTCACGTTTAAACGAGCAAAAACTCCGCGAGAAAGCCAGTCATCAAATGGAGAAATTCTTTCAAATTTTCCAAGAACTTCATTTTGACATAAGCTTTGCGGATGCCATCATGTTGATGCCCAAGTTTGCATCAACTCTCAAACACATGTTGAGCAACAAGGAAAAGCTGTTTGAAATGGCCAAAACTCCTTTGAACGAGAACTGCTCAGCAGTTCTGTTAAAGAAGCTTCCCGAGAAGCTAGGAGATCCTGGAAAATTTCTTCTCCCTTGTGTTTTTCCAGGAATGATTGAATGCTTTGCCCTTGCCGATCTTGGTGCAAGCATCAATCTGATGCCTTATTCAATATGGAAGAAACTTTCTCTTCCGGAACTTATTCCTACCTGCATGACTCTTGAGCTTGCAGATCGTTCTATATCGCGTCCTCTTGGCATCGCCGAGGATGTATTCGTGAAAGTAGGAAAGTTCCATTTTCCAGCTGATTTTGTGGTTGTTGATTTCGATGCCGATCATCGGGTTCCCCTCATTGTTGGACGAGGATTCCTGAGAACGGGCCGTGCTCTCATTGATGTATTTGAGCAAGAAATCACTTTACGTGTGGGTAATGAAGCTGTTACCTTTAACCTTGATCAAACTTCAAGGTACTCCTCAAATTATGATACTGAATCAGTTAATCGAGTCAATTTAATTGATATTGCTTCAGAGGAGTACTCTCAAGAGTTTCTTGGTTATCTTCATAATTCTGTGAGTGAGAATTCCATGAGTAGGGATTCCACCACATCTTCTAAACCTATCATTGCCGACTCTTCCTCCTCTCTCACTCCGTTTGAGGGAGGTGACTTCTTTCTGGAAGAGATCGATGAGTTTCTTGCTAGTGATGAATCAATTCCGCCTGGAATTGATGGTGTTTATGATTCGGAGGGGGATATTCTTTATATTGAGCAATTGTTAAATGAAGATCCATTACCTTCACTCCCTCCGAAAGAGATCACGATTGAGGAAATCAAGTCAGTACAAACTTCTACTGAAGAATTTCCCGAGGTTGAACTTAAGGACCTACCTCCTCATCTCGAGTATGCATTCTTGGAGGGTGATGATAAATTACACGTCATAATTGCTAAAGACTTAACTGAGGAGGAGAAAACTGCTCTTATAAAGGTCTTGAAGTCACACAAGCAAGCAATTGCTTGGAAACTCTCCGACATTAAGGGTATCAACCCTGAGTTTTGTACTCACAAAATCTTAATGGAGGATGACTTCAAACCAGCAGTCCAACATCAGAGAAGGGTGAATCCTACAATTCATGAGGTTATCAAACAAGAGGTTCTCAAACTTCTTGATGCCGGTTTAATTTACCCGATCTCTGATAGTCCTTGGGTCAGTCCCATTCACTGCGTTCCTAAAAAGGGTGGCAAAACTGTTGTCACAAATGAAGATAACGAGTTAATTCCAACTCGATTGGTTACGGGATGGCGTGTGTGTATTGACTATCGCAAGTTAAACGAAGCCACCCGTAAAGACCATTTTCCTCTACCCTTCATGGACCAAATGCTTGAGAGATTAGCAGGGAACGAATACTATTGTTTCCTTGATGGTTTCTCGGGTTACTTTCAGATCCCCATTGATCCGCTGGATCAAGAAAAGACCACATTCACCTGCCCATACGGAACATTTGCCTACAGAGGTATGCCTTTTGGCCTATGTAACGCTCCTGGCACGTTCCAACGATGTATGATGGCAATTTTCCACGACATGATCGGGGAAACGATGGAGGTGTTTATGGATGACTTCTCGGTCATTGGGGACTCATTTCAAACATGTCTCTCCCATTTAGAAAAAATGCTTCAACGGTGTGAAGACACCAATCTTTGTCTAAATTGGGAGAAGAGCCACTTTATGGTCAAAGAAGGCATAGTCCTTGGCCATAAGATTTCCAAAAATGGGATTGAGGTAGATAGAGCAAAAGTTGATGTTATTGCTAAATTGCCTCATCCTACTACCGTCAAAGGTATTAGGAGTTTTCTAGGTCATGCTGGGTTTTATCGTAGATTCATACAAGATTTTTCTAAAATCGCTCGGCCTATGACCCATCTTCTTGAAAAAGATGCTCCTTTTATCTTCTCACCTGAGTGCATCGAAGCTTTTGAAACATTAAAGAAAAAGCTTACGGAAGCACCCATTCTAGTTGCCCCCGATTGGGATTTACCCTTTGAGCTCATGTGCGATGCAAGTGATTTTGCTATCGGTGCAGTCTTGGGGCAACGAAAAACCAAGCATTTTCAGCCTATCCACTACAGAAAAAGAATTATTAGCTGTGGTGTATGCATTTGAAAAGTTTCGACCATACCTTATCCTGACCAAATGCGTGGTGTATACGGATCACTCGGCTCTCAAATATCTCTTTGCAAAACAAGATGCAAAGCCAAGATTGCTCCGTTGGGTTCTCCTCCTACAAGAATTTGATATCATTATACGTGATAAAAAAGGAGCTGAGAACCTGGCTGCTGATCATCTGTCCCGTCTAGAAAACCCTCACCAAGATGTGTTCGAGAAAAAGGAAATTAACGAAACATTTCCTCTCGAAACAATCAATGTGGTTTCTTTTCGTGGAGACTCTTCTACCCCATGGTTTGTTGACTTTGCAAATTACCATGCGGGTAACTTTGTGGTGAAAGGGATGTCGTCCCAACAGAAAAACAAATTCTTTAAAGATGTAAAACATTACTTCTGGGACGACCCCTACTTGTTCAAAATTTGCGCGGATCAAGTCATCAGGCGATGTGTGTATGGTCAGGAAGCCAAAGACATTCTCAAGGCTTGCCATTCTGGACCTACTGGGGGACATCATAGCCCCAACTACACCGCCAAGAAGGTGTTTGATTCCAGATTCTATTGGCCCACAATTTACAAGGATGCCCATGAATTTGTCAAAACCTGTGACGCTTGTCAACGTCACGGGAATATCTCACAAAGGAATGAAATGCCGCAAAACGCCATTCAAGTGTGTGAGATTTTTGACATCTGGGGCATTGACTTTATGGGGCCATTTCCTTCTTCTCGCGGAAATAAATACATACTCGTGGCCGTTGACTATTTGTCAAAATGGGTTGAAGCAAAAGCTTTACCTACCAACGATGCCCGAGTTGCTGTGAAATTCTTAAAATCTCTTTTTGCTAGGTTTGGAACTCCACGAGCTATAATCAGTGATCGTGGTACGCATTTCTGCAATGACCAGTTTGATAGAGTCATGCAAAAATATGGTGTAACTCACCGTCTCTCTACTGCATACCACCCCCAAACAAGTGGGCAAGTGGAAGTTTCCAACCGGGGGATTAAAAGAATCCTTGAAAGGACAGTAGGCGAAAACCGTGCCTCTTGGTCGGATAAGCTAGATGACGCACTCTGGGCCTTCCGTACAGCTTATAAAACACCCATCGGGTGTACTCCATACAAGCTAGTGTACGGGAAGGCATGTCATCTGCCGGTTGAGCTTGAGCACAAGGCATACTGGGCCTTGAAACATGCCAACTTCGATATTCAGACAGCTGGTGATCACCGGAAAGTTCAAATGAATGAATTAAATGAACTCCGTGATCAAGCATACGAGAACTCTTTAATCTACAAAGAAAGGACAAAGAAGATTCATGACTCAAAAATCAAAAACCACGTTTTCAACGTCGGTGATCGAGTCCTTCTTTTCAACTCAAGATTGAAGATTTTCTCGGGAAAACTAAAAACCCGCTGGTCTGGACCATTTACCATCACTAAAGTATTTCCATATGGAACCATTGAGTTATCTCAACCCGATGGTCCAAACTTTAAAGTGAATGGTCATCGGTTGAAGCATTATTTTGGAGAGGACATTCCTCCTGTGGTTGTCCCGGATTTACAAACTTTCCCCATGAACCAATGAATGCGGGGATCGAGTCAAGCTAGCGACTCGGGAATCAAAAACAGTAGCATACCATATGGGTTTTCACCCATATTTCTGACTTCTTTCTATTTTCTACCACCCTAGTGTGGGGGAGTTGCCCCCCGCTGTTAAACATAAGTTTTCTCAAAAAAAAAAAAAAAAAAAATCTTCTTGCTAAATAATGGCCGTAGTATTTCCCTTTTACGTTCTCAGTTTCGGCATAACCGCCGGTACTTTGAATATTGAGAGCAATATTCATTTCTAAGTGTGGGGGGGAATTCTCACGAATTTTATCATGTAATTATACCGCCTAATTCCCCCGTTTTTGGCCAAATTTTTTTTTTTTTTTTTGGAGTAAGTGTTTTGCACTTACTCAGCATATGGTTATCAGTCCGCCTAGTCTAATAAACAAAAGGATTGGCTAATCCAGGAGCAAACGGCTCTTGGTAAAGATATCTCAAATCCGTTGACGGCTTGCAATTTGACCAAAATTGTATGGTATTCAACTCACCATATCTTTAATTAGTGAAGAGTTGGCTAGCCCGCAAGTTTATGGCTTGTGGTAAAGGCAGTTGGAAAACCATAATTGGTAATCAGCTCACCAAAGATAATATTGATAATTTATCTAAGAGTTGGCTAGTCCAGAGCAAACGGCTTCTGGTAAAGACAAATCAAATCCGTTGGAAGCAGGTGGTTTGCTCAAAATCACATGGTTATCAGTGTACCATGGTTCTTACTTGAACTAAAACATTTGGCTACTCCAGAAGTAATGGCTTTTGGTAAAGAGATTCAAATCCATTAAGTTTTTCTCAAAAGATTGCTAGGGACTAGCAATAGTTTAGTGTGGGGGATTGATGAGTGTGTAAATACTCATCATTTTTGGGTCAAATCTGAACTGCAAAACGTTTAAAAATGCTCAGAAATGCATCAAAATACTGAAAATATTTCAAAATTGCATTTTATATGTTTCAGATGCAAAATGTTTAAAATCAGATGAAAAATGAGCTAAGTTTGCATAATTGGCAGTTTCAGTCCCCTAAGTTTCAAAAGTTGTCAGAAATAGTCCCTGAGCACTTACTTTCAAAAGAAAAATCACCAAAGGTCCTTTTAAAATCATAAGTTGTCAAAATTAGTCCTTTGGTGAAAAATATCAAAAGTTTTGAGAAATTACAAGTTTAGTCCTCCAAGTTTCAAAATTGTCAAAAATAGTCCTTGGAAATTTGAAAATGTCCATTTTGGTCCTTGTACTATTGAAACTTGTCACTTTTGGTCCCTTGGAACAACTTTGCAAAATTGGCAGCATTGGTCCTTGTATTTTCAGAAATTACAAAAAAGGTCCTTGTTTATTAAAGCCCCTAAGCCTTTGGACCCTTGTCATAACCCTTTGGACCCTGCCATTCCCTTTTTGACCCCCTCAATTTGACCCCCCTTTCAATAATATTACCCAAGTCAAATATCTGGTCAAACAAACACACCCGCCCTTTTTCTTCGTCTTCACCTGTTTCTCTACAACACCAGGCATCCCACACCTCCAGCTCACCTTTCACCTCTTTTATCACTCCATCTCAACAACCCAACAAAATGCATTAAAAGCTTCTTCAACCTAACACTCAAACCTCCCCAACTGGCTAAAACCATTTTGGCGCCAAAACTGATCCAATGGCCAATATGCACTCATGCCATCCAAAGGTCCAGATTAAAGGTGGGAATAGCTCAGAAGTCAAAGGGAAGCACATTTGCTATAAAAAAGGAGGAAGATGAAAGAGAGAAGGGCAGTAGAATTTAGTTTTTAAATTTCATCAATGTCGTTTTAATATTAAAGTTTTAGTTAAAGTGTAAAAGCTGTAATCTTTTGTTTCATTGTACCAAACTCAAGTAAAATTATCAGTGTAATGTACTTTTAAACATCAATTTCAAAGGTTAACCAAGTTTCAAGTTTTATGTTAACTGTTGCAAATTTCAGTTTCAAAATCTTATATCCAAGTTTCTAGTGGCTTATTTTTAAACTCAAATAAGCTTATATAAGCTACTTATAGCTTTTTGTGAGCTTATAAATCAATTTCAAGCAACATTGGTTTCGGGTCAACAAAAGTCAAACTTGGTGGAATTTTGGCTAAGCAGTAATGGCAATGGATATGGGTTGATGCAGAGCTGATTTGGGGTTGGATTGGACTAAAATAGTGTAGGATGGTTATGGTTTAAGCTGCAGAATAAGCTGGATACTTGTGAGTTGTTATTCTCATTTCCATTTTCAATCCAGTTTGCATATTGTGCTTGTATGTGTATTTGTGGTCATAAATAGTTTAGAACTGTTTAATTAGTGGTAAATAGGTTAACTAAATTCAGTTGCAGTATTAGCATTAACTAGTTCAGTGGTTAGCTCATCAAAAGTTCAAATCAGTTATATAAGTAGTGTTTGGATTGTGCAGCAGATCTGTGTTTGAGGCTTGTTCAGTGGTTGATACCTGTTGGTTTAGGTTTGTTGAGCTCCATTGAACTCATTGCAGTCATCAAAATCAGTTGTTTACCACAAAAGTCAAAATCACCTAGGATCTAGCTTAATTGCTTAACTGTTAGGATTTTTAAAGATCAAAAACTTGTTCTGTGCTTAGATATCATAGAAAGAGATTGCATTAGTTTCATTTCACCATAAATCATCAACATCAGTCCACAAATTGGTTTCAAAGTTCAATATAGTCAACTTTTCAAAATTGTCTCAAAAGTCAAAAATGAAAATCTCAGTTTTCACCCAACTGGGGTGATTTTTCATGGGTTCAGTTTTGGGCCAAAGCAAGTGAAACTTGGGGTTTTTCTAGTTCAGCTGGTCTAGTTACTTATTATGATTTTTATTGAATTTTAGAAATTTTCTACAAGCTCCAAATCAGCTTGTCAAACAGGGCTTATCTGCCCTCTTCACAAACTCAGTGAATACTGAGTTTTCTCAGTTTTGTGCAGGGCTTGTCACAAGCTCAGTTTAGCTTATCTGGTTCTCATTTTTGGTTTATAAGCACCTAGCCAGGTCTTCTTTAAGTTTCAACTTCTGTTTTTTAGTTTCAGCTTATTAGGTAGCTTGTGCTTTAGCTTAAAAGTAGTGGGTAAAAATCTGTTTTTGCACATTAAGCCAAATCATCAAATCTGTGCAGGGTGCAATTCAGAGGTTTAAGATAGTTGTTATAAGTTGCTTTTGAGTACTTTTAGTATATTATAGCTTCTGTGACACTTTGGTGGTCTTTGGTTTTCATTTGCTTAATACAAGTGCTTATTTATAAGCACTTTGCATTGCAGTTTCAATTTCTCACACATAAGCCACTGTTTTTACATTTTTCTTAGATTCATAATATTAATTTAGACTTTTCCTGAAATTTTCATAATTTTTCATCACAGTTTGCTATTTTTCTTCATTTAAATAAGTTTTTAAACCTTTTTAATTAGCTTTTATTGCAATTAAATCAGAAAAGTTTCAAAAAAATAAGTTTTCATTTTTCCTAGGTTAAGATAAATATAAAAAGTCAAAAAATTATTTTTCCAGATTTTTCTTAGTTAAATTTGTATTTTTAAGCAATTTAAGTAGTTTTAAATAGTTTTTAATTCATAGAAAATAGAAAAATAATCAGAAAATATAAAATTAGTTTTGAAAATTCTCTTTAGTTATTTTAGATTTTTCTAAGTCATAATTTCATTTTTCTAGCTTTATTTCATATTTTCTTGTATTTTAGGGTATTATTAAATAAGTAAAAATAGTTTTTAATTAATAATAATTAGATAAATAGTTTTAAAAATAATTTTCTTTTTCTAAAAATTTTCTCTTATCATTAGGTTTGTAAAAATGTCATTTTCATATTTTTAGGATTAATATTGTTTCAGTTTCACATTTTCTTTTGTTCGTCACGTAGTTTTTAATTTAAGTTTTATAAAAGAAAAATCAAAAACATCATTTTGCAAATAGTGATAGCGTTTATTTAATATAGTTTATCTTTTTAATTTTCTTTAATTTGCATTTAAGCCCCTGTAGTTTATATACTTTTTCTTTAGTTATAATCAATCAACTCTTTTCCGTTCAAATCTTCTCGATCACTATTCGTTGGGTGATTCATCGCACAGCTCGTTGGGACATAACGACCCGGGGAAACACTATACTCCTATGATCTTCATTGCATTTGTGTCTGAACTGTTTTAAGTTTCTTACGGTTAGCCATTCACAAGTGGCTAGCTTGTGTGAGAAAACTTGACGGTTCGGCATCAATCACCAGGCTATTCACTCTTCCGTGTAGGCTTGTAACTTCCAAACCTCTCGATGCTCTAGCCGACTTAGGATCATGCATCAATCTTGTTCCATTGTCCCTCCATAGACGCCTTAACTTAGGTAAGATAGAACCAATGGAAACCATCTTAGGTCTAGCGGACGGTAGTATTGCATATCCGGTAAGGATAATAAAAGACATTGTAGTACACATAGGAGAATTGACTCTTTCGGCGGATTTCTGTGTGCTAGACATGAATAAGGACCCGACATGCCCATTGCTTGTAGGAAGAGGATTCTTAGCTACCGCTAGTGCCATCATTGATTGTAAGATGTCCAAAATAGTGGTAGGAGAAGGGAGTGCTAGGTCAATTTACGATGTCAAAAAGCATACCTACTATAAAGAAGAGGAAATCCCACACGAGATTAGGTTAGATAGAGCACAATCTAATTATGGACCTTGGATTGATAAGAACTTCATAGGTCCCCAACGGCCTTTTTATCTAGATGAAGCCTTTGCTAGTAAAGCAACTTTCCATGAAAAAGAATTGGCAAGGGACATGGAAGTGAACCCGTTCGAGGACGCCTTAGTATTTAGGAAGATGACCGAGTTCCTAGGAAGCTTGCCCGTCAACCTTGTCATGAATAAGTGGAAAGTTGAGAGCGATAAGCCCAACCATAGGTGGGATTGGGATAGACCGCCTAGTGATGGTAATGGAGAGTGGCACATTAGGATAACGATCTATGACCCCGATGGAGAGAAATTTGAAAAGGCATATCGAACCAAACGTACTACTAGGAACTTAAATGATAAGTTTGATCCTTATGACATTCTTGAGGATAAGCTTACTTATATCGGTACGTAGGGGCACAACTTCGAGTCTAGCTACAAGACTCATAAATAAAGAAAAGCGCTTCTTGGGAGGCAACCCATGCTTAATTGTTTGCTTGTTTGTGTGTCGTGTATCTTTTATTGATTGTTTATTCTCATGTTTAAATTTGTAAAAATGCTTTATTTTGTTTTTAACCTCGTCTTAATTACATATAAAGGTATTTTACATAAGGGATAAGTGTAGGGAGGATTACACACGTTTTCAAAAGAAACGTAAACATGAGAATTGCAATTAATTAAAAGATGTACATGTGTGTTTGTTCGAGTCAAATGCTTGTATCGAGTCATAATGGATGTTTTACAGGAAATTTTTCCAGATTCTAAAGATGTAAATTTTCCAGAATTTTTTCCAGAAAATCGCAGACCAGTTTCTTTCAGGATAACCTGACAGCATCAGGATTCGCAACCTGACGGCGTCAGGAGGAGCAGAAACAACTTATCACTTTTTCTCGGTTTCCGAGCAACTTATAAATTTTTGGAATTTTCCAGGTCTTAATTTTCCAGAAAATCTGTAAACATCCATTCCACAAGCATTATATCCTAGTTTAGTAGAGTCATATACATATTGTTACTGCCGATTTTACATGAAGGTTTTGTTTGTTTTTTTCAAGTGTGCAGGTTTAATTTACCAAAAAGAAAATACATAAGATGAGAAGGATCTTTTAACGCAAATGTTCTTCTTGAAGAAATTTGTAACCACCACTTCACACGGATCCTACCGAGATAATCAGGGGAGTATTAGTTTCTTTTATATTTTATTACCTTCCATTATCATAACTTTGATACTTTCGGGGAACATTGGGGACAATGTTCAGTTTAAGTGTAGGGAGGGAAAAGAAAACGGGAACTTTGAAACTATGCTTATCCTTGATTATTTGCTTTGTCCAATTGCATTTGTGTAACAATCGTGATTTTAGCAGGTTAGTTTAACTGTTAGTTTCGACCCATATATCTTTTGTTTGGTGTGACTTAAGTGTTTAGTGTGTCGTATGTGAGTTATACGTGTGTTTTGGTACTAGATTTTTTGCGTAACCTTTATTGGTGTAATTTGAGTAGTGTTAGTTTTGGTTAATTTTATTTCGTTCACCTTGGTGACATAGAAATGACTTTTATGGTTTTTTTTGTGTTTCGCGATTATTGCGTAGCAAGTTTCGTTCAAGTTCTTGAGCGTTAATAAGTTACGTGGTGTTTGGTTTATGGGTTATATTAATAATAAGTGTGAAAATCCTATTTTTTGAAACTTAGGTTTTGAAATGATTTTTATTCTAGTTGTCGTAAAACGAAGGTTTATCGCGTAAGATGTTAGGTTTCAATATAGGCTTTAATAAAATAGCAAAACTCAAGGTTTTAAGTGTAATAATTAAAAAAATAATTTATTTTTTATTTTTCATATGGGTATATTTGTGGACGAATTTTTGGGGTTTTATGGGGAAAAGGAAACAAATTTGAGTCATAATATAACTCTTAATTAAGGAGGTTATCTAGAAGGGTCTTAGGGTAGTATAAATACAAAACCAAAACACCCTCACTTCTTTTTTGAGAATAGTCGACTAACAAAGAGGAGAGAAAAAGAGAAAAGTTAGGGTTTCACTATTTTGAAGAAAAACAAGCTTAAGGTATGTCTAGTTATTCCTAATTCATTTAATTGGGAGTTGATTCATGTAATACAAGTTATGATGGATTAGGGTTTACCTTAAAATCTGTATTTTAATATTGTAAGACATGTTAGGGTCATTAGTTAGTGATGTTATGATGATTGGTGTAAGAGTTAGGGTTTAAAAACGCGTGAGTTAATGAGTTAAGTGCTGACAGTTTTTAGGGCTGTAGTAAACGACGATTTTCTATTAGATGGTAAGGAGTTATGTTAGGATTTAGTAAATCCGGTTATTAAAGTGTCGGTCACCTCAAGTATATGTAATCGTTAGAAAGCTCGCAGTCGTAGTTATTTAAACTTAAGTAGAATTTAGTTAAGTAACACCGTGGAGGACGGATGGGTCTTTACCCACTGTATGCCTGATCCACAGCCCGTAGGTGGCGATTTTGTTAAGACTATAAATACTCTCTAGCTCCCAAGGTAGAGAGTTGGAGCTCATAATAATACTTTCATTTTCTCTCACTAAGTTCCCAAACCTCTAACTCTTTCTCTCTCTAAAACCTTAAATTATACGCCCCACTTGATCATGTTATGATGTGTTTGTGAAATCCAATATGTTACAAATGGTATCAAGAGCCATGGTTTGATCATCTCTCTCACATATCCTTGGATTTCTAGTGGTTTTAGATGGTTTTTTTGTTTGAAAAAGTTTAGTAGTTTTTGCATCATTTGGATCATTTCTTGTGTTAAAGTTTGAATTTTGGGTGTACTTTTGTGTTTAGAATCATTGTAAGTGCTTGGGTTTTGATTTGGAAATCTTGAATCACTGTGGTTGGGCTTGTTTTGGATTGAAAAGTGCGTTTTTATGTTTTTCTTGCTAGCGACTTGACTCTCGTAGTGTTTTTCTTCATAGCGACTTGCTTCAGTAATTGTTAGCGAGTTGTAGTGTTAATTGTTAGCGACTTGAGCCTAGTGACTTGTCTATTGAGACAAGCCGACAAACAGTACAAGTTATTGGATTCTCCACTACGGCTAGCGACTTGGTTAGGTTAGCGACTTGCTTTCGATTTTACTAGCGACTTGTACTTATTGTTCTCAGCGACTTGATCTTAGCGATTTGGATACTTAGCGAGTTGCTCTTTAGCGACTTGTATGCTTAGCTATTTGATTCGTTAGCGACTTGTGTTCAGCGACTTGGGTTTTAGCGACTTGTGCTTAGCGACTTGATTCACAACGACTTGTGGTTTAGCGAGTTGCTACTTAGCGACTTGGTTCAAGGATTATAGCGACTTGGTTAATACTTGTTTCTAATACGGTTTTCTCTTGATTTAGTAAAATCCCGTGAAAGAATCTATTTCCCTGTTTAACCATAGAGTTATAAAATCCCGTGAAATCTGTAAACATGTCTACCAACGTGCCTACAATCATTTCTACTGTAGCTGAGGACGTTTATGCAGCTGGTTCAGATACTCGTCCACCCATGCTTGACAGAACTGACTACGACTCTTGGGCTCAACGAATTAGGTTGTATTGTCTGGGTAAGGATAATAGAGTTAACATTCTCTAGTCAATTGATGAAGGACCGTATCAGGTTGAGACAACCAGAGACATACTTGACACTGCTGCATATGGGTCAGTGATATTAGGACTAGACAGACCTAAAATGTATGATGAACTGATTGATAAGGAGAAGAAGAGATACGATGCAGACATCAGGGCTTCTAACATCATACTTCAGGGATTACCTAAGGACATTTACAAGCTGATCAATCACAACATTGAAGCTAAGGCAGTTTGGGAAAATGTCAAGATGCTACTCTCGGGTTCTGAACTAACCAAGGATGACAGAGAATCTCAACTATATGAGGAATTTGAGCACTTTAAGATGAAGCCAGAAGAAAGTGTCTATGAGTATTACGTGAGATTCCATAAGCTTGTGAATGATATGAGGAATATCAAAATGACCATGCCAAATATTCAGCTGAATTCAAAGTTTGTGAACAACATGTATCCAGAATGTCATAAGTTTGTCACCTCTGTGAAGCTAACCAAAGGATTGAAGAACACCAACTATGAGCAACTTTATGCATTCCTTCTTCAGAATGAGAGACGGGCTATGTTTGAAAGAATGATTCTTGAACAGTTCAAAACTAAACAGGGAGAAACAAGTTCATCAAATGATTCAACAGCCTTTTACACCAATGTTGGAATTACCACCAAAGCTTCTCAAGTCATACCGACGGGTAATGGAAATCACAAACTCATTCCCGATCCAAGTTTCAAGCAACCTGATGCCAATGCAGTCATGGAACACTTTATCAATCAACTGGCTCTTATGGTTAAACAAAACTTAACCTTCACTCCACATACTAACAGTCTTCACACTAACAATGAAATTAGGACTGCATCCAATCTACACAATCATGCTGTTGTCAAAGATGGAAAGGTTATGGTGCATCCAGCTCAAGGAAGATAGTATGAACAGGGAAGAGGAGGAGTAGGTGGAGGTTATGTTGCAAATCAGAATCGGGGAAGGAATGGAAATCAAGGTCAAGCTAAGCCAATTAAGTGATACAACTGTGGTGGTGATGGACACATAGCAAGGAACTGCACTTCTCCAAAACGCCCTTAAAATGCAGAGTACTTCAAAGACAAGATGTTACTTGTGAAAGCTCAGGATAATGGAGCTGTGTTGGATGAAGAGGGGCTGTTGTTTCTTGCTGAGGGCAATGCCAAGACATATGATGCAGATGTGGATGAGCAGCCAATTCAGGAGATAGGTCATAATCATCAGAATGCCTTTCAAGTTGCCGACTATGATGCATACGATTCTGACGTTGATGATGAACCTACTGCACAGACAATCTTCATGGCTAGCATCTCACCTATGGTCTCTCCAAAGGTCTCTTCACCACAGCAGGCTGGTCCATCCAAAGATTCAATCATTTCAGAGGTATTAAAACTATATGATGAAGTTGATGAGCAAAAGATGCATAATAAAGTACAATCTCTTGAAACTTATGAATCATATATTGATGATGAGGGTAATAGCAATATTGTCCCATATGATCAATATGTGAAGCAAAGTGAAAGTGAGATTGTGCTAAGTAATGCATCTTCCGCAGTCAATGATGACTATGTTTTTTATGAATACACTGCATGTGCCCCTGATGATTCTGTTATCTCTGAACTGAATGCCTATAAAGAACAAGTTGCCATTTATGAACAACGTTCTAAGTTTGAATTAACTACCCGTGAGCAGGAAATGGATGACCAAATGCGTACAATTATTAGAAAAAGTAATTTTAGAGAAGAAGTGTTAAAACAAGAGTTAAACTCCTTACAAGAAAAGCTTTCTAAAAATGTTAAGCAAAAGCAAGAGCTGCAAGATAATGTTAAAGTGCTTAAACAAGAATTCAGTGCTAAGGAATCAAAACTTTTGAATGGTTTTTCTAATCTAAAAACTTTGAAAAACAAGCTTGAAAATAAGTTGTACGTACAAGGGAATACCATTCAGACTGCTCAAATGATCACTAAGCATAGATTTCTCAGCGATAAGCATAGTATTCCCATCATAGAGAAACCTAATCCTGAGTATGGTAAGATAGCAAAAGCTGCTCAAAATGTGATCTATGATGGTAATGAAATCCTTAAGCCTAGGAAGAAACCTAGTTGCGCTGAGTGCAAGGAAGAGGATAGAAAACTAGATGATGCATCTAGGGAGAAAATGGATAAGATGCTTAACGATCCTGCGTGTTAAAAGAATAACATAACTATCAAACCCCACGGTTACACTAAGGAAAATTGGATCTCCCTGAACATGTTTAAGCCTCAAACTCAATTAACCCCATAACAGATCTTTTGGAAGAAAGATATGGATAAGCTAAAAGTTAACGTAATTGTTGAAACAAACACTCCCCTTAGGAAAATGCATGCAGCTACTGTGTATCCTCCAAATACACCAATGCATCTAGTTCCTAGATCGATTGCCACTAATAGCAAAACCTTAACCAGCTTGTATGTTGTTTATCAACTATTCATTGATTTTGAGAAGACACGTAAGAAGAAAATCACACCTACAGGGATAACTGAGGGGGAAAGGGGTTTTGAGCAAACTAAAGAATGTTATTTAACTGAAGTCATGCCTTTCTTTAAACAATTAAAAGGTCAATTTGAGAATCTTCAAAAAGGAATAAATTCAAATATTAAAGAAATGGAAAAGGAATTTGATGCAATGATAGTTGAGGTCAATGATTATGAACAGGAACTCAAATATAATGAAGTTGAAAGGAACAACTTGCATATTTTAAATGAGAATTTGATTTCGAGTTGTGTTGCGCAAGATGCGTTTTACACTGTTACTAAGCACTCTATTACTGCTTCTCGATTTCATGAATTATCTATTGCATTGAAAGTTTCCCATGATCGTGTCATTGAGCTTGAAAACAAAAACTCAGAACTAAATGAGAAAATTGATCAGGATGATCACGATAATTTGGTAAAACATCTTTCTAAACTAGAAGTTGAATATTTTGATTTGCAACTAAAATATCAACATCTTAAAGAAAATGTCAAAACCTCAAATATCAAGACATCCTCAGATGTTCTAGAGTTTGATGCAGTTTTTCAGATAAACAAACGTGACGAACAGATTCAAGCTCATTGTAACACGATCAGAAAATTGAAAACCCAAATTTCACAATTAAAGGGTGAAAAGAATAATGTGACTGGCTCCCAAATGCCTCCTCCTTTAGATTCTCAGTATTCTCAGACTTTTCATCTTCAAAACTTGGTTAATGCTTTACAAAAGGAAAACGAGGGTTTTCTTAAAGAAAATGAAAAAGTTAAACGACACTTTAAAGAGTTATATGATTCAATTAAAGTCACTCGTGACAAGAACAACGAAAAAATAACGTCTTTACAAATGGAAATTGAGAATCTGAGGAGACAGGAAAAAGGGAAACCGCCACTTGTCTTTAATGAGAATGTTGCATCAAGGTCATCCTCAGACTGTATATATACTGTGACTGTTAAATACATTCCTCCTCATCTTAGGAATAATGAACTTGTGTTTCATAACTACTTTGCTCACCTTAAGGATATTCTAGAATGTCTCCGTGAGATTGTGGAAGAGGATTTCATAAATAAGCTTCTTGACAGAGAAATTAGGTTTGCATGCATTCAAGCCAAACGATCTCAGGAGCTGCTAGAATGTTTAATAGAAACATGTCCTAAATCCTTAGGTGCGAAAAATAAAGTTGTGATGCCTTGTTCTATGCCAAGTGCCAAGCATACAAACCATTCTATGCCCACTATTAAGAAAGTGAACTATAATGTGCCTTCAAGTAGTTCAGATCCCTGCACGTCTAGTTCAGGAATGCAAAAAGTAGATCAACCAACTAATGTTCCCATAATTCCTTCTACAGGAGTAATCAGTGACATAAAAGCAAGCAGGTCAAAGCCTCCAGGCAATACCAAGCAAGATAGGACCTCGCAAGCTAGGAATGTGCATTGGAAGAGAGTAGAAGATCACCATAGGAATATTAAGTATGAGTTGAATAAAGCGAATCGTGTTGATTCTAGTATTAGCTATAAACGTACTGTAATTAATTCGAATTCTGCTACTATCCACAAACCATGTAATGGTGACTGCTTGATTTCTGTTACTAATCATGAATGTGGTGTGAATGATTTGTCTAATATTGTCAAATGCCCAATTAAAACTGTTAATGTTAAAAAAACAAGCGAAGAAGGCTAAAAGGCAAAGGAGAAAGAAAGTTAGAAAACAATGGAAACCTACAGGAAGGAAATTTAGTAATATAGGTTATCAATGGAAACCTACCGGTCGTAAGATTAATGAGTTGTGCCCTAAATTTTCTAAGTCAATGCCAACTAGAAAATGGATGCCTACTGGTAGAACTATTCCCTTAAGAAGTGAACACACTTTAAATAGGTCAAATGCGGACACTAGCACTGCATCTATTTCTGATGATTCTATTGTTTATACTTCTGATGTGGGTGTTCCAATCACTGTTACTAACCAAATGGAACCCATTCTTGCATGGGGATCCCAATTATCCAGTTATCCATTCTTGTCTGTGTTCAACTGCAGATCGTTCAAATCGTTCTGTGGTACCTGGACTCAGGTTGTTCCAAGCATATGACTGGAGACCGGTCACGGCTCATGAACTTTGTGAGTAAATTCATTGGGCTGTTAAATTCGGGAATGATCATTTTGGTGCAATTATGGGTTATGGAGACTATGTTGTAGGAGATAGTGTGATTTCCAGGGTGTATTATGTTGAAGGTCTTGGACATAATCTATTTTCTGTTGGACAATTTTGTGACTCTGACTTAGAAGTGGCCTTCAGAAAACATACTTGCTTTGTTAGAGAACTTGATGGTGTGGAACTTCTCAAAGGAACTCATGGTCCAAACCTATAGACCATCTCTATCGAAGACATGATGAAATCTTCACCCATCTGCTTGTTGTCAAAGGCTTCTAAAACTAAGTCATGGCTATGGCACCGTCGTCTCAATCACTTGAACTTTGGTACCATAAACAATCTTTCTAGAAAGGACTTAGTAAGAGGACTACCTAGACTTAAGTATGAAAAGGATCATCTTTGTTCAGCATGTCAATTGGGAAAAAGCACGAAATATGCCCACAAACCAAAACCCACAAACTCAGTAATGAAAGTTCTTCATACCCTTCATATGGATCTGTGCGGACCAATGAGAGTGCAAACGATAAATGGGACGAAATACATTCTAGTAATTGTTGATGACTACTCTCGATTTACTTGGGTAAAGTTTTTGAGGACAAAGGATGAAACTCCAGATGTCATCATCAAACTTATCAAACAGCTTCGGGTTCGACTCAACAATACTGTTAGAATTGTTCGAATAGACAATGGCACAGAGTTTGTTAACAAAGACTTAATTCAGTTTTATGAAAGTGTTGGAATCAGTCATCAAAGAAGTGTTCCACGATCTCCTCAACAGAACGGTGTAGTTGAAAGACGAAATCAAACTATTGTGGAAGCCGCAAGAACAATGCTAATTTATTCAAAGGTCCCAATGTTTCTATGGGCTGAAGCCATTGCCACGGCTTGCCACACCTAAAATCGTTCCCTTATTCACACCTCTCATGGAAAAACTCCATATGAACTTGTCCATAAACGAAAACCTGATCTATCCTACCTTCATGTGTTTGGTGCTTTATGTTACCCAACTAATGACGGTCAAGATTTAGGTAAACTAAAAGCTAAAGCGGACATTGGAGTATTTGTAGGATATGCACCAAACAGAAAAGGATACCGAATCTACAACAAGAGAACCCAAAATATCATGGAAACAATTCACGTTACATTTGATGAGCTGACCGGTCAACTAGCTCCAGGACAATCCAGTTTCTGGACCCGTATTTCAACCTTCATCAAGTAGTCCTATCAGTTCTACCCTTGTTTCTAATCCCTCACCAGCAATTCCTTACGTACCTCCTTCAGAAGATGACTTGAAGAAATTATTTGATCCAATGTATGATGAACACTATGAGCCAAGTGCTAATGATATGTCCATTCCATCAACAGAGGCCACTTCTATTCCTGTCAATGAAGTTAACCCTTCAGTCTCAATGTCGTTAAGTCAAGAAGCGCCTGCTGCTAATCACTCTGTCTCATTAACAAATCATCAATCATCGAGTGTACATCATGGAATTGTTTCTGGCACCCATGATGAAGTTAATCCCTTTGCTACTTCCGAAGATGCCCCCTTTGAAAACATATTTGCTCATGAATCTTCATCAGAAACTTCTTCATCAGGAGATATCAACTCTGCTACTTCAGTTCCTCAACAACAACCACATGAACACCTTAGAAAATGGACACATGATCGTCCATTGGACAACATCATTGGAAACATCTCTCGTCCAATGTCCACACGGAAACAACTTGCAACCGATGCCTTATGGTGCTTCTTCAACTCCGTACTCTCTAAGGTCGAACCAAAAGATGTTAAAACCGCCATGAATGAAGACAGCTGGTTCAATTCCATGCAAGAAGAAAACCATGAGTTTGATCGACTAGATGTATGGGAATTAGTACCTGCTCCAGATTGTGCTATGATCATTGCTCTAAAGTGGATCTTCAAAGTAAAACTTGATGAGCATGGTGATGTTTTAAAGAACAAGGCTCGATTCGTTGCAAAAGGATACCGTCAAGAGGAGGGTATTGACTTTGAAGAATCATTTGCTCCAGTTGCTCGTATCGAGGCAATCAGAATCTTCTTGGCTAATGCTGCAAGTAAGAACATGGTAGTCTATCAGATGGATGTAAAGACGGCTTTTCTTAACGAAGATCTTAAAGAAGTCATATACGTCTGCCAACCTGAAGGCTTTGTGAATCCAGAGCATCCTACTAACGTCTATTGTTTGAAGAAGGCTCTTTACGGTTTGAAGCAAGCTCCAAGGGCATGTTATGATACGCTATCAAAGTTTCTTCTATCTAATAGATTCAGCAAAGGAGCAGTTGATCCAACATTGTTCACCAGAAAGTCATGCAAACATTTAATTCATGTTCAAATATATGTTGATGATATTATTTTTGCCTCAACTGACCCCAATGAATGTGACCATTTTTCAAATGAAATGGGTTCCAAATTTCAAATGTCAATGATGGGACAAATGGCATTTTTCTTAGGATTACAAATTTCACAAAGTCCCGGAGGCATTTTTATAAATCAATCTAAATATGTAAATGAGATTTTAAAGAAATTTGGATTTGATTCTTGTGACCCTGTTGACACTCCCATGATAGAGCGTACTAAACTGGACGATGACCACTCAGGGATCATGGTAGACCAAACGAAATATCATAGTATGATTGGATCCCTGATGTACCTCACAGCCAGTAGACCAGACATTCTGTTCGCTGTTTCCATGTGTGCTAAATATCAGGCTAAGCCTACCAAAAAGCACCTTGAAGCGGTTAAACAGGTCTTTCGGTATCTACAAGGAAAACCTGATCTATCCTGCCTTCGTGTGTTTGGTGCTTTATGTTACCCAACTAATGACGGTCAAGATTTAGGTAAACTAAAAGCTAAAGCGGACATTGGAGTATTTGTAGGATATGCACCAAACAGAAAAGGATACCGAATCTACAACAAGAGAACCCAAAATATCATGGAAACAATTCACGTTACATTTGATGAGCTGACCGGTCAACTAGCTCCAGGACAATCCAGTTTCTGGACCCGTATTTCAACCTTCATCAAGTAGTCCTATCAGTTCTACCCTTGTTTCTAATCCCTCACCAGCAATTCCTTACGTACCTCCTTCAGAAGATGACTTGAAGAAATTATTTGATCCAATGTATGATGAACACTATGAGCCAAGTGCTAATGATATGTCCATTCCATCAACAGAGGCCACTTCTATCCCTGTCAATGAAGTTAACCCTTCAGTCTCAATGTCGTTAAGTCAAGAAGCGCCTGTTGATAATCACTCTGTCTCATTAACAAATCATCAATCATCGAGTGTACATCATGGAATTGTTTCTGGCACCCATGATGAAGTTAATCCCTTTGCTACTTCCGAAGATGCCTCCTTTGAAAACATATTTGCTCCTGAATCTTCATCAAAACCATCTTCATCAGGAGATATCGACTCGACTACTTTAGTTCCTCAACAACAACCACATGAACACCTTAGAAAATGGACACATGATCATCCATTGGACAACATCATTGGAAACCACTCTCGTCCAGTGTCCACACAGAAACAACTTGCAACCGATGGCTTATGTTGCTTTTTCAACTCCGTACTCTCTAAGGTCGAACCAAAAGATGTTAAAACCACCATGAATGAAGACAGCTGGTTCAATGCCATGCAAGAAGAAAACCATGAGTTTGATCGACTAGATGTATGGGAATTAGTACTTGCTCCAGATTGTGCTATGATCATTGCTATAAAGTGGATCTTCAAAGTAAAACTTGATGAGCATGGTGATGTTTTAAAGAACAAGGCTCGATTCGTTGCAAAAGGATACCGTCAAGAGGAGGGTATTGACTTTGAAGAATTATTTGCTCCAGTTGCTCGTATCGAGGCAATCAGAATCTTCTTGGCTAATGCTGCAAGTAAGAACATGGTAGTCTATCAGATGGATGTAAAGACGACTTTTCTTAACGGAGATCTTACAGAAGTCATATACGTCTGCCAACCTGAAGGCTTTGTGAATCCAGAGCATCCTACTAACGTCTATTGTTTGAAGAAGGCTCTTTACGGTTTGAAGCAAGCTCCAAGGGCATGTTATGATACGCTATCAAAGTTTCTTCTATCTAATGGATTCAGCAAAGGAGCAGTTGATCCAACATTGTTCACCAGAAAGTCAGGCAAACATTTAATTCATGTTCAAATATATGTTGATGATATTATTTTTGCCTCAACTGACCCCAATGAATGTGACCGTTTTTCAAATGAAATGGGTTCCAAATTTTAAATGTCAATGATGGGACAAATGGCATTTTTCTTAGGATTACAAATTTCAAAAAGTCCCGGAGGCATTTTTATAAATCAATCTAAATATGTAAATGAGATTTTAAAGAAATTTGGATTTGATTCTTGTGACCCTGTTGACACTCCCATGATAGAGCGTACTAAACTGGACGATGACCACTCAGGGATCATGGTAGACCAAACAAAATATCGTAGTATGATTGGATCCCTGATGTACCTCACAGCCAGTAGACCAGACATTCTGTTCGCTGTTTGCATGTGTGCTAGATATCAGGCTAAGCCTGCCAAAAAGCACCTTGAAGCGGTTAAACGGGTCTTTCGATATCTCCAAGGAACCATCAATATGGGACTTTGGTACTTGAAGGACACCGGTATGTCACTAACAGCCTATGCAGATGCTGATCATGCAGGATGTCAAGATACACGTAGAAGTACGTCTGGAGGTGCTCAGTTTTTGGGTGATAAGCTTGTGAGCTAGTCTTCAAAGAAACAAATGAGTACTTCTATTTCCTCTACAGAGGCTGAATACATAGCCATGTCATCTTGTTGTGCTCAAATCCTATGGATGAGATCCCAATTATCTGACTATGGCTTTGAATTCAACAAAATTCCTCTGTACTGTGATAATAAAAGTTCTATTGCTCTCTCATGCAACAACGTTCAACACTCAAGAGCAAAGCACATCAACATTCGACATCATTTCATCAGGGAGCAAGTAGAAAACGGTGTGGTGGAACTCTATTTTGTGAGAACTGAATACCAATTAGCAGACATCTTCACCAAAGCTCTTCCTAGAGAACGTTTTGAGTTTATCCTCCTACGACTTGGTCTAAAGAGTCTTCAACCGGAAACACTCAAACGTCTTCAAGAGGAAGACGAGGAGTAAAGGTCTTTCTTCATCCATCTCTTGTAAATATTTATTCGAAAAGCAAAATACAAAATTTCAAAATCTACAAAAAGCAAATAGAAAAATATAAAACTTTCAAAAATCGATAAAAAGTAGAAAATTTTGAAAAATCCCAAAAATATTGTTAGTTTGTCATGTTTTTTTCCTTTTTCCTTATTCGATATCATCTACGGATTTTGTGTTGTCATTCAAAGAATGACACGGGTCTTTAGATGTTGTTCGAATGTTTTAAAAAATATATATATATTTCAAACTAAATATTTTTCTATTTTTCTAAAAATATTTTTAATATTTTTCTAAAAAAAAAAAGAAAAATATTTTTTAATATTTTTAATATTTTTCTAAAAAAAAATTGAAATTTTTTTAATGTGTTTTTAAACTAAATATTTTTCTACTCAAGTATGTGAAATCCAATATGAGAAAGTGAAACAAAGGTTTATAGTCATTTCAGTTTATAACCCGTTTTTAATGAAAGAACAGAGCCATGTTTTAACGTATGTTTCAAATCTCATGCTGATTCTAAAAACAAATGTTTGTCACCAAAAGGACAAATGTTTCTTTCACAAATATTTTTTCTTCTATAATTTTTTCTGAAAAATATTTGCTATCTAATGAAAACAATGTTGAACAAAATAACTCGGACTAAATTTTTGAAATTCACTTGGACTTGACATCGGTCAAAATCTCGATCTCTCAATCAGCAACTTATTTCATTGATTGAGGGGGAGAATAATTTCAATTAAATCGAAAGGTTATTTGTCATGTTTTCAAAAGATACTCATGCATGTTATTGGAGTTTGAAGTCTCATAAGTGATCCTTATCGGTTAAATGTTTTCATAAGCAAGTCATAATTCTCCTTAAAAGCTTTCAAAAACAATTTAAATCTATAGAGATCACAAATCTCAAATGATTTGAAAATTGTGATCGGGGGAGAATTTGTGATTTAAATTGGATTTAAACTGATGATTCGATAAATGGTTTCACAAGTGTTTAGCAAGCTTTCCTTCCCACATGTGCCAAACGATTTCAAATTTCCATGCACATGTTGAGGGGGAGCATCCTTTTAAAACCACAAAGAATTGAAACATGATTGATTTTTCTCTATGTGCAGGTTCCTTCTAATATGTGCAAAACTCTTTGAAACCTCGAGGCACATATTAAGGGGGAGCAAACTTATGAAAACCTCATCCTTCCTCAATATGCTTTATATACTTGATTTGATCAGGGAAGTGATGTTGATATCTTTTAGAAAATGGTAATCAAAGAAGTTAATTCTTCCTCTTGCCTCCGTGTGCCAAAATAATTTCAAATACACAATGCACATGTAGAGGGGGAGCTCTTTTTCTAAAAATATCAAAAACAATTCAGGTACAAAATGCTTTGATAGTATATCACAAGTATCTGGATTGATTTTCAAATGGTTTTCAATTGAAGAGGTTGAAGAATGAAAAAGAATTGAATGTGAAAAAGGGTGAAAAGAAATAGCCCTCCAATAATTCAACCTTAGGGCAGTAACCGGGTTCAATACATATGCTACTGGTGTTTACTAAGGTAACACTGGTATTGAAGACAAGACGTCATGGACCCAGTGACGCACTGCACTAAAATTCCCAAGCTACTCAAGTTCCCCTTAAAAGGGCTTGTTTCATTCTCACGGGGAACCTACATAATCTATCGACTTTCTCCTAGAGATTGTTGATATTGAAGAAGGAGAACCTCTCCCTAGTCTCCGGCATAGGAACCAAATGTGCACTATTAAGTCTAGAGCCACGAGATCATCAAATAAATCTCATTAGGACACTGTCAATGAAGACTCTCTGTTTCACACAATGTGGAAAGAGAGATTATATCTTATGAGTCCTACGCATTATGCAAAGAAGAAGAGGACAGGGAGGAGGATGAGCTGGATTCGGAACTAGAGTTCACAACGAGTAGTAAATTTAATCCATATTGAGTGAATGGGGCAGGTTCTAGGGTAGGGCTTGAGCTATGTGCGACGTTGTTTGTTTAGTGTTATGTTTTGGATTTCTTTTATCGTCTTTTTCTAAAGCATTTTTAAACGCGAATTCTTTTGAATTTTGGGAATTTTACCCAGGTGATTAATAATAAGGTTTGATCGAGTTGGGTTAACTTATGCGTGTGGTTTATGATTGTTTGGTTTCATGTGGCATTTTTTTTGAGTTCATTGTGTTTATAATTGTGAGGTGTTATCGTTGTTAAGTGTGTTATTGGAAGCGGGTGCATGTGTGAAAGGATACATGATCTGTGCTAAACAGTCAAGTCAAAAAGACTTAAAACTGTTCAGACACAAATGCAATGAAGTCCTGGAGAATAGATTGAATTCCCGGGTCGTTTAGTCCCAAGGAGACTCAATGGTGTGTTAAACACAAACTCAGAGGATGGAATGATCACTAAGGATAGTGATCTGTAAAGGTTATGATTAGAAATTACACTACTGATTGATTTGGAAAGGAATTGAGCACAGAATTGGAAAGCACAACAACCAGATCAAAGAAACGTAAACGTGAGTTTTAAAAACTACGTATACGCACAAAATAAAAAGTGAACACTAAGAAATAAAAGGCCTAAAAATATAAAAATAACATTTTTGGAATCCTAAAAATAAAAGAAAATTATTAGAAAAAGAAAATTATTTTTAACACTACTTAATTAATTATTATTAATTAAAAACTATTTTAACTATTTAATAAATACTCTAAAATGAAAGAAAATACAAAATAAGGCTAGAAAAATAAACTTATGACTCTGAAAAATCTAAAATACTATAAAACTAATTTTAAAACTAAAAATATATTTTTCACACTTTTTATTTAATTATTACTAATTAATAACTATTTAAAATACACTTAAATACTAGAAAATAGAAAATAAACTTGGAAAAATAAAATTTTAACTTTGAAAAATCTAAAATAAGATAAAACTAATTTTAAAACAGAAAAGATATTTTTTTGACTTTTTAATTATTTATTACTAATTATTTATTATTTATTAACTATTTATAATTATAATAAATACTAAAAAGATAGAGAAAAATTTGAAACTTTTTCTAAAAATCCTATAAGATGACAGAAACCTAAGAAAAATAGAAAAACAAGTTTTGCTTATTAATAAGTTGAAAAGAAAAATCAAAAAGCTAAAAAATCTTAAATAAACGCTATCACTATTTTTATATTGATGTTTTTGTGATTTTTCTTTTTGAAAACTACTTATATACTAATATTATGAAGCTTTAATAAAGACAAAAAAAAAATTATAAAACACTAATAAGCTGATTTGATAGCTTATTGCTCCAACAGTTGGTTTATGAGCTTATTTTGTGGAATAAGCTCAAACAAGCTTGCAACTTGAAACAAAAGCTCAAATAAGCTACCAACAAGCTATATGAGCTAAAGTGAAGCTAAAATAGACAGACACTCAAACTGAAAAGCTACAATAAGCTGATAAGCTCTTTAACTGTTGTGATGAAAAACAGAAACTGGGACAAGTTTTAAGCCCTTAGCAGCCCTAGTAAACAAGCTCAAAAGTGAAAAATAAAACTTGACAACTCAAGAAGACCAGGTTGGCTTTCCAAAGAGCTAGAGAACACTAGATTTGGACAAGTAATGAGCTTAATGTGAGCTTATCAAATTGGTACCACTTCTGTGCACAGGACAGTTATGTGAAACAGATACCACCAAAAAGCAGTCTTAAAAGCACTTAAACAGCTGAGAAACCAAGATCTAACATTTTTCCATTTTTCTTTACCAACTAGACTACAATACCCCAAAAGCTTATAAACTGAAACCTACTAATGAATCCACAGTGAAATTCCCAAGTTTATTCAAAAACGACCTTTTGAGAACTTTTGACTTTTTGAGAAAAACCAAAAGTTGACCTAATTGAGATTTGATCTGATCTAGAGCACTTAATATGTTGTTTTAAAGTGTAATGAAACTAACTTGAGCAAGATTAACCACTTTTGAACACAAATCAATGATCCTACTTTTGAAAAATCCAACAGTGGACTCTCAAGACATGTTTAACTGCTATGTTGACTTTTGTGCTATTGAGAACTTGTTTTCTTGATTGAAATAAGTTATTTAAGCCAAGTTATGCAAGTTTCCAACAATACCAAAGACTAGAGCACCTTCAATCTCAAAGAACCAAACACCCCTTTAGGATGACTGTCATGAACTTTTTCAAAGCAACTCACAATTATAAAACATGAACTTGATTTCAAACCTTACAAGATCAATATGTGAGACTAAAAGGACATGATCCAACAGTAATATCAACTTAAAAATCAGAAATGAGACTTAAACTATTTTGAATGCCAAAATGAGATTTTCTCAAAACATAAATTTAAATTAACAAACTACTGATTTTCAAACCTAGATACACTAAATTATGACTAGTAAACAAATAGAAACTGAATTTAGAGCTAATACACTAGTGTAACAGTGAAATGCCAAATGACTAAAAGAACTTACAAATGGGAATCCAAATGAAAACCATAAACCACTAACCAAGATCAATCCTAAATGCTCTCCACAGAGCTCTAAACCAAGGCCATCCAATATATACCTTGCTCCAGCTGTGATCACCCTTTTCAAGTGATTTTTTATTTTTGAAGTATTTAATTTGGATTTTTGGTAATTTTTGATTTTTTAGTCTAAACTAATTTTTATTGTTTCTAATAGCTTATAAAAGCTATTTGGGAGCTTATATGGCCTATTCTAATCCATACAAACAACAAACAACAACATTTAATCCAACATGAGATTTTGCATAAAAATGAGAAATTGCATAAACTTGAGAAGTGATTAAAACTTGAAATTGCTGCTTGAAAAAGTCTTACAATACACTGAAATACTCAAAACAGAAGGTTTGAAAGCTTTTAAATTACACTTTTACTTAAAAACACTAAAACGACATTGAAACATTAAAATTACTCTACATACATTGATACATTGCATCTACTCTTCACTTTATAGACTTTTCTTCACTCCCACATGCCTCTGATTGTTTCCCACCAAACTTGAGCCATTGGATTAGCTAGAATCATCCTATCCGTCCACCTAGCTTTTTGGCGCCAAAATTTCTTCAAAGCAGTTTTTATCATTAATTGAGGTTTGGTTTAGGATAATTAAAGAATTTTGGAATGTAGAGGAGTTGGAGGGGACATGGAATGGGAGGGGGTTGAAAATGTGGTGAAACCAGGTCTGGTTTTGGGTAAACAGAAGTGGAGAGGAGAGTCTACAGTGAGACTGGTTTTTGAGCGCGAGGGTGGGATTTGACTTCTTTGACCGGGGATAAATAATAACAAAGGGGGGGTCAAAATAGATGTGGCTGGGGTCAGAATTAGGTTGTGACCTGGGGGTCAAGGCTCAAGGGTCAAGGGCAGTTGGGCTAAGGGTTGGGCTTGGATAGGATTTTGGGCCTAGCATGTTATAAGTGTCCGTTTGGTTTTAGTAATAAACAAGGACCAAAAATGCAATTTTGCCAAACTTCAAGGACTGATCTTGCCATTATTCCAAACTTCTCACAAGGACCAATTATGACCAACATTTATAAAACAAGAACCCTTTTTGCATAAAATCCATTTTCAAAGGTCCAAGGACTATTTTTGTAATTTTCCAAAGTTAAGGGACCTTTCTTGCCAATTGACCAAAGAATCATTCAAGGATCATTTTAAACAACTTAGAATACTTCAGGGACCTTGAATGATAAATTTCCACATTTTTGAATTTCCAGGGACTAGATTTGACAACTTTTAAAACTTGGGGGACTAAAACTGCCAATTTTGCAAACTTTAATCATTTTTCATCTGATTTTGATATTTTTGCATTTAAAACACATAAAACACTGATTTGTGATAATTTGATCATTTTGATGTGTTTTTGAGCGTTTTCAGATGATTTTGCAGTTTAGATTACACAAAAATGATGAGTATTTGGACACTCATCAATACATCTATAATTGTGGGTGGCCAACATAATTATAAATGCATCACAACACACATGGGCTTATAGCCAATACTACATTGACCGATGGTGACATGCTTATGTGCGTTAGGATTAGATTTGATTTTTTATAATTCGTGTTAATTGTTTCTTATGATGGGGGATACTTGTGTAGAGTACCTACGTGTGATCGTGAGTTTCTTAGTTGGCGTCTAATGGTTCTAATGTCCTGAGATGTCCAGGAAGATGGGACCAAAGAGATCAAGACGCCTTGCTGCTAAGTCGCCAAAGAAGCCAAAACGGAATACCATTATTGGGGATAGTAACCCAATCTTCCAAGATATGATCGCTCAGCAATTGGAGGCGCTACTCCCTGAAATTGTCAACCATGTGAGCACTCAGGTAATCAATAATGCTAACCTACATGGTACTGGAAGTGGTGGTGGAAGTGGTGGAGGTAGCAATAACGGATGCTCTTACAAGGATTTTTCTGCATGTAAGCCAAAGGAGTTTGACGGTAAGGGTGGTGCAATAGTGCTCACCTAATGGATTGAGAAAATGCAGTGATGGATATCAGCGGCTGTGCTGATAATCAAAAAGTTAAGTAAGCAGCGAGTTCATTGGTCAATAAGGCTTTGACGTGGTAGAACACACAAGTCCAAGCTAGAGGTAGAGTTGCTGCAATGGGAATGACTTGGGAAGATTTCAAGGCTTTGCTGATGGAGGAATTTTGCCCAAGTAACGAGATGCAGAAGTTGGAGGAGGAATTCTGGAATCACGCGATGGTTGGGGCAAATCATGCTGGGTATACTGATAGATTCCATGAACTGGCTAGGTTAGTCCCTCACTTGGTGACCCCTGAAACCAAGCGTATTGATAAGTACATTCGTGGGTTGGTCCCACAGATTCGTAGTATGTTTCGGGCTACTGAGCCAATGACTATCCAAAGTGCTATCCAGAAGGCTGGGGTACTAACTGATGAGGCGGTTAGGAGTGGAGCAGAAGCAAGTAAGCATGTTGGTTCTGGAGTAGACAGCAAGAAGGAAAGAACTGGGAAGGGATACGTAGCAGCGAATCCTGTAGTTACGGCCACTCCGGTCGTGGCAGGAAGCACAAACGAGAGGGAGTGTGTTGGTCCTTATCCTAGGTGTGTTAAGTGCAACTATTATCATTCTAAGCAGGTCGCGTGTTGTATGTGTTTCAAATGTAACCGACCTGGTCACTTTGCTAGAGAATGTCGGGCAGTGATTACACAGGCGACTCCAATCCACTCGGTTGGCGCAGGGTACAATCGTAGGGCATGCTATGAGTGTGGAAGTACGGATCATCTCCGCAATGTGTGTCCTAACTTGAACAGGGCACCCGGTCAGGCAGGGAACCGATTGACTATTGAAGGAGGCCAAGGACAAGGACATAACAAAAATTCAGCTAGAGGAAGGGCATTTACCATGAATGCAAATGAGGTGCGTCAAGACATGCACGTCGTAACTGGTATTTTTTTTCTTTTCTTAATGATCACTATGCTGCTACTTTATTTGATGTTGGCACCGAATTCTGTTTTGTTTCCACCAAATTTGCTGAGTTGTTGAATATTAAACCTAGTGAGCGTAGACCTAGTTATGTGATTGAGGTAGCTGATGGTAATAAGGTAGAGGTTGATAAGGTTGTTCGTGGGTGTAATTTAGTGTTAGAGGGTATTCCGTTTATGATTCACTTGATACCTTTTGGGCATGGGAATTTAGATGTGGCTGGTGAGAAAAATAGCTAAATCTTAGGACGAGATTTCCCTAAGGGGGGGATAATGTAACAACCGTGATTTTAGCAGGTTAGTTGAACTGTTAGTTTCGACCCATATATCTTTTGTTTGGTGTGACTTAAGTGTTATGTGTGTCGTATGTGAGTTATACGTGTGTTTTGGTACTAGATTCTTTGCGTAACCTTTATTGGTGTAATTGGAATATTGTTAGTTTTGGTTAATTTTATTTCGTTCACCTTGGTGACGTAGAAACGACTTTTATGGTTTTTTTGTGTTTCGCGATTATTGTGTAGCAAGTTTCGTTCAAGTTCCTGAGCGTTAATAAGTTACGTGGTGTTTGGTTTATGGGTTATATTAATAATAAGTGTGAAAATCCTATTTTTGGAAACTTAGGTTTTGAAATGATTTTTATTCTAGTTGTCGTAAAACGAAGGTTTAACGCGTAAGACGTTAGGTTTCAATATAGGCTTTTATAAAATAGCAAAACTCAAGGTTTTAAGTGTAATAATTAAAAATATAATTTTTTTTATATGGGTATATTTATGGATGAATTTTTGGGGTTTTATGAGGAAAAGGAAACAAATTTGAGTCATAATATAACTCTTAATTAAGGAGGTTACCTAGAAGGGTCTTAGGGTAGTATAAATACAAAACCAAAACACCATCACTTATTTTTTTTGAGAATCGTCGACTAACAAAGATGAGAGAAAAAGAGAAAAGTTAGGGTTTCACTATTTTGAAAGAAAACAAGCTTAAGGTATGTCTAGTTATTCCTAATTTGTTACGATCCCACATCACCCAAGTATGCGATTGGGCGGTGGTTTATAATGTCTAAGTGCCCCCTCCTCATCAAGCTAGCTTTTTGAGTGAGTTCTACACTTAGCTTATAAACAATTGATATTCAATACAAGCTCCGGTTCGTCCCAGCCTATTGTACCCATTAACGGATCTTAAGTGATCCTTAGTGGAGCGTATCAATTGGTATCAGAGACAGCCCTACCTTTCGAGGTTCCAACACTCGGAGTGGTGGCCTATGGAGTGGTAGCTTGGACCCAAAGAAAGGGTGCCAACCGTGACCAACATAGCCGTGACCAACGAGGACGTTGGTTCTTCAAAGGGTGGGGTATTGTTACAATCCCACATTGCCCAAGTATGGGATTGGGCGGTGGTTTATAATGTCTAAGTGTCCCCTCCTCATCAAGCTAGCTTTTTGACTGAGTTCTACACTTACCTTATAAACAAATTATATTCAATACAAGCTCCGATTCGTCCCAGCCTGTTGTACCCATTAACAGATCTTAAGTGATCCCTAGTGGAGCGTATCATAATTCATTTAATTAACGAGTTGATTCATGTAATACAAGTTATGGTGGATTAGGGTTCACCTTAAAATATGTATTTCAATATTGTAAGACATGTTAGGGTCATTAGTTAGTGATGTTATGATGATTGGTGTAAGAGTTAGGGTTTAAAAACTCGTGAGTTAATGAGTTAAGTGCTGACAGTTTTTAGGGCTGTAGTAAACAACGATTTTCTAATAGATGGTAAAGAGTTAACTGATGGTTTTAGATTCTAAACTGTATTTCAGAGAGTTGGCTTTCCAAAAAGTCCGGCCTCGATTGATTTCGAGTCCGGGAAGTGTGTCAAACAATTTTTGTAAGTGATGAGTGTGTAAATACTCATCATTTTTGTACAAATTAGACTACAAAAACATCTGAAAACACTCAGAGATGCATCAAAATGATAAAAATATCACAAATAAGTGTTTTATGTGTTTTAAATGCAAAAATATCAAAATCTGGTGAAAAACGTATCAAGTTTGCATAATTGGCAGTTTTAGTCCCCCAAGTTTCAAAAGTTGTCAAAAACAGTCCCTGGTAAATCTAAATAAAGAAAAATGTTATTCAAGGTCCCTGAAATATTCTAAATTGTCAAAAATGGTCCTTGAATAAATCTTTTGTTAAATGGCAGAAAAGGTCCCTCAACTTTCAAAAATGTCAAGTTTGGTCCCTGGAAAATTTGAAAATGTCAAAATTGGTCCTTGTACTATTGGAACTTGTCAATATTGGTCCCTTGTAACAACTTTGGAAAATGGCAGAAATGGTCTCTCTAGTTTGGCAGAATTGCAAAGTTAGTCCTTATTATCTAAACCTAATTTTGACCCTTTATGAACCTTGGACCCCTGTCATATGTTTTGACCCCCTGCCAAAACTTATTTTGGACCCTAAGTCAAACAACCAGTCAAATCCTTTTTGCCGCCCACCTTATCCCCTCCAACTTGCCTGCTACACCCTGCAACTCACCTTTTCCACCACCCTTATCCCTGCACCCTTATCACCTCAACCCCCCTCATCATCACACCTCTCACCCCCCCTAGTTGCATTCTAAAGGTCAAAACAAGCCAAAATTGCTTTTCCCGCCAAAATTGGAAAAGTGGCCAATATGCTTAAAACTCTCCCATTGGTTGACAAAAGTGGTGGGAAGTGGTCAGAGGTGAGAGAGAGACAGTTTGGAGCTATAAAAGAGGAAGAAGAAGGAGAAGACAAGTGGTAGTTAGTTTTTATTTTTTAGTGTATGTCGTTTTTAAGTTTAACATGTCTTAAATAGTTCTTAAGTGTATTTTCCAGTTTATTTTGTATCAAACTAAGGTTTAAAGTGTATTGCAACTCTATTAAGTCTCAATTCCAGTTTATGTTCATGTTTCCAATTTTCATGTTAACTGTTGGATTTTTTAATTTCAAACTCTGAATCCTAAGCTTCAATTAGCTTCTTTCCAAGTTAAAACAGGTTTATATCAGCTTATAATAGCTTTTTATAAGCTTGTGTTTAAGTTTTAAACAATATTGAAACCTGGTCAACAAAAGTCAACATGGGTGAAAAATAAAGCAGAAAATGGCAATGGGTGATGCAGACATGGAGTTGGGTTGGTTTTTAGTCATTTGGATTGATTTGGATAGGTAGATGTTCTTTGGTTCACTGTTTGCAAGCCATTGTGGCTTTGGACAATTTGTAAGCCATTTCAAAGCTCTTATGCATAATCTGTCTTTGTAGTATTAATCTATTCACACCTGTTCTAATAGCAGTATTTAAGTTAATTTAGTTTAGTTTGATCATAATTACAAGTTGGTTCATTGTTTAAATCTGTTTTGTGTACAAATCAGTCCATTAAAGGTGTGTTTGGTTTATAGCTCATTCTGTCATTTAGGTGTATGCAGTGGTTAGTAATTGTTGTGTTATGCTTGTTTAGTCCTAGTTAACTCATATCAGTCTTAGTTTTTTGCCTGCTAGCTCAAAAAGTCAAATCTTAGCTAAATCTGTCTTAACTGTCTCAACTGTTGGAATTTTGGATTTGCAAAACCTTGTTTTGTGTTTAGAATTGTTAAACATAGCTTGCATTAGTATCATTACATCATATTACTTCATTATCAGTCATAAAATTGGATTCAAAGTTCATCTTGGTCAAAGTTCACAGCTATTGTCAAAAGTCAAAAAATTGCAAAAAGTGGATTTGAGCTCAGTTAGGAGGATTTATCATGAACTCATCTCTAGGTCTTATCAAGTGAAATTTGTTGCTTCATAAACTTCAACTGCTCCTCTTTCTTATCACTATTTTATTAGATTTTTGCAAATTTTTTAGAAGCCTCAAAACTGCTTCTCTTTTGGGTGTCAAGTGCCCTGCTCCACAGGGCTCATTCTAATCTGAGTTTTCTCAGATTTTGTGCAAGGTTGCACAGGGCTCATAAGAGCTGATCATAGTCTAAATTTTGGTTTGAAATGTCTCACCCAGGTCTGCTTTAGGTTCCAATTTGTGTTTTTCATTTTGAGCTTATTTTAAAGCTTGTGCTTGTGTCCAAAGTAGCTACCTAGAACCTGTTTTGGCTTATAAGCTCTTTTAGCCAAATCCTTGTAACTTGTAATCCAGTGGTTAAAAATAGTTAGGATTTGTTACATTTTAGTTATTTTAGCAGTTTAGAACTTCTGTTAACAGTTGGTTCACATTGGTGCTTATTAGCTTATTCCAAGTGCTTATTTCCAAGCACTTGTGCTTGCAGTTGCTATTTCTTACACATAACCACCTGTTTTTCCAATTTTCCTAGCTTCCTAATATTATTTTAGACTTTTCCTGAAATTTTCAGATTTTTCCAAGTTGGTTAGCTATTTTTCCGCATTTAAATTGATTTTTAGGCCTTTTTAATTAGCTTTAAATACAATTAATTAAGAAAAGCTTCAAAAAAATAATTTTTCATTTTTATTAAGTTTAGATAAATATAAAAAGTCAAAAAAATATTTTTCTAGATTTTTCTTAGTTAAATTTGTATTTTTAAATAATTTAAGTAGTTTTTAATGGTTTAAAATTCATAGAAAATAGAAAAATAATCAGAAAAATACAAAAATAGTTTTGAAAATTCTCTTTTGATATTTTAGATTTTTCTAAGTCTTAATTTTATTTTTCTAGTTTTATTTCCTATTTTCTTGTAATTTAGGTTATAATTTAATAGTTAAAAATAGTTTTTAATTAATAATAATTAGATAAATAGTTATAAAAATAATTTTCTTTTTCTTAAAATTTTCTTATATCATTAGGTTTGTAAAAATATCATTTTCATATTTTTAGGATTAATATTGTGTAAGTTTCACGTTTTCATTTGTACGCTACGTAGTTTTTTAATTAAGTTTTATAAAAACATAAAAACAAAAACATCAATTTAAAAATAGTGATAGCGTTTATTTAATAGTTTTTATCTTTTTAATTTCCTTTAATTTGCATTTAAGCCCCTGTAGTTTATGGGCTTTCTCTTTAGGTATAGATCAACCACAATCCTTTCCCGTTCAAATCCTCTCGATCACTTTACGTTTGACTATTCTCGCACAGCTCGTTGGGACTTAACGACCTGGGGAAACACTATACTCTCCTGATCTTCATTGCATTGGTGTTTAAATTGTTTTAAGTTTCTTACGGCTGGTCATTCACAAGTGGTTAGCTTGAGTGAGAAAACTTGACGGTTTTGCACCAATCAAATTTTGGCGCCGCTGCCGGGGAGCAGTGCTAATAGTCTTACGTTTAGCAGATTAGTGATTTGAATATTCACTCTTTGTTGATACCATCTATATAATCCAAAAACCCAAAAAGATTTTCATTCTTTGTTTTTGCAAAATGTTTTTCAAAAATACCAAAAATATTCCTCTTTACCCTCTTACCCTTTTGATTCTTCATTTCTTACCCTCTGTAAACCTTTGATTCTTTCTATGTCTTATCCTCACCCTCTTGGATGTCAATGGTGTGGTGGTCCTTATAATGGTGGCAATTGCCCCAGTTGTAGCATGGTGGAATCAGGAAACGGGTCTGTCTATAACCAGGATCCCTATTCCTACCATAACACAACTGATTCATTCCATCAGCTACCACACTGTGAGACTCAGCAGTTTTACTGTTGTGAGTATTGTGGTGGTTCACACTCCAGTTCTGATTGTCAATCGGGAAACACGCTTGTCTATGAGCAGGTTCCTGATAACAATTATGACTACAACACATATGACTCACAGCCACATCAGTTTTACTGTTGTGAATATTGTGGAGGTCCTCACTCTAGCTCTGATTGTCAAACAGGAAATCCATTTCCTTGTAACAATTACGACTCTTCGTATCATAACCAACCTCCACAGTACCAAGTGAATCAGGCACCACCTCAGCCTGAGCCACTTCCTCAAAATCTTCTACTTGATTTTTTGGATTTAGTGAAAGATTTGAAGGAATGTAAACATCCCCAAGATAATCCAAATGAAAAATCCATGGAAGTTTTGTTAGCTGAAGAACGGACTGCTAAATTAGATTCCCAGATTGCCTTTGAAAAATCTATTAGGGAATCAATTGCAAAAGAAAAAGCAGCCAAATCTAGCTCTCGATTCCGTTTCATTCCTGATGACGATGATGATGAAGTTACCCTTGATATTAGTCAACTTTGTACAAATTCATCAAGTTCATCAGTTGAAATTCCTTCCATGAAAAATCAGGGAGAAAAGACTATGATGGAATTACTAGCAGAAGAACAAATGGAAAGTATAAAACATATGTATGCTAGTCCTTCTAAACTCCCTCAGTCTGTTGTTATCACACCTGATATTCCCACTCACTCTCTGAGCATGGGGGACGAACATCTTGACACTGTCCCTGAAAAGGAATCGGACGAATTCATAAAGTCTAGTGTTGAGAACCTTGTCCCAATCCCGAGAGAGTCACAGGGAACTTTTGACCATATGTGTGATATCCCTTTTCCTCTTGAGTGTTCAAAAGATCATTTTGATACTTTCTCCGATCTTAGCGACGATTGTGCTTCTTATGAAGACATTGAGTATGTTGAGGCATCACTCCCACAGTCTGATCCTCTTCTTGAGGAGTTCACCGATGAACTCACTCACATCAGTCCACTTTCATCAGAAAGTGACGATGATCTCTTTGATTTCGAAGCCGATCTTGGAGAAACTAAAAATCTCCTATATAATGATCATCCACTCATTTCTTGTCCCATTTCCGACTCTTCCATTCCTTCTCTCACTCCAAATGAGGAAGATGACAACTTTTGGAAGGAGGTCGATGCTTTTCTTAGTGATGAGTCAATTCCAACAGGGATTGACAATACTTGCTATGATTCGGAGGGAGACATCCTCTTTCTTGAAAATCTGTTGATTGAAGAACCGTTTCCAGCTCTCCCTCCCGGAAATTTTGTTGCCAATCACCATACAAGCTTCAAGTCTAAGCTTAAAAATCTAACAAATGGTGATTTGCTCCTCACTAATGAAGAATGGGATTGCATTGTGATGCACATCTTTATTCCATTTTTCACAAATGGTGTGGGTTCTCGTTCCCTTTTCTCCTTTAGGAATGAGGACACTATTTTTGATCCCAGCATTTTCATTTATCAATTTTTGAGCCGGTTCTATGTATATCTCGTCGGTGTGGAACTTTCACGTACTTCAATGTTTATCCAAACATCTTGAATGAAAGTCCGATGGAGATTGTCTCTTCCACTTACTTCCCCATGAACAAATGAATTCAGGGGTCGAGTCAAGCTAGCGACTCGGTAATCAAAAACAGTAGTTAAACATGGATTTTCACCCGTGTGTACCACCCTAGTGTGGGGGAGATGCCCCACATGTTGTATATAGATCTAAAAAATGAATGAAAATTGTAAATATTAAAAAAGAGAATAATTGTTGTGTTTCTACACTTAGCTAGTAATGTTATCTTTTTACGTTCTAAGTTTCGGCATTACAGCCGGTACTTTGAATATTGAGGACAATATTCATTTCTAAGTGTGGGGGGGGGGGAAATTCTGGCGAATTTTGATCGTAAATGTACCCTTTTAGTCCCTTTTTCCCCCAAAATGGCCAAATTTTAAAAAAATTTTTTTAGTGGAAGTACTCTGTACTAAACACAACAAATGGTAATCAGTCCACCATGTCTAACCCACAAAAGGATTGGCTAATCCAGGAGCAAACGGCTCTTGGTAAAGATATCTCAAATCCGTTGACGGCTTGCAATTTGCCCAAAATTGTATGGTATTCAGCTCACCATATCCTTAAAAGTGAAGAGTTGGCTAGCCCGCAAGTTTATGGCTTGTGGTAAAGGCAGTGGAAAAACCATAATTGGTAATCAGCTCACCAAAGATAATATTGATAATTTATCTAAGAGTTGGCTAGTCCAGAAGCAAACGGCTTCTGGTAAAGACAAATCAAATCCGTTGAAAGCTGGTGGTTTGCTCAAAATCACTTGGTTATCGGTGTACCAAGGTTCTTACTTGAACTGAAACATTTGGCTACTCCAGAAGTAATGGCTTTTGGTAAAGAGATAAAATCCATTAATTTTTCTCAAAACATTGCTAGGGACTAGCAATATCTTAGTGTGGGGGATTGATGAGTGTGTAAATACTCATCATTTTTGTACAAATTAGACTACAAAAACATCTGAAAACACTCAGAGATGCATCAAAATGATAAAAATATCACAAATAAGTGTTTTATGTGTTTTAAATGCAAAAATATCAAAATATGGTGAAAAACGTATCAAGTTTGCATAATTGGCAGTTTTAGTCCCCCAAGTTTCAAAAGTTGTCAAAAACAGTCCCTGGTAAATCTAAATAAAGAAAAATGTTATTCAAGGTCCCTGAAATATTCTAAATTGTCAAAAATGGTCCTTGAATAAATCTTTTGTTAAATGGCAGAAAAGGTCCCTCAACTTTCAAAAATGTCAAGTTTGGTCCCTGGAAAATTTGAAAATGTCAAAATTGGTCCTTGTACTATTGGAACTTGTCAATATTGGTCCCTTGTAACAACTTTCGAAAATGGCAGAAATGGTCCCTCTAGTTTGGCAGAATTGCAAAGTTAGTCCTTATTATCTAAACCTAATTTTGACCCTTTATGAACCTTGGACCCCTGTCATATGTTTTGACCCCCTGCCAAAACCTATTTTGGACCCTAAGTCAAACAACCAGTCAAATCCTTTTTGCCGCCCACCTTATCCCCTCCAACTTGCCTGCTACACCCTGCAACTCACCTTTTCCACCACCCTTATCCCTGCACCCTTATCACCTCAACCCCCTCATCATCACACCTCTCACCCCCCCCTAGTTGCAGTCTAAAGGTCAAAACAAGTCAAAATTGCTTTTCCCGCCAAAATTGGAAAAGTGGCCAATATGCTTAAAACTCTCCCATTGGTTGACAAAAGTGGTGGGAAGTGGTCAGAGGTGAGAGAGAGACAGTTTGGAGCTATAAAAGAGGAAGAAGAAGGAGAAGACAAGTGGTAGTTAGTTTATTTTTTTTTAGTGTATGTCGTTTTTAAGTTTAACATGTCTTAACTAGTTCTTAAGTGTATTTTCCAGTTTATTTTGTATCAAACTAAGGTTTAAAGTGTATTGCAACTCTATTAAGTCTCAATTCCAGTTTATGTTCATGTTTCCAATTTTCATGTTAACTGTTGGATTTTTTAATTTCAAACTCTGAATCCTAAGCTTCAATTAGCTTCTTTCCAAATTAAAACAGGTTTATATCAGCTTATAATAGCTTTTTATAAGCTTGTGTTTAAGTTTTAAACAATATTGAAACCTGGTCAACAAAAGTCAACATGGGTGAAAAATGAAGCAGAAAATGGCAATGGGTGATGCAGACATGGAGTTGGGTTGGTTTTTAGTCATTTGGATTGATTTGGATAGGTAGATGTTCTTTGGTTCACTGTTTGCAAGCCATTGTGGCTTTGGACAATTTGTAAGCCATTTCAAAGCTCTTATGCATAATCTGTCTTTGTAGTATTAATCTGTTCAAACCTGTTCTAATAGCAGTATTTAAGTTAATTTAGTTTAGTTTGATCATAATTACAAGTTGGTTCATTGTTTAAATCTGTTTTGTGTACAAATCAGTCCATTAAAGGTGTGTTTGGTTTATAGCTCATTCTGTCATTTAGGTGTATGCAGTGGTTAGTAATTGTTGTGTTATGCTTGTTTAGTCCTAGTTAACTCATATCAGTCTTAGTTTTTTGCCTGCTAGCTCAAAAAGTCAAATCTTAGCTAAATCTGTCTTAACTGTCTCAACTGTTGGAATTTTGGATTTGCAAAACCTTGTTTTGTGTTTAGAATTGTTAAACATAGCTTGCATTAGTATCATTACATCATATTACTTCATTATCAGTCATAAAATTGGATTCAAAGTTCATCTTGGTCAAAGTTCACAGCTATTGTCAAAAGTCAAAAAATTGCAAAAAGTGGATTTGAGCTCAGTTAGGAGGATTTATCATGAACTCATCTCTAGGTCTTATCAAGTGAAATTTGTTGCTTCATAAACTTCAACTGCTCCTCTTTCTTATCACTATTTTATTAGATTTTTGCAAATTTTTTAGAAGCCTCAAAACTGCTTCTCTTTTGGGTGTCAAGTGCCCTGCTCCACAGGGCTCATTCTAATATGAGTTTTCTCAGATTTTGTGCAAGGTTGCACAGGGCTCATAAGAGCTGATCATAGTCTAAATTTTTGTTTGAAATGTCTCACCCAGGTCTGCTTTAGGTTCCAATTTGTGTTTTTCATTTTGAGCTTATTTTAAAGCTTGTGCTTGTGTCCAAAGTAGCTACCTAGAACCTGTTTTGGCTTATAAGCTCTTTTAGCCAAATCCTTGTAACTTGTAATCCAGTGGTTAAAAATAGTTAGGATTTGTTACATTTTAGTTATTTTAGCAGTTTAGAACTTCTGTTAACAGTTGGTTCACATTGGTGCTTATTAGCTTATTCCAAGTGCTTATTTCCAAGCACTTGTGCTTGCAGTTGCTATTTCTTACACATAACCACCTGTTTTTCCAATTTTCCTAGCTTCCTAATATTATTTTAGACTTTTCCTGAAATTTTCAGATTTTTCCAAGTTGGTTTGCTATTTTTCCGCATTTAAATTGATTTTTAGGCCTTTTTAATCAGCTTTAAATACAATTAATTAAGAAAAGCTTCAAAAAAATAATTTTTCATTTTTATTAAGTTTAGATAAATATAAAAAGTCAAAAAAATATTTTTCTAGATTTTTCTTAGTTAAATTTGTATTTTTAAATAATTTAAGTAGTTTTTAATGGTTTAAAATTCATAGAAAATAGAAAAATAATCAGAAAAATACAAAAATAGTTTTGAAAATTCTCTTTTGATATTTTAGATTTTTTTAAGTCTTAATTTTATTTTTCTAGTTTTATTTCCTATTTTCTTGTAATTTAGGTTATAATTTAATAGTTAAAAATAGTTTTTAATTAATAATAATTAGATAAATAGTTATAAAAATAATTTTCTTTTTCTTAAAATTTTCTTATATCATTAGGTTTGTAAAAATATCATTTTCATATTTTTAGGATTAATATTGTGTAAGTTTCACGTTTTCATTTGTAAGCTACGTAGTTTTTTAATTAAGTTTTATAAAAACATAAAAACAAAAACATCAATTTAAAAATAGTGATAGCGTTTATTTAATAGTTTTTATCTTTTTAATTTCCTTTAATTTGCATTTAAGCCCCTGTAGTTTATGGGCTTTCTCTTTAGGTATAGATCAACCACAATCCTTTCCCGTTCAAATCCTCTCGATCACTTTACGTTTGACTATTCTCGCACAGCTCGTTGGGACTTAACGACCTGGGGAAACACTATACTCTCCTGATCTTCATTGCATTGGTGTTTAAACTGTTTTAAGTTTCTTACGGATGGTCATTCACAAGTGGTCAGCTTGCGTGAGAAAACTTGACGGTTTTGCACCAATCAGTAAGAAAAGGTGTCAAAGCTATTAAACAGGGACATATTTAGGTCTGAACAAAAGGGGGAAAACGTGGGTCTAAAAGTGTAATTAAAGGTATCCCTTCTGGGGAAGTTGAGTTTTATGTATTCTTTGACTCCCACGCAAAGGATAGCCGTTAATACGTTGTGCAAGTATGATTTTCTGGTCAAAACATTTTTGATAGTTTTGATTTTCTAGAGGGCACTTGTATGTGTTTTAGTTCATGGCCTTCTGGGAGTGGTTTGTACATTCATGAGGGACTATGGTAAAGTTTTGGTGTGAGTTGTGGAGTTCTTTTGGTCGTGATTTTATGTGGGTGAAAATACCCCAAAAATCTGCGTTTATTGGGAAAAGCAAACAAGGGGTTTAGTGAATGTAAGCAATTAGTAGTGTTGGGTATGGAGTCGAGGTGACCCATGGTGGTTAATATAACCCTTAGACATCCATCATATGTGTGTTGCATGGACTTAAGCTTTTGGCTTGGTCACGTGTAACGTGGTTCTATTTTTGTTAGATTTTTGTTGAAGCTGCGGAGTTTTCAAGTGAGTTTCATAGTCCCAATTTTTCTTTGTTTTGAACATGGGATGGAAATGATGCTTATGTTGAAATAAGTTTTAAGTTGTTGTGATTACGTGGTTTAATTAGTGCTTGGACTTGTAAGTGGTTATTGTATGCATACTGCATGTTATGTTTCTTTCAGTGTTGTTGTTCTGTGTGATTCCAATTGGAGGGTAGCTTTGTTACCCACTATTCGTCTGTGTGGTTCCAATTGGAGGGTGGTGACTCTACCCAATATTTTTCTGTGTGATTCCGATTTGAGGGTAATGATTACCCAATTATGTTGAATTTGGATCGTGGGCACGTTTCGTCCCGTTGATGGTAATTGTTGAGATTTCATGTTAGTACATTGATAGCTATCTTACTGTCCTCCCATGTTTTGATATCACAACGAACTTGTTGGAAAGGATTAGATTTTGTGTCTTAAACCTATGAACCTCACCAACTTTATGTTGACGTTTTTAAGCATCATTTTCAGGTGAGCGTCATAAGGATAAGATAGAAGGAAGCGAATAGGCGAGACCATAGTTGCATTGGAGGATGTTTTTCTTTTATGATTTGGATTTATGACTTTATTTTGGGTTTTGAATGCGATACATTGTTTGTTTACGTTTAGTAACTTACGTCTTAATAAAGATACCTTTGAAATTTAATTTTGTTTATTTTGGGTATTGTTATGGCACTTTGTGTCTACATAATGCTTTATTATTATGCATATAGAAATTCTCTATTTAGACGCCAAGTGTTGTGATGACATCCATGAAGTTACACTCGCGTTTCTGCCTTGGCGAGGTGTGACAATTTGTGTAATAAACTATGAGAAATATCGGTTAGGGTAATTTTGGCACCAAATTTAAATTTTTTCATGACATATAGGAGTGGGCCATTAGTCTTAATAAAGCGTCTCATGGATAGGAAATTATATGACTAGCATAAAAACCCTTTACCACTTAAATTCCACCTAAAATGTGAGGATCGCCCTTAGATTTGTAGGAATTAAAGCATTCATCTTTAATGCTTAGAGTGTGAACCGGTAGTATAATAGATTCTAGAACTTGTTTTGTGATTCATTCCGAGATCGCTAGTAAGACTACACTTTTGTAGTTAGGAATAACTAAATGATAAGAGGCATTAGGATAACCCTTGTTTGATACGTGTAATATAATTACTTCTTCCACATCGGTTGAGTAATTCCCCCACACCCTTGCGTTTTACTCATCTTTAGTACACAATACCCCTAGTTAACCCCTCAGAGCCTATCCTTTTCACGGTTCTCGTGATGTTTCGGTTTTCTGGAATATCAATGAAGAGCATTGTTTACAATCCACCCCCTAATGTACACCCAAATCGCCTTAGCCTACCTTGTATGCACTAACTTTTAGTGCATTATTGTTATCACACTAAACCCTTAGTTCAATTATCTAGTTGCTTGCATAAGTTGCTAAGTCGAGTCATATCCTTTGTACACAGTTTTGGGACGATTGGGACTCATGGGAAAAGTTAAACTTTATTAAATGACGGGAAGGGAACGTGAAATTCAAATTCCCTTTATTTGCATAATAATGTACTCCAAGTGTTTTGATCTTTTTAATTCGGGTCAAATTAGTGTTAGAGTAATAAAAACTCAAGTTTAGGGATGTGCCTATAAATTCCTATCATTTTGATGTTATCGTAGAGGATGGTAGAGTAAAAGTGTCTGAAAAAAAAATGGAAAAAAATAGAAAAAATATCAAAAGAAAAAAAAAGAGAGTTTAAAAAAAAAAAAAAAAAAAAAAAACGGGCTACTATCCTACATCTATCTTTCAATTTATGTTTGTTTATTTCAGTTACCTAGAGTTTAGAGTGTCGAGTCTTGGCTTAGCAACGCCATTCTTCGCATGCTTGCAACATAAATATTTTTGACTTGCCACCACTAAATCGCCTATCCCACCAAACCCTTTGTTTCCCTACCGTAAGCCTATCATTACAACCCTTTAAAAGACCTCTTGGATAGTTTTTCTTAGGTGCTTACGCCAAAGCGATGGAGGTTTGATCTAGTCTCAAGCCTATGGTAATCTATGTACTAGGACCGGTTAATGAGTGTTTATCTTCCATTTCCAACTTGTTATATTTCATATATACCCGAGAGATGTGAGTATCTAAACTCCCCATGTGAGGTCCTAGTATGTAATTTCCGTGCTTGTTATGACTTTTGCGGGGCTTATATGTGTTATGGATCGTTCTAAACTAATGCTTCATGACCCCTAACTTATAATTCAATTGGCTAAAAGCACATTTGCTTGAGGACAAGCAAATACCAAGTGTAGGGATATTTGATAAGGTTTTAAAATGTACCTTTTTGAAGGGTCGTTTAAGCCCTTATTTGATCACTTTTGTATTCGTTGTTACTTAATATCATTCCTTTTCACTTTTTAGGTATCTTGAAGGCAAATTGCTGGAATGACACTTATTCGGACGAAAAGGCGCGAATATACGAAGAAAATGGCCAAAGTCAAGAATCGAGACACTCAAGCTGCTGAAACTGAATGGGACGGCGTCAGGTTATACTTGTGACGCCATCAGAACAAGTTTTGTGACGAATCAGTAGCCAAATTGCTTATTTACAAGTGACGGCATCAGGTTTTAAAAGAGTAGGGCTTCGCAGCTCAGACGGCCTAGATTTGATCCAGACGGCGTCAGAGACTCAAGGCGACGGCGTCACAGACATAAGGTGACGCCTTCACAATGATAACGTGGCCAAGACGAAACCCTAATGACGGCGACCCGACGGCGTCACAAACTAAAGGGTGGCGCCGTGGCAGTTGTAACCTTATATATATAAATCGAATTTTTCAGTTTTCAGTGTGTAGTTTTGTGGAGTAAAAATCTAAACTGAACCAAGGCTGTGTTGTACAGTATTTTAGGGTTCCATACCCTATCTTACATCAAGATAAGTGTTTTACTTCATTAATTCAATTATGTCTTCAATTGATTGTGTGTATGCTTGCATGTTCCCCATGTCCGGCTAATTTATTTGTGTGTTTACTTAGGTAATATGAAACTTAGTTATTGAATATTGATTGGTTGTCTCTTATCATAATTGTGATTGACCTAGTATTGCGATAGGTCATTCGTTCTGTTGTTAATGCTTGATTAATCTTTGTTGAACCTTAGATTATAATTACCTAGAGTAATTGTAGGCTATACATCCAAAGAATACCTTAGTGTTAAGTTTGTAAATCCTAGAGATTTTGTAGTCATTAACCTTTGGTAGCTTCAAAGAGTTAGGGATAAACGCATACCCTGCGACCTTGGAGACACAACGCGATTAAGAATAAGGACGTGACAATTCAACCACCAATAGGAGATAACTAGGGAGTAATAAAGCCTAAGCAAATACATTTTTAATCATCATATGAGCATACAACAATAGACATAGACTACACTACCTTAGATTAGATAATTAGATAAGTAGAAGTAATCGATAGAAATACCAACCCCCAAATCCAAACCCCGAGATTCGTACCTTTCCATTTCCTAAAAAACATAAAAATATAAAAAAATAATCTTTCTCAACCCCAAACTTAGTGTAGTAACTTCTCACTAGCATTCCTATTCCCCTAGTGAATGATATCAATTCCCGTGGCTTACCCTAATACTACACTACAACGATTAGGTTCACTGCCTAGGGTATTGAAAAATTTGCTCGACGAAAAGGAAGTTCCTTTGACCCCGAACGTGCTGTGTAAGCGTATCAAACCTGCAGCTGTTTGATAAGTTTAATGATGACATCTGGAGTTTCATCCTTTATCCTCAAGAACTTAAGCCAAGTGAATCGAGAGTAGTTATCAACCACGACTAACACATATTTCTTCCCGTTAATTGTTTGCACTCTCATAGGTCCGCACAAATCCATATGAATAGTATGAAGAACTTCCAAAACTGAGTTTGTGGGCTTGGGTTTGTGGGTATATTTCCTTATTTTTCCCAATTGGCATGCTGAACAAAGATGATCCTTTTCATACTTTAATCTAGGTAAGCCTCTTAGAAGGTCCTTTCTGGAAAGATCATTAATGGAGAAGACATCATCTTGTTTTCGAAGCCTTTGACAACAAGCAGATTGGAGACGACTTCATCATATCTTCGATAGAGATGGTGTATAGGTTTGTGCCACGTGTTCCTCATAAAAGTTCCACACCATCAAGTTCTCTAACGAAGCAAGTATGTTTTCTAAAAGCCATCTCTAGATCTGAATCACAGAATTGACCAACATAAAACAAACTATGACCAAGACCTTCAACATAGTATACTCTGGAGATCACACTACTTCCAACTACATAATCTCAATAACCCAAAATAGCACCAAAGTGATCACTTCTGAATCTAACAGTCCCGATGAATTTGCTCACGAAGTTCTCGAGCCGTGACCGGTCTCCAGTCATATGCTTGGAACAGCCTGAGTCCAAGTACCACAGAACGATTTGAACGACCTGCAGTTGAAAACATACAATAATGGATAACTGGAAAATTGGGATCCCCATGCAAGAATGGTTTCCATTTGGTTAGTAACAGTGATTGGAACACCCACATCAAAAGCAGAATCAACGGAATTATTAGTGATATATGCGGTGCTAGTGTACGCATTAGACCTATTCAAAGTATGTTCACTTCTTAAAGGAATAGTTCTACCGGTAGGCATCTATTTCCTAATGGGCATTGGCTTAGATAATTTAGGGCACAACTCATTAAGATTAAATTTGCGGCCAGTAGGCATCCACTGATAACCTACATTACTAAATTTTCTTCCTGTGGGTTTCCAATGTTTTCTAACCTTCTTCCACCATTTCTTTCTAGCCTTCTTAACATGATTGTTGGCATTAATGATTTTAACTGGGTTTTTAACAACATTAATCAAATCATTCACACCACATACATGATTAGTAACAGAAACGAAGCAATTATCATTACATGTTTTGCCAAAAGTAGCAGAATTCACATTAATTACAGATGCTTAGAGCTAACACTAGAATCAACACGATTCGTTTTATTCAACATAGTTTCATTCTTCCTAAGGTGATCTTCTACTTTCTTCCACTGAACATTCCTAGCTTGCAAGGTCCTATCATTCTTTGTGTTGCCTTGAGGCTTTGAATTGCTCGCTTTGGTGTCACTTTTTACTCCTATAGAGGGAATGGGAACATTAGTTGGTTTTGCTACGTTTTGCATTTCAGGTTTAGAAGTACTGGGATCTGAACTACTTGAAGGCACATTAAAGTTCACTTTCTTAATACTGGGCATAGAACAAGGCATCACATCTTTATCTTTCTCACACAAGGATTTAGGACATGTTGCTCTTAAACATTCTAACAGCTCCTGAGATCGTTTGGCATATAAGCATGCATACCTAATTTCACTATCAAGTGGCTTATTTAAGCTATCCTCTTCTACAATCTCTCGGAGACATTCTAGACTATCCTTAAGGTGACATAAATAGTTATGAAACACAAGTTCGTTATTTCTAAGATGAGGAGGAATGTATTTAACAGTCACAGTATATTTAGAATCTGTAGATGACTTTGATGCAACATTCTCATTAAAGACAAGTGGCATTTTTCCTTTTACCTGACTCTTCAGATTCTCAATTTTCTTTTGTAACAAAGTTATTTTTTCATTGTTTTTGTCACGAGTGACTTTCATTGAATCGTATAACTCTTTGAAGTGTCATTTAACCTTTTCATTTTCTTCTAGGAAACTCTCATTTTCTTGTAATACATTAATGATGTTTTGAAGATGAAAGTTTTGCGAAAATTGAGAATCTAAAGGAGGCGGCATTTAGGAGCCAGTCACATTGTTCTTTTCACCCTTTAATTGTGAAATTTGTGTTTTTAACTTTCTGATCGTGTTACAGTGAGCTCAAATCTGTTCATTACGTTTGTTGATTTCAAAAACTGCATCAAACTCTGGAACATCCGAGGATATCTTGATGTTTGAGGTTTTAACATTTTCTTTGAGATGTTGATATTTTAGTTGCAAATCCAAATGTTTAACTTCCAATTTAGAAAAGTGTTTTACCAAATTATCGTGATCATCCCGGTCAATTTTCTCATTTAGTTTTGAGTTTTTGTTTTCAAGCTCAATGACACGATCATGGGAAACTTTTAAAGCAACATATAATTCATGAAATTGAGAAGTAATTATGAACGTGAACACATCTTGAACAACACATTGTGAGATAAGATTATCATTAATGATGTGCAGATTCTTTATCTCAATTTCATTATTCTTAAGCTCACGTTCAAAATTATTGACTTCAACAATCATTGCATCAAATCCCTTTTCCATTTCTTTAATCTCTGTGTCTATTCCCTTTTTAAGACTCTCAAATTGACCTTTTAATTGTTTAAAGAAAGGAATGACCTCAGTTAAATAGCATTCTTTAGTTTGCTCAAAACCCCTTTCCCCTTCAGTAATCCCTGTAGGTGTGATTCTCTTCTTGCAAGTCTTCTCAAAATCAACGAATAGTTGATAAACAACATACAGGCTGATTAGGGTCTTGCTCTTAGTAGGAAGAGTTATAGGAACTAAATGCATTGGGGTATTCGGAGGATACATAGTAGCTGGAAGCACTTTCCTAAGGGGAGTGTTTGTTACAACAAGATTATCTGCTTTTAGCTTATCCAAATCCTTTTTCTAGAACACTTGTTCAAGCGTTAATAGGGTTTGAGGCTTAAACTTGTTCAGGGAAATCTAATTTTCTTTAGTGTAATCATGGGGTTTGACCGTTATGTCTGCTTTTTACACTCAGGATCTTCTAGCTTCTTATTCATTTTCTCCCTAGAGGCATCTTCTAATTGAATATCTTCCATAGTTTACTCAGCACAACTAGGTTTTTGTCTAGGTTTAAGAATCTCATTGCCATCATAGATTACATTTTGAGCTGCTCTAGCAACTTTTCCATACTCGGGATTGGGTACCTCTATAAGGGGGATGCTATGTTTATCGCTTAGGACTCTATGCTTATTGATCATGTGAGCAGTCTGAATGGTGTTCCCTTGTATGTACAACTTATTTTCAAGCTTGTTTTTCAAAGTTTTTAGGTTGGAAAATCAGTTAAAAGTTTTGATTCCTTAGCATTAAATTGCTGTTTAAGCACTTTAACATTTTCTTGAAGTTCTTGCTTTTGCTTAACAGTTTTGTTTAGTTTGTCTTTTAAGGAATCTAGCTCTTGTTTTAATATTTCTTCCCTAAAATTACTTTTTCTAATAATTGTACGCATTTGGTCATCCATTTCCTGCTCACGGGTAGTTAACTCAAACTTAGCACGTTGTTCATAAATGGCAACTTGTTCTTTATAGGCATTCAGTTCAGAGATAACAGAATCATCAGGGGCACATGCAGTGTATTCATCAAAAACATAGTTATCATTGACTGCAATAGATGCATCACTTGGTACGATCTCACTTTCACTTTGTATCACATATTGATCATATGGGACAATATTACTATTACCCACATTATCTATATATGATTCATTAGTTTCATGAGATTGTACTTTGTAGGACCTTACTAATATCAACCTTATCACAAACCCAACACTTATTTCACTATACGCGTAGAAACACGTTAACCACAAACACAAACGAAGCGTAGAAATGAGGTGTGAAAGATGGTGACTTAAGATGTAAACCGTGTATGTGAAGAGAGAAAGATAAACACAAGATGTTGTATTGCTCCAAAGAAAACACACACACACACACTCTCAAGCACACCCCTCAAATGACCATTTGAGAGGTATTTATAGTTGGAATACATGATGCCCTAAAAGGCTTTCTATGGGCTTCATGGGCTTGGACATGGGTTGGATTGGATATAAGGCAAGTTTAACTAAACTAATACCCATTTAGCTTAGTCCAATCCACGAGCCCGTTGACTATTCTATCACGATATCTAACATACGTTACAAAGTTCCTAATTGTGAATGACCATCACTTCTAATAAAACAATTAAGGCTAACAATCTCCCCCTAAGGGGTGGTCATCCAAATGATGCTCCACTTGATTAGGTCTTTACTTTTCTCGAGCTTGAACTTTGCATGTAGATATAGAATAGTCTTAATTCTTTGTTCCTTCATGCTTTGTGATCAGATAATGTGGTTGTCTGCCGTTGTCAACTTCGTTGGTTAGGTGTCTCCACGTCTTTCTCAACCATGCTCACACTTCTATTTGTCTTTTGGTTACCAATGATGTAGTTCTCGAGTCTTTACACTTTGTAGATTCTTTGACATTGACGAAGAATCATCTTTAACTTTGAGTTGCCTTTGATTTTGATGAGAACATTCATGTGTTGTTGGTATGAGCATGTGGAGAATCTGCACGATCAATCCACTCCGGAGCTTCCATAAGAAGAAAACATAAAACAGGTTACTAATAAGCGGATTCCGGCACTTACAAGTTTGAATTTCGAGGGGGTTAACAACATAGTGTGAAAACACGTCTCTAATTCTTACAAGGGCCGTTCCTGAACTAGAGTCCCACAAGTGAGATAACGCGATGTACCGAAGTACACCTACAGTTCAGATGAGTCGCTGAGGTACACCGAAGCATCACCCCACGACTGTAGACCGTTTGAGACACACTAAGCGTAATCCATGGGGAGTTACCGAAGTGACCTGCTGTCAGGGCTGCTTGATGTTGACCCTCACAGGAGTTTCCATTCAATCACTGAGGATCACAATTGTGAAACCTCTCATAAATGTTCTGGCAGATTGCTAAGATCTGCGTAGGACTCTATAATATATCACTTGTGTCCTTTTTGATGAACAACAAGCGATGTCATGTCAAGTGTTCCTATGAGATCTTTTGATGAATCTCGTGGCTCTAGACTCAATAGTGCATTTTGGTTTTCCTGAGCGGAGACTAGGGAGAGGGTCTCCTTCTTCAATATCAACAATCTCTAAGAGAAAGTCGATAGATTATGTAGTGTTCCCAGTGAGAATGAAACAAATCCCTTTTGAGAGGAATTGAGTGGCTAGAAGGTTTAGTGCAGTGCGTCACTGGGTCCATGACATCTTGGTCTTCAATACCAGTGTCATCTAGTGACAACAAGTAACATATGTATTGAACCCGGTTTCTGCCCTAAGGTTGAATATGGAGGGCTATTTCTTTTCACCCTTTTACATTACATTTCCTTTTAATTCTTCAACCCCTTCTTTCTCCTTTCTCACATTACTCCTTTTTTCAATCATTCCTAAGGACTTCTAGTTCTAAACTATTTGTGATGTCCTTGGGTAGATCCCTCCGGCTCTGGCGGATCATAGGACGAATTTCCTATCCTTAGTCACCTTATAACTCCATGACTGTCCTATTGTTGCCATAAAACCATTTTTCATGAAAATCTCTCAAAGTGTTTATGATAGAAAACATGTTTGAACCACTCTGAGAGTTTTATATTTTCAGAAACACTCCCCCTTCACATGTGCTTATAAGTTTTGATAGAAATCTGCACATAGAGGGTAGAGTTCGCACTTTTTGAATTGATCGACTTTAAATGAACTAGACCGATTCGAGACATGTTTACATCACTAGAGAACTAGCTTGAAATTATTACCCGTCCTGGTCAAGTCCATAGAAAGTTTCTCGAAATGGTACATTTACTGACTTTGATTCCCGTCAATTCATTGGTTCCGTTTGAGTCGAGCTCATTTTGAGATTTAAACACCGATTTTGATCACATTTTAATCACGTCTCCCCCCCCTCAAAAATAGCATATTCGTGATATTTTTGATATCAACGGATTAAACAACATTTTAGAATCTTTTGGGGAGACAAACGGATATGATTTAAGCATGAATTTGGAACATTTTTGTATTATACTCCCCCTTTAATAAAGCATAATCAATTAAAGGGTTTTAGAGGGAATTATCTTGAGCACAAAATATTTTGAAAGATTTTGAAAAATCTCTTTGAACAAACTTGAAAAGGTGCTCAAGATGATGATGATTTCTCACCATTTTTGAATGTAGTGTACTGAAGCGTACACTTGATTTTTCTTTAAAAATACGAGTTTTGATTTGAAATAATCAAAAGTCATCATTTCGGTCCGGGTTTCGTACTGATGTATACGAAAGCCATTTTATGAAGAAATTTTGAGAAACGACATGTTTTAGAAAACATATTAAAGAACTCTCGCTCAAGCATCTGTACATGCCCGTATCATTGTTGAATGACATTTCTAGAAACGTACAGAATATCGATTATACGAGAGACATGTCGTGAGAAGAATATTTTTGGATTTTTGATTTTATATTGTTTTTGGATTTTTGAAAAATTTTATATTTTTATATTTTGCTTTTGTTGGTTTTTCAAATTTTGTATTTTGTTTTTCAAAAAATATGTACAGCGAAGCTATTTGGAAAATCATTTTCAAGAATATTCGAGAAGACGTTCTAACTCCTCAGGGGTTAGGCTTCGCATTCCAATTCGTCGAACTAAATAGTCAAACCTTTCTTTTGGAAGGGCTTTCGTTAATAGATCGGCGAGTTGGTAATCAGTCTTCACGAAGAATAATTCAACAGTACCATCTTCGACGTACTCTTTGATGAAGTGGTAGCGGACACGGATATGCTTAGTCTTTGAGTGATGAACAGGATTGCATGATATGGCTATGGCACTTTTCGAGTCACAATACATAGGTATTTTATCGAAAGTAAAGCCATAATCTGTGAGTTGTGTTCTCATCCATAGAACTTGAGCACAACACGCAGATAGAGACACATACTCAGCTTCAACGGTTGAAAGTGCAGTGCAATCTTGTTTCTTTGAAGACTAGCTGACTAACTTTTCACCCAAAAATTGTGCTCCTCCTGATGTACTTTTTGCTGTAACTTGATCACCTGCGTGGTCCGCATCTGAAAAGGCAATTAGATCAAATCCGGATTCCTTCGGATACCAAAGTCCCATGTGAATGGATGTCTTCAGGTACCGAAAGATCCGTTTAACCTCTTTGAGGTGCAGTTCGGTAGGCTTAGCCTGAAACCGTGCTAATAAGCAAACAACAAAATGAATATCGGGTCGACTAGCAGTAAGATACATGAGAGAACCAATCATGCTCCGATATTTCTTCGGATCAATAGGTTTCCCAAACAAATCGGCTCCAATTTTTGGTGAAGTTACCATTGGTGTTCCGACCGAGTCACAATTATCCATACCATGATTTTTCAAAATCTCAGTTGTGTATTTAGCTTGATTTATAAAAATTCCACGAGGGGACTGATGTATTTGTAAACCAAGAAAGAATTTTAGTTCCCCCATCATGGACATTTCAAATTTGCTTTTCATGAGATTTTCAAAATGTTTTGAAAGATTCGGATTAGTGGACCCAAAGATGATGTCGTCCACATAAATCTGAATAATCAAAATGTCGTTTTTGCATTTTTGTGTGAACAAGGTAGGATCAACAGTTCCTTTGGTGAAATTGTTTTGGATAAGGAAAGAGGACAGTTCGTCATACCACGCTCTCGGAGCTTGTTTCAATCCATAGATTGCCTTTTTGAGTTTGTAGACGTAGTCTGGATGTTCCAAGTCGATGAATCCTTCTGGCTGACTCACGTACACTTCTTCTTTCAGAGTTCCATTCAAGAACGCGGTCTTAATGTCCATCTGATAAACCGTGATGTTTTTGTGAGCTGCATAGGCTAAGAATATCCTGACTACTTCAAGTCTAGCTACCGGTGCGAATGACTCTTCAAAGTCTATCCCTTCTTCCTGTCTGTATCCTTTGGCCACAAGACGAGCTTTGTTGCGAATTACAGTCATCTCTTCATCCCTTTTGTTCTTCCATAACCATTTAAGATCAATGACGCGAATGTCAATTGGTCTTGGAACCATTTCCCAAGAGTCATGAAGACGGTATTGGAGAAGTTCCTCTTACATCGCTTCTATCAATGCGGGTTCTGCCATTGCCTCGCGAATGTTCTTTGGCTCGATATTGCTAATTGAGCAAAGGTAAATGCACAAGTCGCAATCGGTGGCAAGTTGACGTCTCGTCTGAATTGGCCTTGAAGGTTCACCAATAACTTGTTCAATTGGGTGGTCTTTTGTCCACTTCAGAGTAGAAGGATACCGTTGGTTAAACGTATGCGAGTTAGATGGTTCTCGTAAGCATGAAGATGATTCAGCTGATTCCGTAGCAAACGAGTTTTCAAATAAGTGTTCATCTAACGTTGCATCGTTTTGGTTTTGGTTTTGCTCATCAACTGCTGGTAGAACGGGTGCAATAGCTGGAGTAGATGTAGATGATGTTGATGGAGTTGGTGCATTGTTTTCGACCATTGTAGATGCATCTTCTGTTGGTGGTGGAGGATGATTTTGAGCGGGTGCAGCGGAATGATGGTTTGATGCATTTGTCGAAGTTCCACCATAGTATTCATCGAACATTAACTCGAAGAAATTCTCCCATTCTTGTTCTTTAGGATTGTCAAACGAAGTTGATTGAGCTCTTTGAGGTACGAGTCCTGAACTGATGTGTCCAGAAGTCTACGGGTTTAGTGCGGGTTCTAGAGCGAGTCTCTCATAAGCCATATGTGAAAGTTCATCAAATTTCACATTCATCGTCTCCATGATCCTCCTAGTTCTTCTGTTATACACCCTGAATGCCCTCGAGTTATCTGAGTATCCAATGAAGATTCCAATATCACCTTTAGCTTTCAATTTACCTAGATCTTCTCTGTCGTTCGTTGGATAGCATAAAGCGCCAAACACGTGAAAGTATGAGATATCTGGTTTTCTGTTGTTCACAATATCATATGGGGTTTTATTAAATCTTGGATGGATTAGGGATCGGTTCTGAGTGAAACAAGCAGTGGCAACAGCATCAGCCTAAAGAAATAACAGTGCACTAGAATAAATTAGCATTGTGCGAGCAGCTTCCACAAGAGTTCTATTTCTTCTTTCAACTACCCCATTCTGCTGTGGAGTTCTAACAACTGATGTCTGATGTGTAACTCCAACATCTCCAAAATAAGTTCTTAACTCCTGATTAGTGAATTATGTGCCGTTGTCTGTTCTTACCACCCTTACTGGAGTTTGAAGAAGTACTTGAATACGTTTCAGAAAGGTGATGATGATGCCTGGTGCTTCGTCTTTTGATCTCAGAAACTTAACCCATGTATATCTCGAATAATCATCTACGATAACAAGAATATACTTTTTCCCGTTAATGCTTTCAACTCTCATTGGGCCACATAAGTCCATGTGCAACATATGCAACTTTGCTTCCGAACTAGGTACGGATTTGGGTTTATATGATGCTCTTTTACTTTTTCCTTGTTCGCATGATGGACATAAGTGATCCTTGGTGTATTTGAACTTTGGAAGTCCGTTGACGATGTTGTCTTTGGCAAGATTGTTGATGGTGTCAAAATTGAGATGGGATAACCTTCTATGCCACAACCAGGACTATGTTCCAGATGCTCGTGTCATAAGACATATTGTTGATGAAGAGGCCATTTGATTGATGTCGATAGCATACAAGTTTGTATCACGATTCCCAGTTAAGAGATCAGTGCCATCCAAGTTTCTAACGAAGCAAGCATTTTTCCTAAAAGCAACCTCTAAATCTGCATCACAGAACTGCCCGACTGAAAACAAATTGTGTCCCAACCCTTGGACATAGTAAACCCGAGTGATCAAATAATTTCCAAAAGGTAGATCTCCATAACCCATGATAGCTGCTACATGATCATTTCTGAAACGTACGGTTCCCATGATTTTCCAGACGAAATTGATCAGCAGCTTCAGATTCCCGGTCATGTGCTTGGAGCAACCCGAGTCGACGATCCAAAAACAAATTTCGATAACCTGCCAGTAACAGAAAAAGAATATTGTGGAAACCGTTTTGATTTTGGTTCCTTTGGGTTAGAGGTAAAATCCTGATCACAGTCAAAGAGGTTTTCTACAGGGAATTCGGGTTTATCACTCATTGTACCATTCTGGAGTGTGAAAGTTCTACCTGTGGGTTTCCAAATATCATCCCTAAAGTATACACTATAGTTCCTGTCAGTAGTGTAAAGTCTAAGTTTTGCAACTAGTCTTCCTACTTGTTTAGTGTAAGATCTTTTTGGAACGTTCTTCTTAACAGGCTTATCATTCACATTCTTAGAAACACAATCATCTTGAACATTAATTAAAGATTTCTTGCAAGTTAAACAAAGAGATTCAACACATTCATTAGACTTAGCAAGTTTCATAGGTTCAGTACATTTAGATGAAATGTCTTTCTTATTCAAAAGTGGTAAATTCCTAGGGTGTTCTTCTACTTTCTTCTCTTTATTCAAGCTACTACTCCTAGAGGCAGTCGAGACTCTATTGTTCCTTGTATTGCTCTTAGGCTTTAGTCTGCTGCTCCTAGAGGTGCTTTCTAGTCCTGTAGAAGGTAAGGCACACGCATTAGGATTCAAATTTTTATGAAGGGAGGTGGTTTCAGCTTTCCTAGTCTCTTTAGAGTACTTTTCTAAACTTATGTTGTTTGTTCCATATGTTTTAGATGTGGAGGCAGACGCATTAGTGGTACTCATCTTAAAAAGGCCAGGTGCTAAAACTTTTGGTTTCTCGAGAACCGCTTTTCCTTTATCAACATGTTGTTTAGGTATGGCAGGTGGAGTGACTGGTTTTGATGAAACATTTTTCTCATTGACTGTTGGAGGAGGCATAGAAACAGACATTTTTGGTTTGGAAACCGGTTTGGGAACATTTGCTTTCTCCGCAGTCAATGGTTTTTTAATCACAGTATCCACTGCCTTTCCTTTTTGACTTTCCAGTTGAGCCCTCAAAAGATCATTTTTAGCTTTCATGTCATTGTAGGCACGCTCATACGACAGTTTGTCATACTTGCATTCCTCAGTTTTTCGATCAAGTTGTTTGAAATATGAGACATTTTCTTTTTCAAGTTTTTCAAGAGCATTTTCATATTTTGAAACAATTTCGGAGGTCTCAGACTGGAGTCTTTCATGATCTTCAACATAATATGTTTGCAAAATGAAGGACATAATATCAGTAGTCAGAACATCTTCGAAGAGAGAATCATTTAACTTTTCCAAAACTTTGATTTGTTCAATACTTTCATTAGCTTGCTTTACCAGGGATTTATGGTCCTTGACAAAGTCAGCTGTTTCTTTCAAAAAGGCTTGTTCAAAATAAATTACCCTGGAGTTGATGTTATTCAGCTGAGGGGCAATTTCAGTTTCAAAAAACTTTTTTTGTTCAATATCAAAACTACTAAACCAGATGTTGGTTGTAATATGAGTTTTAGTTTTAACAGTCTCTTGAAGTCTCCCAATTATAGTTTTAACATCGTCTAAAATGCTTCTGGCATCACTTGTGTTAAAAGGATTGTTTGAAGACATTTGTTCGATTTTCGAAAAGGATTTTGAGACAACTACAGGAGTTGCAATTGGTTTTGAAACTGGTTTTGAAACTGGTGTGATGGAAAACTTTGATTGTTCTTTATGTGAAACAAACGAAATACCATTAATTTTGTTCCATTTGTTATAGTCAATTGGTTTGATTTCCGAATGTTTTTGTTTCATTCTTGATCTACTCTCCTCAGATAGTTCCAACGTTTCAAGAGAATCATGCACAATTATGGGTTCATGCAAAGGTTTTCCATTGTTCAACACATTCTGAGATTTCTGAGCTTTCTTGAGGAAACAAGGAGGTGAGTTACCAAGAGCCATTTTATGTGTCGTATGAAAAATCGGATTTACTTGATTAGAAAGCATCTTGTTTGTTTTAGCGGAATGACCCGTTGTAAGAAGTAAACTATTCAATTTTTTGATAGTTTCATTTTTATCCAGAATTTCATCAAGAAGAGAATCTTCTCGTTTTGAAAAATCAGCAATCAACTGTTTCTTCTCTTTTTCAAGATCAGAAAGAAGTGTTTTTTGTTTAGAAAGTTGGTCATTTAGTTCAGAAATTTCCTTGTTTAAAGATTTTATTTTCAAGTTCAGATTCACATCAAGTGTATCATACTTGATTTGCAATTGTTTTCCTCTTAAAACAGAATCTCGGTAACCAATTTCTAATTCTGATATTTTGTTTGTATGAAATTCATAGGCTCTGGCGTTCTCTTTATAACTCTCAAGCTCAGTGGTCAATTTAACATTCGCGGCCTTAACTTCGCGATTGACCTTACTAACTTTCTCAATTTCAATGCCACAGTTATTGATTAATGATTCAAAATAAGCACGTGTTTCCTCATCAGTCTCAGTATTTTGTGCCACACAGCCTCCACTAGGATCCACATCTGGAGTTTCGGAGTTAGTATTGCTACAACTCGGATTGTCCAGGTATGTATCATAGGTAGGTGCTGGTGTCACAGAATGCTGTTCGTTATGAGTAAACACATAAAATATGACATTGTTATAGCATGGATCAGTGATTGGTACCTCAGATACTGCATTGGCGTCATAGACAGGAGGTGCGTCAGATTCAGTGTCGTACTTAGTCTCCTGAAGATTTGCCATGAAGATGCAATTTGCATTGATTTCCTCGAGGTCTTCCAAATCATCCACAATAGCGAAAAAATCATTTTCCTCAGCACTCAACTGCATCCCTGCTTCCACGAAGAAACTCAGCATTCTTCTTGTGTGGCTTAGTGGGACAGTTTCGTGCCATGTGACCCATTCCTTGACAGTTATAACACTTAACCTGATTACCCTGATTCACATTTCCATAATTTCCAACGACTGGAGCTGCAACATTCCCATTCTGATTACCCACTGCTCTATTCCCAACATTTTGTCCCATCTGATTTCCAACATTCTGACCCAACTGATTACCCTGATACGGAGCCGCCTGATTACCCATGCGAAATCCAGTAGCATATCCCTGCTGATTCCTAATAACTTCAACCGTTTGACCTTGATTACCCATATTCACACCCGGCTGTGCAATTTGCCTGTTGCGAGTGTTTGATGATATCCTTTGGTTGTTGTTGGTTGGTGTGGAATAGCGACTGCTAAATGCTTTACCCAATAAAGAAAATACTTTTCGCAAAGCTTCTTCTTGTTCAGTTTCAGGATTAGTGATTCCTTGTTCCTGGTATTGTGGATACGGTTGTTGAATGACTTGTTGCTCTGGTGGATAGAATTGTTGTTGTGGTTGTGGAATGTATTGCTGCAAGTTGTTGTTGTTGGAAGATGATGAAGCTTGTTGTTGTGTATTCACTGAAGGTTGAGTCTTTGCAATAAGTGCCAATAGATCATGATTCTTTGCCAATCTTTCTTTCCTGACTTCATTCGCTTCAGCTTGGTTTTGTTTCAGAAAATCGTTTAGTTGATCAAAGTTCACCTGATGTAAGTCTTTTGTTTGGTTGACAATAGTGACATATCGTCCCCATTCTTCTGGAAGATTGTTCAGGAACTTGATGTTTTGAACGATAGTTCTGGGTGCTAGCTTGTTTCTGATTAGCTCATTCATCAAAGTGCAAAACCTTCCATAGTAGGATTCAATGGATTCTCCTGGAGTAGAAGTAAACTTTTCCCATTCAGTTAGCAGCTTGTTCTCCATGTCTTGTTGACCAATTTTTGTTCCATGACAAAGCCGTCTAACACGTTCCCACATATCGAAAGCAGTTTCACAACTGTCTACAGCAGCAAAGATGTCTATTGGTAAACCCAGTTGGACAATATGAATTGCCATGTCATCTGCATCGACTTGCTTCTGATCCTCTTCAGTGTATTCTGATTCAGTTTGAGTATGATAAGATGGTGGGATGTCAGGAGTTCCAGGGTCTAGGATTTGTCGAGGCTTGAAGGGTCCATTCGTAATGGAGTTAATCATGAGTTTTCCATTAGGTTTGGTCTTAATGTAGCAAAGCATACGACTTTTCCATTGAAGATAACAACCTTTTGCCAACATAGGAGGACGGTTTTCGGCACCGGCTGCATGAATGTCTTGTTGAGTTGCCATTGATGAAGGTATGATATGATAAAGTTGATGTAGGATCGATTCAACGATAAATGAGTTATGGTTGATGAAGATTAAGCTCGGTTGAGGTGTTTCTGAAAGTCGTACTCGTAACCTTGGTTCTTAGGCGTAAAAAAATTTTCTCCCAAAATTTGAAATTCACTATAAAAATCAATTCTAAGGTCGTATGAAAAATTTGAGTTATGACAATTTTGACGCCAAATTTGACCCGAAAAATTTGAATTTAGGCCCAAAAATTTGAATCTTTGACCAAAATTTTCACCGTTAAACCAAAATTTGAATCTCGCGTAAAAATTGAACGTTTAGTCTCCTCAAAAATTTAAATTTTACTCAAGTTTTCCTCAAAATTTTTTTTATTGAAAAGCTTAGGCGTAGACCGAAGAAGTTACGAGTAGGATGGCTTAGGTGTAGGATTCCTTAGGCGTAGGAAATGCTTATGCGTAAGTTTAAAGTTAGGCATAGAAAAACTTATGCGTAAGATTTAGTTATGCGTAAGACAAGCTAAGGCGTAAGAAAATACTTAAGCGTAAAGTGTTCTACGCGTAAGTCTAAGCTTATGCGTAAGATTAGGGTTTTGCCCAAAAATCCTTTACACTATCACAGTGTAAAAGATATCCAAAAGTCGAAGTGTTCCACAAACTTATCCAAGTGAGGGAAGCACTGAGTAATCGTTATAGCTCGAAGAATCTGCACCAAAAGCTTATGCGTAGAAAGTTATGCGTAGACAGAGGACGTTGACTTTTCTTACGCGTAGAACTAGGGTTTTGACCTACGCGTAAAAAATTTCCAATGAGTCAAACGATTTCTCTTGCACAGATATCCTTAAAAACACTCGAATAACACAAAAATGTTGACCTTTTTCACCCAAAGTGCTTGGATAGCTTACGAGTAGAAATGACCAATGAACCAAAAACGAGTTCAAAAATGATTTAAAACACGTAAAGCTTCGAACTTTTTGCAAAAAACTGAAACTTTAGCACCAAATAAACCTTAAACCACAAGAATCTTGAATTTTTAAGTGCAAAAATTAAAGCTTTAAGCGTGACAAATATGACTAACGTGAGTAGTACGCGTAACCCTTCAAAACAAACACAAACACTCCTAAACCATTGTTAGGCGATTGATACCAATTGTAGGACCTTACTAATATCAACCTTATCACAAACCCAACACTTATATCACTATACGCGTAGAAACACGTTAACCACAAACACAAACGAAGCATAGAAATGAGGTGTGAAAGATGGTGACTTAAGATGTAAACCGTGTATGTGAAGAGAGAAAGATAAACACAAGATGTTGTATTGCTCCAAAGAAAACACACACACACACACTCAAGCACACCCCTAAAATGACCATTTGAGAGGTATTTATAGTTGGAATACATGATGCCCTAAAAGGCTTTCTATGGGCTTCGTGGGCTTGGACATGGGTTGGATTGGATATAAGGCAAGTTTAACTAAACTAATACCCATTTAGCTTAGTCCAATCCACGAGCCCGTTGACTATTCTATCACGATATCTAACACACGTTACAAAGTTCCTAATCATGAATGACCATCACTTCTAATAAAACAATTAAGGCTAACATACTTCGTTATGTATCTTTTGCTCATCAACTTCATCGTATAGTTTTAATACCTCTGAAATGATTGAGTCTTTGGATGGACCAGCCTGTTGTGGTGATGAGACCTTTGGAGAGACCATTGGTTAAATGCTAGCCATGAAGATTGTCTGGGCAGTAGGTTCATCATCGACATCAGATTCAAATGCATCCCAGTCAGCAACTTGAAAGGCATTTTGATGATTGTCATCCACATCAGCATCATAGGTTTTGGCATTTCCCTCAGCAAGAAACAGCAACTCTTCTTCATCCAAAACTACTCCACTGTCCTGAGCTTGCACCAGCAGCATCTTGTCCCTGAAATACTCTGGATTTTGAGGGCGTTTTAGAGATGTGCAGTTCCTTGAAATATGTCCTTCACCACCACAGTTATAGCACTTGATTGGCTTTCCTTGTCCTTGATTTGCATTCCTTCCACGGTTCTGATTAGCCACATACCCTCCACCTACTCCACCCTTTCCTTGTTAATACTGTCTTCCTTGCACAGGTTGCACCATGATCTTACCATCTTTGACAATAGCATGATTGTGTAGATTGGATGCTGTTCTGATGTCATTGTTAGTGTGTGGAGTGAGGTTTAGATTTTGCTTAACCATTAGAGCCAGTTGATTGATGAAATGTTCCATGATCGTGTTTCCATCAGGTGGTTTATACCGTGGAATGAATGACTTTGTGATTACCATTACCAGTAGGTATGACTTGAGATGCTTTGGTGGTTATTCCAACATTGGTGTAAAAGGATGTTGAATCATTTGATGAGCTTGCATTTATAGAATTTGAATTGAATTTTTCCAAGATCATTCGTTCAAACATAACATGTCTCTCATTCTGAAGCAAGTACGCATACAATTGCTCATAGTTAGTGTTCCTCAAACCTTTTGTTAACTTGACTGAAGTGACAAATTTGTGCCATTCGGGATTCATGTTGTTCACAAACTTTGAATTTAGCTGAATATTTGGCATTGTCATTTTGATGTTCCTCATGTCATTCACAAGCTTGTGGAACCTCACGTAATATTCAGTGACACTTTCCCCTGGTTTCATCTTAAAGTGCTCAAAGTCATCATACAGTTGAGATTCTCTGTCTTCTTTAGTTAATTCAGAACCAGAGAGAAGCATCTTGACATTGTCCCAAACTGCTTTGGCTTCAGTGTTGTGATTGATTAGCTTGTAGATGTCCTTTGGTAGACCCTGAAGTACAATGTTTGAGGCCCTAATATCCGCATCGTATCTCTTTTTCTCCTTATCAGTAAGTTCATCATATGTCTTTGGTCTATCCAATCCTAATGTCACTGAGCCATCAGCAGCAGTTTCAAGTATGTCTCTGGTAGTCTCAATCTGGTACGGTCCTTCATCAATTGATTTGAGAATGTTAACCCCATTTTCCATACCCAAGCAGTACAATAAGATTCGTTGAGCCCAAGAGTCATAATTAGTTCTGTCTAGCATGGGTGGACGAGTATCAGATCCTGCTGCTTGAACGTCCTCAACTACAGAAGAGACGATAGTAGGTACGTTGTTAGACATGATTCCAGATTCTACGGGATTTTACAATTCTTTGATTAAACCGGGAAATTGATTCTTTCACGGGATTTTACAAAATCAAAGAACAACCGTAAAATGTAGCACGAAGAAGTGACAAGTCTCAATTGACAAGTAGTAAACTTGACAAGTCGCACCCTACCAACTCACTTTGATATCAACTCGCTTAATGAACAACTCCCTTAAAAGACAAGTCGCATACAAAGACAACTCACTTAATAGCCAAGTCGAATAAAACCTAACTCGCTTCCAAGACAACTAGCTTAAGAGACAACTCGATTTCAAAGCAACTAGCTTAGGCGACAACTCGCTTAAGTATCAACTCGCTTCAGAGACAACTCGCTTACATAGCAACTAGCTTAGGCGACAACTCGCTTAAGTATCAACTCCCTTCAGAGACAACTCGCTTCAAACAACACACCAACTCGCTTCCAAGAAGCGTTTTATCGTGGCTCAACTCGCTTCATACAATATTCAAAAACAACCACTTTAACAATAAAAAACAACCCAACCACGATGATTCAAGCCTTTCAATTCAAAACCTAAAAACATATGATGATCCTAAACACAAAAGTACAATCATAATTCAAACTTTAACACTAGAAATTAACAAAATGACTCAAACTCTTCTAAATACTTTTATCCCCAAAAACCTTATGAAATCCACTCAAACCAAGAACATGAAAGATGACTGATCAAACAATGGCTCTTGATACCAATTGTAAGCTTTTGGATTTCACATACACATCGTAACATAATCATATGGGGCGTATACAATGTTTAGAGAGAGAGAGTTCTAGAGAGAGAAAGGGAAGAGAGTTGGGAACAATGTGAAACAAAAGAAAAATGGTATTGAAGCTCCAACCCTCTACCTTGGGAGGTAGAGGGTATTTATAGTTTCTTACAAGACTCGCCTCCTACGGGCTGTGGATCAGGCATACAATGGGTAAAGACCCGTCCGTCCTCCACGGCGTTACTTAACAAACTACTTATTAATATTACGTGACTACGACTACGAGATTTCTAACGAATACATATTCTTGAGGTGACCGACTCTTTAACTACCGGATTTTGTAAATCCTAACAAAACCCTAATGACGGCGACCAGACGGCGTCACAATTAAAGAGTGACGCCATCGCAGTTTGTAACACTATATATAGAATTCGACTTTTTTAGTTTTTAGGGAGGTAGTTTTGTGGAGTAAAAACCTAAACCGAACCAAGGCTGTCTTGGGCAGTATCTTAGGGTTCCATACCCTATTTTACAACAAGATAAGTGTTTTACTTCATTGATTCAATCATGTCTTCAATTGTTTGTGTGTATGCTTGCATGTTCCCCATGTCCGGCTAATTTACTTGTGTGTTTGCTTAGATATATGAGACCTAGTTATTGAATATTGATTGGTTGTCTCTTATCTTAATTGTGATTGACCTAGTATTGTGATAGGTCATCCATTGTGTTATTAATGCTTGATTAATCTTTGTTGAACCTTAGCTAATAGTTCCTAGAGACTTCGTAGTCATTAACCTTAGGTAACTTCAAAGATTTAGGGATAAACGCATACCCTACGACCTTAGAAACACAACGCGTTAAGAATAAGGACGTGACAATTCAACCATCAATAGGAGATAACTAGGGAGTAATAACATCTAAGCAAATACATTTTTAACTATCATAATACCACACATCAATTAGACATAGACTACACTCACCTTAGATTAGATAATTAGATAAGTAGAAGTAATCGGTAGAAATATCAAAACCCCCAAATCCAATACCCCGAGATTCGTAATTTCCATTATCTAAAAAACATAAAAGATAAAAAATAATCTTCCTCAACCCCAACCTTAACGTAGTAATTTCTCACTACCATTCCTATTCCCCTAGAGAACGATATCAATACCCGTGGCATACCCTAATACTACACTACAATGATTAGGTTCACTTCCTAGGGTGTTATAAAACTTGCTAGACGAAAAGGAAGTTCCTTTGACCTCGAACGCGCTGCGTAAGTGTATCAAGTTTTTGACGCCATTGCCGGGGAATAGAATAGCTAGTTAGGAGTTCACCTCATTTAGGTTTCCTTGCTTGATTCCTATCAAGTAAGCTTTTTTCCCATTTTTTAGCTTCCTCGTAGTCTATCCCCCTTCTTCGTGACCTTTGTTCGTAAAACCCCATCACTTTTCATCATGGAAGGTGATAATCAACCACCATTCATCAACCGGACTCTTGGTGAATACTCGAAACCAAGCCGCCTAGGCTATAGAAACACCATTGAGCTTCCCGACCAAGCCCAAACTACGGCCCTGCGATCCGACACCATCCGGTTGGTACAAAACGGATGTGCATTCCATGGACTTAGTTCCGAAGATTCTAATCAGCATCTTAAGGATTTCCTTCAAAATTGTCGATTCCATGGACCTCGATGCTACTACTCGAGAGACCACGCGCTTGCGTCTCTTCCAATTCTCTCTACGGGACCAAGCTAGTAATTAGCTTGAGCAACTTCCCACCGGCTCCATCTCAAGTTGGGATGATCTCACATCTCGTTTCTTTGCTCAATTTTTCCGACCGGGGAGAACTACTAAGCTTAGGAATGAAATCTTGATGTTCCAACAACATCAAGGTGAATCTCTCTACGAAGCATGGACTCGATTCAAGGACTTACTCCATAAAGTCCCTCATCACGGCATTGATCTTTGGCTTCAAGTCCTACTCTTTTATGATCATGTCAACTTCTCTACTAAGCGATCCATTGACCAAGCGGCCAGTGGTAAACTTAGTGCCCTCACCGCGAAAGAATCATGGGGTATAATAGAGGACCTTGCTCTCTATGACAATGAAAGTTGGAATGACCCCCGTGAGTTGCCTAAAACCGTAAAGGCAATCTCCTTGCCCCCCCACCTTGACTCACAATCTTCCGACCGTAGGATGCTCGAGCTTAAAGATCAAGTTAAATTCCTAATGAGCTCCTACGAGAATCCTAAGTCTTCACATCAAGTGAATAAAATCACTCTACCTTGTGAGTTATGTAGTGGTCCCCATGACACTCGTGATTGCATAAGACTCTCCGAACAAGATTTTGTGGACTACGCCTCCACTCGTATAACCCCTCATGGAGGAATCATCCTAACCTTAAGCGGAACCAAAATTCAAACCCACCCAAAAGTGGTACACTTTCAAGCCCGAACAAAACAACTTAGGAAACTCCTATAACCCCTCATGGAGGAATCATCCTAACCTTAAGCGGAACCAAAATTCAAACCCACCCAAAAGCTCATATACTCCACCTAATAGTTTCAACCCTCCAAACACCGGGAACCCCACTAGTCTTGAGGTAATTACGTAGATTCATGTCATTTCAAGATACCCGATTGACTAAGCTTAAAGCCGATTTCAAGCAACGACAAGACGAGATGACAAACAAGCTCGACGCCCTCTTAAAAGCCTTCAATGACCGGGAAGTTGGAGCACTTCCAAGTGACACTATAAAGAACCCAAAATTGAATTCAATTTAATCGACTTCATGTTCTTGTTCACCATGGGAGAAGGAACATCCATGCCCTTCACACCCAACGGTCCACTCAGTAAATGCTATCAACAAGGCTTCCAAGCAATCCCAAATGAGATACCAAGGCCCCACACCATTGGTACAACCTACCCTTGAGAAACCCGTCATTCAAGAACCCAAACCTAATCTAGAGGAGGAGTACAAGGAACTCCATCAAGAAAAACCGGTTCTCGAAGTCTTAGCTCATGCACCTTATTATAATGCTTTAAAAGAAAAATATGAGCTAGAACTTAAACTTGGAAAACATGGGTCCGCATTTGTGCAAAATAATTTACCTAAGAAATTAGATGATCCTGGGCTATTCACTCTTCCGTGTAGGCTTGAAACTTCCAAACCTCTCGATGCTCTAGCCGACTTGGGATCATGCATCAATCTTGTTCCGTTGTCCCTCCATAGAAGCCTTAACTTAGGTAAGATAGAACCAACGGAAACCATCTTAGGTCTAGCGGACGGTAGTATCGCATATCCGGTAGGGATAATAAAAGATCTGGTAGTGCACGTAGGAGAATTAACTCTTTTGGCGGATTTCCATGCGCTAGACATGAATAAGGACCCGACATGCCCATTGCTAGTAGGAAGGGGATTCCTAGCCACCGATAGTGGTAGGAGAAGGGAGTGCTAAGTCAATTTACGATGTCAAAAAGCATATTTACTACAAGGAAGAGGGAATCCCACATGAGATAAGGTTGGATAGAACACCATCTAGATATGGACCTTGGATTAACAAAGATTTCATAGGTCCTCAACGACCTTTTTATCTAGACGAAGCCTTTGCTAGTAAAGCAACTTTCCATGAAAAAGAATTGGCTAGGGATATGGAAGTGAAACCGTTCGAGGACGCCTTTGTATTTAGGAAGATGACCGAGTTCCTAGGAAGCTTACCCGTCAACCTTGTCATGAATAAATGGAAAGTTGAGAGTGATAAGCCTAAGCATAAGTGGAATTGGGATAGACCGCCTAGTGATGGTAATGGAGAATGGCACATTAGGATAACGATCTATGACCCCGATGGAGAGAAGTTTGAAAAGGAATATCGAACCAAGCGTACCACTAGGAACTTAAATGATAAGTTTGATCCTTATGACATTCTTGAGGATAAGCTTACTTATATCGGTACGTAGGGGCATGACTTCGAGTCTAGCTACAAGATTCATAAATAAAGAAAAGCGCTTCAGGGCAGGCAACCCATGCTTAATTATTTGCATGTTTGTGTCGTATATCCTTTATTGATTGTTTATTCTCATGTTTAAATTTGTAAAAATGCTTTATTTTGTCTTTAACCTCGTCTTAATTACATATAAAGGTATTTTACATAAGGGATAAGTATAGGGAGGATTACACACGTTTTCAAAAGAAACGTGAACATGAGAATTTCAATTAATTAAAAGATATACATGTGTGTTTGTTCGAGTCAAATGCTTGTATCGAGTCATAATGAATGTTTTTGCAGAAAGTTTTCCAGATTTTAAAGATAAAAATGTTCCAGAATTTTTTTCAGAAAATCGCAGACCAGTTTCTGTCAGGATAACCTGACGGCGTCAGGGTCGCAACCTGACGGCGTCAGAAGGAGCAGAAACATCTTACTACTTTTTCTCGTTTTCTGTGCTACATAAATTTTTAGAATTTTCCAGGTCTTAATTTTCCAGAAAATCTGTAAACATCCATTCCACAAGCATTATATCCTTGTTAGTAGAGTCTTATATATATTGTTACCGCCGATTTTACGCGAAGGTTTCGTTTGTTTTCTTCAAGTGTGCAGGTTTTATTTATCAAGAAGAAGATACAAAAGATTGGAAGAAGCTTTTCACGCATAACATTCTTCTAGAAGAAAGATTTAACCACTACTTCACACGGATCCTACCGAGCTAATCAGGGGAGTATTAGTTTCTTTCATTTTTAATTACCTTCTATTATCATAACTTTGATACTTTCGGGGAACATTGGGGACAATGTTCAGTTTAAGTGTAGGGAGGGAAAATAAAATGGGAACTTTGAAACTATGCTTATCCTTGACTATTTGCCTTGTCCAATTTCATTTGTTTAATAAACCATGAGAAATATCGGTTAGGATAAGTTTGGCCCCAAATTTAATTTTTTTTATAACATGTAGGAGTGGGCCATTAGTCTTAATAAAGCATCTCATGGATAGGAAGTTATATGACTAGCACAAAAACCCTTTACCACTTAAATTCCACCCAAAATGTGAGGATCGCCCTTAGATTAGTAGGAATTAAAGCATTCATCTTTAATGCTTAGAGTGTGAACCGGTAGTATAATAGATTCTAGAACTTGTTTCGTGATGCATTCCGAGATCGCTAGTAAGACTACACTTGTGTAGTTAGGAATAGCTAAATGATAAGAGGCATTAGGATAACCTTTGTTTGATACCCATAATATAATTACTTCTTCCACATCGGTTGAGTAATTCCCCCACACCTTTACGTTGTACTCATCTTTAGTACACGATACCTCTAGTTAACCCCTCAGAGCCTATCCTTTTCGCAGTTCTCGTGATGTTTCGGTTTTCCGGAATATCAATGAAGAGCATTGTTTACAATCAACCCCCAAATGTACACCCAAATCGCCTTAGCCTATCTTGTATGCACTCACTTTTAGTGCATTATTGTTATCATACTAAACCCTTAGTTCAATTATCTAGTTGCTTGCATAAGTTGCTAAGTCGAGTCATATCCTTTGTATACAGTTTTGGGACGATTGGGACTCATGGGAAAAGTTAAATTTTATGAAATGACGGGAAGGGAACGTTAAATTCAAATTCCCTTTATTTGCGTAATAATGTACTCCAAGTGTTTTGATCTTTTCAATTTGGGTGAAATTAGTGTTAGAGTAATACAAACTCAAGTGTAGGGATGTGCCTATAAATCCTGATTATTTTGATGTTATCGTAGAGGATGGTAGAGTAAAAGTGTATGAAAAAAAAATCAAAAAAAATAGAAAAAAGAGAAAAAGAAAAAAAACAGAGTGTGAAAAAAAAAAAACAAACGGGCTACTATCCTGCATCTATCTTTAAATTCATGTTCGTTTGTTTCAGTTATCTAGAGTTTAGAGTGTCGAGTCTTGGCTTAGCAACGCCATTCTTCTCATGCTTGTAACATAAAGATTTTTGACTTGCCACCACTAAATCACCTATCCCACCAAACCATTTGTTTCCTTACCGTAAGCCTAACGTTACAACCCTTTAAAAGACCTCTTGGATAATTTTTTTTAGGTGCTTACGCCAAAGCGATGGAGGTTTGATCTAGTCTCAAGCCTATGGTAATCTATGTACTAGGACCGGTTAATGAGTGTTTATCTTTCATTTCCAGCTTGATATATTTCATATACACCCGAGATATGTGAGTATCCAAACACCCCTTGTGAGGTGCTAGTATGTAATTTCCGTGCTTGTTATGACTTTTGCGGGGCTTATATGTGTTGTGAATTATTCTAAACTAATACTTCATGACCCCTAACTTATGAATTAGTTGGCTAAAAGCACATTTGCTTGAGGACAAGCAAATACCAAGTGTAGGGATATTTGATAAGGATTTAAAAGGTACACTTTTGAGGGGTCATTTAAGCCCTTAATTGATCACTTTTGTATCCGTTACTACTTAATTTCGTTCCTTTTCACTTTTTAGGTCTCTTGAAGGCAAATTGCTGGAATGACACTTATTCGGACGAAAAGGCGCGGATATACGAAGAAAATGGCCAAAGTCAAGGATCGAGACACTCAAGCTGCTAGAACTGAAGGGGATAGCGTCAGCGTTTAACTGCGACACCGTCGCAACATGTTTTGTGACGACTCAGTAGCCAAATTGCTTATTTACAAGTGACGGCATCAGGTTTTAAAAGAGTAGGGCGTCGCAGCTCAGACGACCTAGATTTGATCCAGACGACGTCAGAGACTGAAGGCGACGGCGTCACAGGCATAAGGTGACGTCGTCACAAAGATAACGTGGCCAAGACGAAACCCTAATGACGGCGACCCGACGGCGTCACAATTAAAGAGTGACGCCGTCGCAATTTGTAACACTATATATAGAATCCAAATTTTTTAGTTTTTAGGGAGGTAGTTTTGTGGAGTAAAAACCTAAACTGAACCAAGGCTGTCTTGGCCAGTATCTTAGGGTTCCATACCCTATTTTACAACAAGATAAGTGTTTTACTTCATTGATTCAATCATGTCTTCAATTGTTTGTGTGTATGCTTGCATTTTCCCCATGTCCGGCTAATTTACTTGTGTGTTTGCTTAGATATATGAAACCTAGTTATTGAATATTGATTGGTTGTCTCTTATCTTAATTGTGATTGACCTAGTATTGCGATAGGTCACTAGCATTCTTATTCCCCTAGAGAACGATATCAATACCCGTGGCTTACCCTAATACTACACTATAGCGATTAGGTTCACTGCATAGGGTGTTATAAAACTTGCTCGACGAAAAGGAAGTTCCTTTGACCCTGAACGCACTGCGTAAGCGTATCAGTAGCCTAGGAAATATCCATCATCAGCTTTTGCATCAAACTTTCCTAGGTGATCCTTGTGATTGTGAATGAACACAGGACACCCAACCACATGAAAGTAGTTGATATCAGGAGGTCTACCTTTAAATGTCTCATATAGGGTTTTATTATGTCTTTTGACAATGATTGACCTGTTTTGAGTATAACAGGCTATTTTGACTGCTTCAGTCCATAAATGCTTTGAGAGTACTAAGCTATTTAACATAGTTCTGGCAGCCTCAATGAGAGTTATGTTTTTCCTTTCAGCTACCCCATTTTGTTCAGGGGTGTAAGGGGATGAAAAGTTTTTGGTGATTCCCTTTTCATCACAGAAATTCTCAAGCTCTTCATTTCTGAACTCAGTGCCATTGTCAGTTCTGGTTTGTTTAACAGTAATGTCATTCTGGTTTGCAATTTTCCTGATGAATGACATTATTGTATCAGTTGACTGACTCTTTTTGGAAAGAAATTATACCCAAGTGTATCTTAAGAACTCATCAACAATGACAAGTGTATACTTCTCATGCTGGATTGATCTAGGACTGACTGGTCCAAAGAGATCCATGTGCAGGAGGTGAATGCAGCTTTTGATGGAGAAATTTTGTTTTGTTTTGAAAGATGCTCTATGGTGTTTGCCTTTTTCACAGGCTGAGCATGGTTTATCTTTTTCAAAAACTAGGGATGGTAAACCAAGGACTTTGTTTTGTTTTGCCAAGTTGTTGATGTTTTTGAAGTTTAAGTGAGAAAGTCTCTTGTGCCACAGCCAGTTGATAGTTTCAGTGGCTTTGGCAAAGAGACAAGTTCCATCTTGAGAGAGTATTGACATGTCTAAGACATAAACATTATCTCTTCTAGGAGCTATCAAAACAACTTCTTTGTTTTCATTGAAAATGGTGCCTTGTTTGTTATTGAATTGCACAATGTACTTAGCATCGCATAGTTGACTGACACTGATGAGATTGTATTTGAGACCATTGACATAAGCTATTCTAGAGAAAACTATTCCATTGCAGTATATTAAACCATAACCTTCAGTGGGACATGATGAGTTATCACCAAATACTACCTTGGGTCCAGGTTCCTTTACATACTTGTGCAGATACTCCTTAACGCCAGTCATGCTTCTTGAGCATCCACTATCTAGATGCCAAATAGGTTCCCTAGCGTGTCTCTGCACAAATAGTAAACTGGATTAGTTTCTCTTGCTGACCCACATATTAGTGGGCTTGGGTCTAAAGTTCTGCTTGAATTTGGTAGTTGACTCATGGTCAGTGGTTGAGTGCATTGTGCTACCACAAGTTTTGCATTTGATGACTGAGGATGACTCAGTGATTCGGGGTTGCTTTGAACTTCTCCTTGCTCGGATGACACTGTCATGCTGGGATGTCTCATGAGCTGGATTTCCGCAAATATCACAGCATGTGTTCATGAGACAATCATCAAGGTGATGATCATTGAAGCCATAGTGTGGGCAAGGAGGAAAAGGTTTTGCTCTATTCTTGTGAGCTGGTTTGGAGGTTGAAGCATATTAATGACCAACTTTGGTATATTTTGCTTCACTGAATGAACTTACATACTGTAAGTGATCAGAAATCTGCGATCATCCTTTTTGCAGATCATACAAAAAAGGATTCTGTAGCAATTATCAGTGGTATGACTGGTATAATGGCATAGATCACACTTCTGCCTGGGTTTGTTGGTGGTTTTTGACCTTGATGAACTAGAGGAGGCTGACTTAGTTTCCTTGATTAAATCAGGAGCTTTTTCGATGGATTCTATCTTATCAGTCAGCTTCCTCACAAGTTCAGTCAGTTGCTGAATTTGGTCAGCTTTAGTAGGAACTAAAGATGTAGAAGTCTCAGTGGGAGTAGACTCTTGTTGGATTGGTTTTGTTGGTCTTTCCAGGATGGTTCTACTAACTCCAGACCTTTCTTTTGGTGAATGAGGATTGAATTGTAATTGAGTAAGCTCAGAGCTTGGTGCAGCACCCTGAAGAGGTTTCAGGGGTGGAAGCGGTGCTTGAGATTCTGCTTCAGACTCAGAGATGTGTTCAGTACCACTGGGCACATCAGGGAGTCCTAGCATGCTCTTTAGAGCTTTGCTTTCAGGCTCTAGTATTCTTCCAGAATCGAAATTTGGAAGCTTACTCTCAGGGTTAACCCGTTCAATCCAATCACTGGGCTTGGGAATTGACAACATATTGGTAATCATGCCACCAGATACAAATGGTTTTGGACTCTGGTCTTTGTTGTGAGAGTCAGGGAGATGATCTTTACCTATGACTCTCTTTTTGCTACTGGGGGCTCCCACAGCATCAAAGACCCTAGGGTTCTTGGTAGTCTAGATTTCAATGATATCTTTTTCCTTTTTAAATTCATCTTGAAGAGCCTGATTTCTTTTGACTAGTTCAGTGTTTTGAATTTGCAAAGTGACAGCCTCAAGCTTAGCTTGTTTTAGAAGAAGCAGTTCATCCCTACACTTGTTCAGTTCAAAACTTAACTTGTTGTATTTTGAAAAAATATTTAATCGTTGCTCTTCTACAAACTTAAGGTCAACATTGATATAGTTCATATAAGACTGCCAATCAGAGTCATCATCCATAGAAAGCAAAATATTTACCTTCTTCATTGTGATGTTGACCCATTCTCCATTCCTGGCATGATTTTTCCCAACAGCTAGCTTGTCCTCTTCTGAAAGAGCTATCAGTGCACTGACTTGCACCATTTCATCGTCTGAGGAGACTGGTTCTTCATCCCAGTCAAAGACTTCAGCAACCAGGCCCTTGTTTTTACCCTGCACAGATTTAACAGTGTTTGTGGTTTTTGAGGGAGTGGCCTCAAGCAGTGCTAGCTTAGCTTTTACTTTCCTGTACTTAGCTTCAAAATCAACAATTTTACTTTGATTATATTTGTTTTGAAAATTTTGATGAGACTGATAGATTTTTGGTTGAAATTTGCTAAAGCCTGAGGACTGATTTGACCCTGATGGTTTGTATGAGGGTTCTGAAATTGTTTTTGAAAAACAGTCTTTGGCAAAATGACCTCTTTTATGACACTTAAAAGCGTTCAATGTCCTCATTTGCTTTAGCGTTGGAAAAACCTTTGTTTCTTTTTATAAACCTCCGGGAGTTAGCAAGGAGTGCCCTTTCCTGAAATTCGATGTTCAGGTCATTTAGGTACTCCTCACTTGATCTCTCATCAGGCTCATCATCTGAGTTTTCTTGAAAATCTTGAAACACACTATTAGAATAAAAAGCAGTAAATATAGGTGATGAAGTGGTGGTCAGAGACTTCTTAACTTCCTGAGACTTCTTCAAGTCAGGGTATCGTCTGTTGATGAGGTTTTCCTCATAGACAAATTTCCCATAAATTTCAGGAAGTTCAAGATTCTGGATATGATTGGCATTCCTAAGTCCCTGAGAGAAATTCAGCCACTTCTCAGGGAGACTATTGACAAAACCAACATTGATTTCATGTTTGGACAACTTAACACCATCATTTGACAGTTCATTTAACAAAGTTTTGTAACAGGTGTAAGTTTGAGATAGAGTTTCTGAGTCCTTAGCCCTGAAGGTGTTATACTCAAGTTTCAGGTCCATTATCCTGTTTTCCCATGTATCAGATGGACCTTCATGACTGTGGACCAGGTCATCCCAGGTTTGTTTAGCTGTACTACAACTTATAACACACTCCATAATATCATCAGGAAGACAAGATATGATGATACTTTTGAGCCTTTGGTCCTGGTTGACCACTCTCCTCTCATCCTGAGTCCACTGAGCTTCAGGTTTAGGCAAACGTTCAACAGTCTTTGGGACAAATGGACCTTCATTGATACACTTAATGTATGTAAGGTTCCATCCCAGTCAAATAGCAAAGCATTCGCTTTTTCCATTTGTTAAATTTACCAACTTCTAGTCTAGGGGCAAAAGCTGAATAAGCCCCACCCTTTTTGTCGACAAGTTCGGGCACATCAATTTCAGCCATTAGGATCCTGATTTAAAACGTTTTTGAGCGGCTTAAAAAAGGTTTTATAATCAACCTGGCTCTGATACCACTTGTTGTTCCCATTTCACAATCGTATACAACAGTTTAAAGTATTAAGTAAACTGATTGTGAGTAATGACTGAAAATATTGCAAGTAAAAACACACAGAATAATTTTCAACTTAATATTCTTTATTAGAAACAAATAAAAAAGAATAAATTACCCAAGTACTTATGGAATAGTACTTAGGATTAAAATGACAAAGTATACTAACTCTTCACTAAGCTCAGGCTTAGTCTGAGCACAACTACAATGGAACTATTGACCTATCTCAGGGACAGAGTTGTATTTGGAGGAGTGAAAGATGGCTTTTGTGTGTGTGTTTTACAATTATCGCAAGCTTAAAATCTTCCACTCCATCTCTTATGCTATTTATACAAGTATGGATTTTAACTCTATCCTAAAGGACAAACTGACAGGTTACAGAAGACAAAATACTGATGTATTTTGTCTCTGTTTACAAAGGCTATATTGGGTAAGTGACAAGGTTGCTTTCTTCTAGTCAGTGATGACACTGAGCCTGATAGTTAGCCATTCAGAGAAAGTTGACTTTGTTTGATAAGGACTTTGTCTTATCTGTTCAAACTTATCCCGCCTTGTCCGGCTCATTCTTCAGTCTTCATTGCCTTCAGTCTTCAACTTCAGTTTGTCTTTAGTATAAGTAGTTGGCGAGTAGTTTCAGGATTCAGTGAGTTATTGTCATCACTCACTGAATCCACTATCTTCTTCTTGACTCAGTCTTCACCCCTTAAGTTCCGCCTTACTGAGTGGAGTGACTTCTTCTTTGCCTCTTACTGAGTATCCCGAAGATAGCTCACTGAGAGACTATGCGCTCAGTGACTTGTTAGTGTTTAAGGGACAACACTTAGGGTATTTTCTATTCAAATTCTAGACTTAAGGGGTTTGGGTATTTACTGAACCTAACAGTCGGGCTGTGGATCGAGTGTACAGTGGGTAAATACCCGTCCGTCCTCCATGGTGTTACTTAACTAACTAATAAACGTTTAAGACTATGAACTTTCTAATGCTAACAAATACTCGGGTTGACCGAGTCTTTAACATGGATTTACTAAATCTTAACAATCTCCCCCTAAGGGAGGTTACCCCATAAACTACATTCTGAATTCTTGCGTTCTATTACATGTCTTTGTCTTCTAGCTCGTAGTCTTTGATTCTTCAGAGTCCGCATTCTTTGTACTTCCAGTGGTGATATTTGAATGTTCCTTGACTTGGTGATCTTGAGCTTTCTTCGAGATCATCAGCCAAAGAAAATCTCCAACTCATCCTTTGGAATATCGCCTAAATGTGATGCTGTGACTTTTGGACCGACATGCTCACACTTTGCTGGATCATGATATTATGCATCAGAGTTGCGGAAGCATTTTTGTATGTCTTTTGATTATCATGATTTCTTTGATTTAGAGTGTGTAGTGTGAGCATGTGGTTATGAATTGACCTCTCAATTTCCATTAGCTACAACCGTCAGGTGTTCCTGCAAACAACAGTTAGCAATAAAATACACGAAAGTGTCTTTGTTCACTTTCGTTGAATAGGGTTGCAAGAACCACGGTTCCCTGTTGATCAGTATAAATGCTGCCTGTGATAAGTTAGAATTTCGAAGAATCTCCTTGACAGGGTTTTGCCGCTTGAACTAGCCATTCTCAAATCGGAGTGTCTCAAAGTAGACAACATGGAGTGAGAAGTGAATTGAGATTAACTGAGTGATGATAAATTGATTTGAAAAACAATCGCATATTGCTGAAGAGAGAGTTTTTTCAATACGGAGAAAGTTTTAAGAGAAATATAAAGTTTCAATAACAAATACTTTTGTTTTAAAGATTTTTGCGCATTTGATGTGCTTAGAAAAACAATTGTTGAGCACATCGAAAGGTTTTTCAAAAGTATACGTCAATCCATTTCCTGGAACAAGGTTGATTCGAAAGTAAATCGCCCCATCGTTTCTTTCCAGTTGTCACAAGTTTAATCCATAATGGATCTCATATGTCACCCACCAAGAGCTTGTTTGATGTTGGCTCTAGAAGGATTTCCATCTTCATTATGAATACTTTACATATCACTTGGATGTTCTGGAAATACCACAAGGATAATGCGTAGGACTCTTAATGTATATTTTCTTACTTTTCACAGTGTATGAAACAACAAGCATATTGATTGTGTGTCCTAATGAGATTTATTGAAGAGATCTTGGCTCTAGACTCAATAGTGCACATTGGTTTTCTTATGCGGAGACTAAGGAGAGGGTCTCCTTTTTCAATATCAACCATCTCTAAGAGAAAGTCAATAGATTACATCGGTTCCCATGAGAATGAAACAAGTTATTTTAAGAGAACTTGAGTAGCTAGGATGTAACAACCGGAAAATTTCCACTTGTACTAATATTCTTATCCATTTTCTACGTATATTTTTTTTTTCGTTATCAGTTTATTTGATCACAACTAGCCGGTCATGTGATGTAATTCACATTCTGAATAAACGTTCTCACACGCGAACCGACACCAATGACCTTATGTTTATTCCACATAACATCTTTATATGTCAAGTAACAAAAGCTTTGAACTTTTATTTACCACTTTATGTTATTTCGTTAATGTACGATTATAAAACTTTCAAACTAAATGTTAGCCATTTATTAGAGTACAAACCATTAAAGCACGGAACCTAACTATACTTTAACTCCCGTTACAAGCCCTAATATACAACTCTATGATTTTATGTGCATGATATATTTTCAAAATGAAAATGTACAAGTCTTTCAAGCACATGTACAAGTCTTTAATGCATAAAAGCTTAATACTTATATAAATCATATTATAAACCTCAATGTACTTATCCTAAAGCACATGATACAAACCTATAATCCACAAAGCCCTTAAAATTGACTTTCTTATAATTTACAAGTCTAAGGTACAAGTCCCTAATGCTTGTGGTACAAGTACTTAATGCATGGAACTAAAATCTATACTTTTCATAAACCTAACTAAAGTTAACTAAACCTAACCTAGGGACTTCAACTAAGTTTCTACACTCTTAAAGTATATGTACAACATCATCTAGCGCTAGGTACAACCACCTAAAGCTTAAATGTGCCCTAGTTCTTCCTCATTGTCCAAATCGCACTAAACATAAACCAAATGAGACTTAATTAATTTCTAAGCCCTAAAACTAAGTTACTACTCCATATAGACCACATGTACAACTTAAAATAGCCAATGTACAAACACATTAAGCCAAATCGACCCCTACTTATTTTCTAGTTCAATCCTAACTAAATCCCTAACTAAACTAGTCCTAGATTGATACTTGTATTTTCCCTAACCACAAGGATGTTACTAGGCTAAGATTGACGACACCTCACCATGTTTCTTCAAAAAATTACCATAGTCAAATGTTGTGGGAAGTACTCTTGGCTAACCATTTACCACCTCACGCCACGTACAAACCCTAAGACTACACATCACCATGTTCCTAGAAATTCTGCCATGGTAAAAAACGGTGGGTAAAACTCTTGGTTATTTTTCAGCCACCATTCGAGACTTTTACCCTCACCACATACAAAAGACCATGCTACATCACCTTGTCCCTTAAAATCCTCCACTTTGTGTCTATGAATCAAACAAGCAACCTTGTTTTCTAGAATTTCAACAAGGATAGTCAAATATTTCAAGCTCCTTACGTGGTTTCATTTAGAACTACTTGAGACAACAACATAGTGCATGGACATATTTAGAACACCATGCTCCATGTCCTCTTGGACAAGTATCCCTAGTTGTAGCCATACATTGCATACAAACCCAAATTCCTTCTCCTATATAAATCAATCACATTTTTCTCTTTTTATCTCATCACTAATCGAAACACACAATACAAAAATACACCATTATAGTCTGATCTTAAGTCCCAAGGTGAAGTAAAGGAAGGGTACATTAGAGCCTAGGAGGAGGGAAATAGTCTTGTTCCATTTAGAAGCCAATCTATCCTCATTTTGTTCTAGTCGAATCCCAAGTTTGTAAGTCTATTAAACTCATTAAATTTCGTTATCACTTTTAATATCAAGTGTATACTGTTAAAAAGAAGTTTATAAGGAAAACGTAGCAATTTGAATCACCTAAAACGAGTACACGAGTCAAAAGATATGGTCTAACGAAGTTTACTAAAATCTGTCCAAAACCTTCTACGGACAGAAGGGTCAGGCATGCAATTCGAGGCATTTCTCTGTCCGTTTCATCAAAAAGTTAAAGCACGAAAGTTGTCCGAAACGACATTTTCTTCAAAAAAACAGGAGCACGGGTCCAGAAAGTGTAAAACGAAGTCTAATTTTAGTCAAAACCGTAACAACTTTCTTATAAAACCAAACACCCCTTGTCAAAAACGCTCCAAACACCCCTTTTTAATAATTATTTTCTCCTAAACCGAGCATCCATAAAATAAACGGCTTATACCCTTTTAAAGAGGGTACAACTAAGATTCTAAAACACCAAGAACGTTGTAAAAATCTCTCATTGTCTCGTTTTTATTTGAGCCTCTTTTGGGCTTGTCGAGTTTAAAAACAAACACCCTCCTTATTGAAAAACACCCAACCCCCTCACTTTGAAAAATTATTGCGACCAAACCATAAAAGCTTAGAACTTAAAATCTGAACCATTAGAAAGAACACCTAGCAAATATTTGAAAGGATCAAGAACGTCATAAAAATCTAGCAAGGCCTTTTCTTTATTAAATTTTCTTTTAGGCCTTTCGTGACAAAACCAAACGTACCCTTTTCAATTCGTTTAAAAGCCATAAGCCAAAATATAAGCTAATAAGCTGTTTTTAACTTATTTTCAAACTTATAATAACTTATTTTAAATCGAAGACGCAACAAAAATGAATAAAGACAATGTATATAAAGTCGAATAGCGCTTAAGGGTAATTATTGTCAAAACTCTATATTTCTTTTATAACAAGGACTAAATTGTAATCAACATGAGACATAAGGGTATAAATTGTCATTTTCAAAACTAAAGGGGTATAAACTATCATTTTACCAAAGTTCAGGGGTGAAAGTTGTCATTTTTACCAAAGTTGATGGATAAGACCTGTAAATTCATAAAAGTTGAAGGGTATGAGTTGTAATTTCATAAAAGTTGGAGGATATATATTGTATTATTATGAAAGTCAAGGGGTATAAATTGTTATTTCCTAAAAGATAAGGTATAAACCTGTCAATACTTGAAATTATAAGGGTATAATGTGTAACGTTTTATATATTATATATTATAATACATAATAATCCGGGAAATGATAAACTTATATATGATATGATCTATACTCACTAATGATAAGTCGAGTTATAACTAAGTTTCTTAAATAAACCATTCGGCGCGTAATCGTTAACAAAACACTTGTAATTAACATGACATGTACATGAAAACAAATACTAAAACTTGACATACCAACTCAGGTCACAAGTTGGAGCTATTTATTCACAATACTTAAATTTGTTTTCCATCATCAAGGTGAGTTCATAGTCCCACTTTTTACTTGTTTTTCAAACTCGTGGGAGATACATGCTATAAACCCGAACACAAGTATTTTGCTATGCTACACCTACACCTGATTGCTATTGCTTAAGTTACTTACACCTACCACTGAAAGTCCCTCATATCATGAACCATTAATCACTTTACAAGTGAACGCGAATATAGTGAATAGATCTATTGGATGTTGACGCCCCATTTATGTTAGCCGGTCAGGTAACCAAATGCACTTTATTTGAGGACATACAGGAGAATTGGAAAACTCCTTACACGAGGGCACGGTTGCTCCCATCATCATTATGATGCTTGTAACCATGTCATTATGACAATTACACTACAGCCGGTTAAGGTTTGCGTTCATGAGACTTAAGGCAATATGCTATGCTATGATGCTATGAATTTTACTACTTTTTCAACTTGTGTTCAACTTATTATTTTATAAATACTATGGATTCACTCAACCTTTGCGTTGACATTTTTAGCATGTTTATCTCAGGTCCATAATGAATGAGGATGGCACGGAGGGGCATGGATACTCAAGAATGGCTATAATATATTTTATCATTCGAAAACTTATTTTATAAACTACGAAACTACTAGGTACCTCATTTTGTAAACTCTGATATTCATATAAATCGAATGATAAATCTTTTAAAATGACTCAATTAGGGTTCGTTTTCTATTGTTATAACTGTTGTGCCATGAAGTAACACTCAAGCTTGAATTCCGCTGCGTATCACAGAATTTGGGGGTGTTACATAGAAAGGTTTAGTGTAGTGCATCACTGGGTCCATGACGACTTGTCTTCAATACCGGCGTTACCTTGGTAACCACCAGTAGCATATGCATTGAACCCGGTTTCTGCATTAAGGATGAATTATTGCAAGTGTTGGGATATAGAAAGTGAAAGTGTTGAAGAATCAAAGTGCTGAAGAGTCAAAGTACTGTTAAAGAAGAAAGTCAAAGTACTGCTCGTTCATCAAAGTACTGCATGGATTAAAGGACTGCTATGCAAAATCGTTAAGGATTATAATGTAATTCTAGAATGTTCTAAGTTTAGTTAAGTATTACTTGACGTACAAGGAATAGAATTATAAACCGACTAGGTTTATCCTTATAACTATAAAAGGATCCCTAGATTGGCATTAGACGTACGTGCATTATTAGAGAATATTAGAGTTTATCAAGTTCGATATTATAGCTGTTAGGGATTGTTAGTGAATCTGTGTATCAAGCAGGTTCAGAGTTTTAATATAATCGTTAAAGTTAAAGTTAAATCTTCGTAGCTTTATTTAAGTAAATTCCGCATACTTAATAGAGTTTATTCAGTGTTTCATTGTTAGTGACTTAGGATTTATCCGAGGTTGCTAAGCCCTTACAAGCTATTTAAGTTAGTTTGGTTAGAGTACATCGATCCAACAAGTGGTATCAGAGCTTGTGTGGAAACTCTGATTAAGAAGAAACCCTTTCAAAACCCTAAAGATGTCGACTGAAGCTGCACCACCACCATCCATCACCTCACTCAGAATTCCTATCATCAAGATGGGAGAGTATGATCTTTGGAGCATGAAGATGAGGCAGTACATTGCCATTACAGACCATGCACTATGGAATGTAATTCTCATTGGTAATGAAGTTGTTGCAGAACCTGTAGAGATTCCTGGACAACCTGAACCACCTAAGGCTGTCTTACCAGCAGCAACTGTAAGAAATCAAGAAAAGGCTCTCAACATCCTATTGTCTGCTTATACCTGATGGTCCCCTACTCAAGTTTCATGATGCTAAGGATGCTAAACAACTATCGGCTGCTCTCAAGACAAGGTTTGGAGGTAATGATGCTTCCAAGAAGATGCACAGAAATCTGTTGAAGCAACAGTTTGAAACATTCACTGTTGGTGAAAGAGAATGCCTTGATGCTGCCTATGACAGAATCAAAAATCTACTTAGCATGCTGGAGTTATACAAAGCAGAGGTATCTGCTGAAGATGCAAATTTAAAGTTTTTAAGAAGTTTGCCATCCACATGGCATGTGATCGCTACTATGATCAGAGGATAACCTGGTTTGGATGTTATGAACTTTGATGATCTGTACAACCATTTGAAGGTGTATGAGCATGAGATGAATGGACAAACAAGTTCAAAATCCCACAGTATTGCGTTTGTGTCTTCTGAAAAGAGAAGCAGTACTTCGAAAAGTACTGCTCATCCTACTCAAAGTACTGTTGTTCAAAGTACTGTTGCTTATCTAACACTCACCTCATCACCAACAAACACCATTCATTCTGATGAAGTTGTATGCTCATTCTTTGCTCAACAAGCCACTTTACCTGTTACTTATGAAGAGGAATTGTCACAAATTGAAGAGGATGCTCTTGAAGAAATTGATATCAGGTGGCAAGTTGCTATGATCACTGCTAGGATCAAGAAATTCATGAAGAAAACAGGAAGAGGCATTGACTTCAAACCCAAATAGGGTATCACCTTTGACAAGTCAAAGATTGAATGCTTTAACTGTCAAAAGACTGGAAACTTTGCAAGGGAATGCAAGTTTGCTAAATATCAGGCAAACAGGATGACTGAGAAACCTAAGCTTGAACTAAAGGAAATCCCTATAACTGAAACAAAAGCTTTGGTTGCTCAAGAAAATCTATCAGAGGTTGACTGGAGTGCTGAATTTGATGATGAACCAGTAACCTATGGTATGGTAGCAGTGGAAGAATCAGTGGAAGAGTTTGATTGGAGCACAACCTTTGATGAGCAACCTTGACATGCTGCTTTGGAAACCAGAGATGGTCTTGGAAGCTTTTATTGGAGCATGGAGAGTGAAGAGGAACCTGTTCTGCTTGCTATGGTAGCTACTTCACCAAGTTTACCCCTATCTCCGAGGTATGTTCTAAGTGTCATAATTTTTATCAAAAAGTGCTTAATGATTATGTAACTGAAAGAGATAGCTATAGTAGGGCTAGGTCAGAGGTAGCTGGTTATCAAATTACTTTAGAGTCTATGGAAGCCAAAATAATAACACATGAAAATAATGAAATGGCTTAGGCAGAAAAGTATGAACAACAGGATTATCAGTTAAAATTAAGTGAATGGAAGTTAGGATGTAAGATTTCAGAGATTGAAAAGCTGACTAAAGAAAGGGATGAATTGCTAGAAAAGTTTGCTGCATGGGGAAAATCTGGCCTTTCACATGTTAGTTTTGTTGAAAAACAGAAAAGAGCACAGATTAAACTGGTCTAGGATTTGGTATTGACTTTAGTAGCATAGAAGAGAACCCACCTAGTGATCAGGAACAACTTGATTCAGAGGATGTAACAACTAGTGATGCTGAACTCATTAATTATGTAGATAACACATCTAGTGATGAGGAATCAATTAGTCAAACACCTCCAGAATTTAAGAAAGACAAAGGTTATCATGCAGTCCCTCCACCAACTGGTAGTTTTCAACCAAATAGGATAGATGTTTCTTGTTTTGGAGTAGACAACCTAGAGTTTAGGAAGAAGCTTACAGGTCCATCTATTTCTGACACCCTAAAAGAAACAGTTGAGAAACCTAAGGATAATGATGTTAAGAGTCATGCAGTACCTTTAACTCAAAGTACTGCTACACGATCAACAGTGCCTTTAAGAAAACCATTTCAAATTACTGGTAAACCTTTTTGGGATAATTTTGGTCAAAACAGTTTTCATCATTTACAAAAAAGACAGGATACTTTTAATCATAGACCTAAAGGAAGATTTTTTGGGAGTATGGGTCAAAAATTGTGTTTTGTTTGTTATAGTCCTGATCATCTGATTAAGGACTGTGACTTTCACTCACACTATTTAAGCAAATTCCCAAAGACCAGAACTGCCAACCAAAAACCAAGGGAGAATAAACCAGTCTGGAATAATTCACATAGGGTTAACCACAACAATTTCTCACAAGACCATAGGTACCCTAACCAGAGAAGATCTTTTTCAAAATCACCAGTACCTTCTCAAAGTACTGCAAGATTTTCACCCAATCAAGGTACTGATAGCACTTTTTGGAATGGAAGCCCTAGGAGATCTAATCACTATCAATCTAGAAGACATTACAGATCAAAGAAACCTACACCAAAAGTTAAAACATGTTGGGTTAAGAAAGAAAGTACTGATGGGGAACAAACAGTACTTTCAGCAAGTGTGAGTGAAATAGAGATTTTTGTTGAAAATAATAAAGAGAACTTGGATGAAAAAGAGATTTTTATTGAAAAACCAACACAAGTTTTTGAGCAACCAAAGATAATTCATCATGTGCTTAAAGATAGTGGGAATTACATACTTAAAGAATTTAAGTATGTAACTCCACAAGGGGAACACAAGTCAGTAATGGCTTGGGTTTCTAAAATTAACTAACTCTTTTATCTTTGTACAGGGCAACCCAGAAGAGGAGCTTAAAGATCATCTAATTGTGGATAGTGGTTGCTCTGGAAGCATGACATGAGACAAAGAGATTCTGTCAGATTTTAGATCTTATTGTGGAGTGATAACGCTACACGCGTCGTTCGGGGTCAAGGAAACTTCCTTTTCTTCGAGCAAGTTTTATAACACCCTAGGCAGTGAACCTAATCGTTGTAGTGTAGTAATTAGGGTAAGCCACGGGTATTGATATCGTTCTCTAGGGGAATAGGAATGCTAGTAAGGAGTTACTACGCTAAGGTTAAGGTTGAGGAAGATTATTTTTTGTATTTTTATATTTTATAAAATGGAAAGGTACGAATCTCGGGTATTGGATTGGGGGGGGTGGGGTTGGTATTTCTACCGATTACTCTACTATTATCTAATTATCTAAACTAAGGTTGTGGGAGTCTATGTCTAATTAATGTGTGCTCGTATGATAGTTTAAAGATGTGTTTACTTAGGTTCTACTACTCCTTAATTATCTCCTATTGATGGTTGAGTTGTCACGTCCTTATTCTTAGTTGCGTTGTGTGTCTAAAGTTGTAGGGTATGCGTTCCACCCTAACTCTTTGAACTTACCAAAGGGTCTCGTCTACAAAACCCACTAGGGATAATAAACTCTTACTCTAAGGCACTCTTTGGATGGTTTAGCTTACAACTACTCAGGTAATTATATTCTAAGGTTCACAAAGATGAATCAAGCATTAAGTACACAACGAATGGCCTATCGCATTACTAGATCATTAATCAACTAAGATAAGAAACAACCAATCAATATTCAATAATTAAGTTTCATACTTCCTAAGCAAACACACAAATAAATTAGCCGGACACGGAGAACATGCAAGCATACACACAAATAATCAAAGACATAATTGAATTAATGAAGTAAAATACTTATCTTGATGTAAGATAGGGTTTAAAACCCTAAAATACTGTACAAGACACCTTAGGTTCGGTTTTAGGTTTTCACTCCAAAAGACTCTCTCTAAAACTGAAAAATTCGGATTCTATATATAAGATTACATATGCGACGGCGTCACCTTATGTTTCGTGACGCCGTCGTGTCGCCGTCATTAGGGTTTCGTCTTGGCCACGTTAACCTTGCGACGGCGTCACCTTATGTCCGTGACGCCGTCCTCTTCAGCTTCTGACGTCGTCTGGATTGCATCTAGGCCGTCTGAGTAGCGACGGCCTACTCTTTTACAACTGGACGTCGTCACTTGAAAATACGAGTTTTGGGTTCTGAACCGTCACAAAAATCCTCGGACTGCGTCGCAATTAGCACCTGACGCCGTCGCCTTCTATTTTCAGTAGCTGTGAGTGTCTCGATTTTGACTTTGGCCATTTTCTTCATATATTCGCGCCTTTTCGTCCAAATAAGTGCCATTCCAGCATTTTGCCTTCAAGAGACCTAAAAAGTGAAAAGGAACGATATTAAGCAATAACGGTTACAAAAGTGATCAAATAAGGGCTAAAACGACCCCTCAAAATGGTACCTTTTAAAACCTTATCAAATATCCCTACACGTGTTATTTGCTTGTCCTCAAGCAAATGTGCTTTTAACCAATTAATTTATAAGTTAGGGGTCATGAAGCATTAATTCAAAACGGTCCACAACACATATAAGCCCCGCAAAAGTCATAACAAGCACGGAAATTACATACTAGCACCTCACATGGGGTGTTTGGATACTCACATCTCTCTCGGGTGTATATATGAAATATAACAAATATCGGATACCATTAGATACATGATCCTGGCCAATTACTCACAAATAGAAGGTAAAGGATAAACAATATAAAGTATATATGTGGGCTCTCTCTACACTCATAGGTTTGTGGGGTACACTCCACGATCATACATTAAAGGCACGAACAATACTGAAAACGCCCCGAATATACACAACACCTGGCAAAACTTAATTACGAAGTACTGGGGATTGAATATTTAATTAACCAATTTTCGTGTAAACGAACTCCTGTTCGTTTATTGTGCACATCCCTATAAACTATTCCAAAATTTTCCATGGTAAAACTCCCCAGCAAAATCGGGAATAAACTAGTGAAAACATTGGCAATAACGAATTATAGCAAGGAAAAGTGAAAAATCCAGAGAACTTCCGTTTT